>CM035836.1:218200634-218234917 GCA_020510985.1 Pholidichthys leucotaenia
GCGTAAATACAGTGCATTCAACAGGGAGTTGCTGGCTCTCCACCTGGCCATACACCACTTCCATTTCTGGCTGGAAGGGCGCGCCTTCACTGCGTTCGTGGACCACAAGCCGCTAACGAACGCAATGGCCAAGGTTTCGGAACCATGGTCGGGCCGGGAGCAGAGACAGCTGGCCGCGATCTCGGAGTTTGCGACCGACATTCATGTGGCCAGTAAACTCAATGTGGTGGCAGACTGTCTCTCACGCGTTTTAGTGGCCCCAGTCTACGTGGGGATAGATTATATGGCCATGGCCACAGAGCAGATTGGCGATGCCGACGTTTGCATGCTCCAGTCTGGACCAACAGGGTTAAATCTGGAGAGCAGAGTTATGCAAAACGGAGGGCCCCCCCAATCTGTGACATCTCCACGGGCCGCCCGCACCCGGTGGTACCACGCGATTGGCGACACCACGTTTTTGAGTCGGTTCACTCCCTGGTGCACCCAGGTGTACGACCGTGAGTCAAAATGGTGGGAGCGAAGTTGGGGAGTCGCCGGGAGAGAATCTGTATAGACAGGCTTAAACCCGCCTTTGTTGTGGCAGACGAGCAGCTGGTGTTGGCTCGAGCTCCAAGGGGAGGAAGACCCCCATTGAGAGCTCCACAGGTAAATCATTCATCACAGCAGTCACACGAGCATGCTGAATGTCTTCCCCCCACCACCACCATTGTCCCCCCACAGACGAACACACCCCCAGGAACCCCCCACCGGCACAGCAGCGTTGCGAAGCCAAAGACCCCCGTTACAGCAGCTATGGGCAGAGACTGAAGCCGCGAGGACGGGAGAGTTAACACCCAGCCTGAGACTCTGGGGGGGGGGGGGGGGACCCATGCTGTAGAGTTCAGTAGTTTTCCTCTCAGACTGAGAGAGCATGGAGATCAAAGGGCTGAGGGGTAAGGGGAATTGTCTTGGGAGAGTGAATGGTGAATGCAGGGCCTCAGGTAGCAGGGAGGTGTGAGTTTTGGGATATAAAAGAGAGAGTCCCTGCTACACACGTTCTGATTCTGGAAGATGTGAGAGTGAAATAAAGTTCGTCTGCTCAGAAAGTTTGGTCTGGTTATTTCATCTCCACAACGTCATCATTGTTCAAAATTCAGAGAATTTCAAGAAATAAAAAAGAATTTTGCATCATATAAACCGAAAATACCCGTACATGTAAACAAAAACTTAAAAAACATGTGGCCATAGTTCAAAAAGTTGACCTGATTGAGCAAAACCAATGTAATTTTTGGATTCAGCACATCAAAATTGTCCTAAAACAGCTAAAAAAAAAACTTAGACGATAAATTTGGTGTTGACCAGTGTAATCATTCACATGCACACAGACAATAAGGACGTTCCTTCCACTTATCTGTGCACGAGCCTTTTCTCCACACAACTATGTCTCCCTTGGCTGGACCTTCTGGCGTCCTTGCGGCGTCTTCGGTCCCAAGCTGCTGCTGCTAATCCCAGTACCTGCTATGTTCATAAAATCCCACTCCCCTCAACTGCCATTCTCTCCTTTCACCTTGCCTGCTCCATCAATCAATCAATCCATCTCAGTCGAATCTGCATCCCAATCTACATGTCCGTGTATGAAGTGTAACCACAATAATGCACCATCCTTTAATAGGTCCCACCAGGGAAGAGTTTGCAGCTAGAGCTCACTGATTGGCTCTTGCTGATTGGAAACCGTCAGCTGAGGTGAAGACAATAATCACTCACAACCATGCCAAAACACAAAAGAAATAAACTCAATCAAGTTTCAAAACATGCAAATAACACTGCCAATTCCACCATGTAATGCATTAATGAAAATAAAAAAATCCACACTAAACAGCCTTGAATCTCCAATATGTAAAATTAAATAAAGTACACACCCAACAACCCTGAAGCTGCTTTTCTGAAATTTCTCCCCCTCGCTTTTTAGATAGTCATCCTCGACTACTGTTCATTTCGTCACTATATCTAGATGGCTTTTTACCCAAATTACTACACAGGGAACATCTCAGGGGTACTTGTTCTTGTGATGATACTGAGGCAGACTGAGCAGACACCTTCACCACCTCTTGTAGCCGCTCTGTTTCATAGCTGGATTTGGAAATAAACCTGTCCCTGCAGGAGGAAAAGAAACGGATAAAAATAGACGTGCCCCAATGTTTACAGGCTCAGTTTGTGGAACTGGCACATTGTTCTGAGAGTCACTGGGTCTTATGGGACATGGTCTGAGCTTATTCGGATGAATAGTTCTTTCTGGCCCACTCCGACCCGATGGTCAAATCTTATAGACTGGTATGTGTGGATTAAGCTGGAAAACTACTACAGAGGGAGATGGTTACCATCAGGGAGTTAGCTTGTCCTGGTCACAGCATCGGAAATTTCTGAGCACTTGGGACAATGGGTTTACACAACATGCTAAAAAATGTCAAAATTGTGTCATCAGACCTTTAAGAGAATATATAGAGCATTTCCAAAAGACTGGCCCTATCTGTTCGGTAAGCTAATGCTAGGTGCCCTGATGTGCAGGGCCAATGGGATAAAGAATCAGGTAGGAAACTACTACAGTCCTGCAAACTCACACCTTTAAGGTCAAGATGCAATTTCCCGCATCATCCTGCTCGGCTGCACGGTGGCGCAGTGGTTAGCACTGCGGCAGCACAGTTTACCCTTGGCCGGGGGATCGTGGGATTGTGGGTTCAATCCCAGCCCCCGACCAACAGTGATCTGTGTGGAGTTTGCATGTTCTCCCCGTGTATGTGTGGGTTTACTCCGAGATTTCTCCGGTTTCCTCCCACATGCCAAAAACATGCAGGTTAGGTTAATTGGAGACTCTAAAGTGGCCCTAGGTGTGAATGTGTGTGTGAATGGTTAAGGGATAGCGCCGTATCGTGGCTGCTTCATCCATCCAGGTGGTGGATGACCCTCAATTTCCCCTCTGGGGATCAATAAAGTATACTAAATCTAAAAATCTAAATCTAAAAATCATCCCACTCAAAAACAGCAAAATCAGCCAAACTGACACAAGATGTATTATCAACTGAGAAATGGTACATTAATGAAGCACTGGGGAACACATACACAAGGGACAGTATTACAACGACGGGGTTGGTTGATCAGTGGTCACTGATGCAGAAATTATGTTTTTTTCCAAGTTAATTTCCTTATCCCAATGGTGTAAGTGAATTGTGATCATGACGGTTTAAGATGGATTTTGCGTTGACCAAAGTCTCTGTGTGTGAGCAAAAATGCACATGATAGTAATGCTACTTGGTAATAAGGAAGACATCAATCATTGTTGATGCCCAGTTATGTTAGATATACAAGCGGTGAAGAATGGGTTGAAAAATCAGCTGAATGGTTTAATGGTTTTTAATCAATAATAATGTGACCTTGCCTTATTTTTTTAGGATGACAATTTAAAATTTGTCCAGGGACTGCAGATGAAGCCATTTTTGCTAATTCTGGTGCATTTTACGGTAATGTGAATTAATGTACAATGTCCCTGTCAAAGAAACCAGTAAGTAAAATAAAATAAATAATTGCAGCACACATGGATGCAACACAGACCTGAATGGGTTTGAAACTTCAGGAAAAGAGGATGATGCCTCTGCAAATTTTCACTAGCTTTCATAAACTTTCATTAATGATGGCATGGAAGTCGCTCTGTGCCTTTGTTACTTTCTTTCCTTTTCTCCATCTCAGATGGAGGAAAGGAGGCGATCTAGAAAGGCTTCCTATCTGCAGCCGGCCCCCGCCACGAAGCGACCCCATTCTTGGCAGCCTCTTCCAAGAGGTGATGGATGGCTGTCAGGGAGCTTTCTGGGCTGGAAGGGCACACGGCCGAGGCAGATGTGAACACATCTCCTGTCTCTCTGTGGACTTGGAGTGAAAAGTGAAATGCTGCACACTCCTGGTTCATTCATTTATTCCCCAAAAAATAAACACATAAATGCCTAATCAGTCCGTGATGAAAACAAAAATCCTCCCTTCCATGCACTGCACATCACAGTGGAACACACTGGCACACATGCTCCCTGTTCATTCATTCATTCCTCTTAAAAAAAAATCATACATTAATGCCTAATTTATAGACTTCAATGGTAAGTCTGCAATTAAATTGAGAGTGTGGATGGAATAAAAAACACTGGTGTGTGATCATCATATAATTAAAATGACAGGTGATTAGATGATGATTGTTACAACTCTCTCTATTAAAATAAGATCAGTGCATGCCGTTTCCTCATGAGCCCTGGAGTTGCGCGATTTCAAAACGCACCACTGAAATATCATTAAAAAATGTGCTTCTGATAATAGACCTCCTTTTAACTGATCAAAAGTGGATTCTCATGGAATGCACTACAATAGTAATGCACATTCGATTGTGAGCTGCCACACCTCTTTGAAATGAGGCACCTCCTCAAATGGGTTAGGACGTGCTGGGGTGGAATGCAGAAATGAGCACCTACCTTTCCACTGAAATACCCCACTCATAGCACAGCGTCTCTCCAATAGCCTCTCCTATCCAAATCCTTCTGTCGGGCTTCTCGTGCCGACCCTGTTTTCACTAAATGACAGAGGGTGTCAGCGAGTCTCTGGCATTATAACCAGGTTGCTCCGGGTAGGTGGGGCTCATCAGACTTGGGTGTTACTTCACCTGAACTAAACATCCACCTGAGCGGACTCAAGCTTAAGCATGCCCCAAATCCAACTTATCTTGGAGTGACCCTTGATCGGACCTTATCCTTCAAGGAACATCTAAAAGGGACGGCTGCTAAGGTGAAAGTACGAAACAACCTGCTCTGCAAGCTCGCTGGTGCAAAATGGGGGGCGGCAGTCTCCACCCTGCGCACCTCAGCACTGGCCCTTTCATACTCTGTAGCAGAATATTGTGCCCCTGTCTGGTCCAGGTCATCTTACACACACTATGTAGACACCCAGCTCAACTCAACCATGAGAACTATAACTGGAACAATCCGCTCAACACCACTCCCCTGGCTCTCTGTACTGTCAAACATAGCCCCTCCACACATCCGGCGAGCAGCATTAACTCAAAGGATGCTCCAAAAAGTTAAAGATTTTCCTCACTTACCAATCCATGCAGATATCTACACCCCACCCACTGCCCGACTTTCATCCAGACGGCCGATTTGGAAAAACCCTCCCCCAGCTGACTTTACCATCCAGACAGCTTGGCAAGAGGAATGGGAGACCAAGGAGGTCCCAAACAAACAGCTGGTGATAAACCCCAACCAACAGGTCCCGGGCACCAACCTCCCAAGGAGACAGTGGTCTACACTCAATCGCTTCAGGACTGGACATGGCCCCTGCTTGGCCAGCCTTCACAGATGGGGCAGTAGCCCTAGCCCACTGTGCGCATGTGGAGAGGAGCAAACTATGGAACACATCATAGAGACTTGCCCGCTCCAAAGACTGGAAGGAGGATTACACACCCTCCATACAGCAAACCAGGAGGCAACTGCTTGGCTTAAGGACTTTGCATTCGCTAAATAAATAAATAACTTCACCTAGGAGAAGGACTACTCTGATTTCAAATCCGGGCAGGTGGTGCCCGTTAGCCTTGGCCAGCAAACTACCTAGGAGAAGGTAAACTCTGATTCCAAACCTCCGCTGCCTTGCGGCTATACTTGATTACAGGAAAGGCTTCGGGAGTAAACCTCAAGGAAAAATCCGGAGTGGAGCCCTAAGGCAGTTGGCAGATGCTCAACACTACTTCCGGCAACTCCTGCAGTGGAACTAGTCCCAAACTGTATTGGATCATCCTTTCCTTTGGACTCAGCCAGTGACACCGAGAGGGGGACACTGATGTATGGTCAGCCCAGTGTCTCCATACCACCCCGCCCAGGCTTTTTAGCGCAAACTGGAGAGGCCACTCCAGCAGTGTCGCAAGATTCCAGCACAACATGGGATGAGGCAGTTACCGGTTACAAGCTCCAACCGATTGGCATAGGGAGGAGCACCAGGGGTCTCGTCCGACGGTGGGAGAAGCATTGGCAGCTTCATTGGGCAGCTACCACCTGCCTCAAGATGGGCAGCCCCCAGCCAGTAAGGTGCCACCCTGCCATGGCTTTCCTGCTCTACTGGGTGCGTAGAGCTTAGGAGTCTCTCCCGACAAGCAAGCGTCAATCTGCACCAGGCAGTCAAAAGGGGAAACAGACAAAGACTTCAGCTCTTCGATTTGCAAGCTGGAATGTTCGCACCATGAGCCCCGGACTTACCGCTGATCTCCAACATACGGATGACTCTCGCAAGACCACCATCATCAATAAAGAACTGGCACGACTTAACATTGACATTGCCTGCCTTCAGGAAACCCGTCTGGCTGACAGTGGCTCTCTTAGAGAATCAGACTACACCTTTTATTGGCAGGACCTGTCCCAGGATGAGTCCAGGCAGCATGGTGTAGGTTTTGCAGTGAGGAACTCGCTGATCACCACCACAGAAACCCCTACAGGAGGGTCTTAAAGAATCCTCGATCTCCGTATGAAGACGTCATCGGGCTTTGTAAACATCCTTTCTGTGTATGCTCCGACCCTCACGTCCACTCCAGAAGCCAAAGATCAGTTCTACAAGGCTCTAGAGGAAGTGCTATCTAGAATCCCCCGCTCTAAAGGCTTATTTTTGCTAGGCGACTTCAACGCTCGCGTCGGAGCAGACTGGCAAGTGTGGCCATCCTGTCTTGGCCACTTCGGCATAGGCAGGATGAACGAGAGCGGACAGAGGCTGTTGGAATTCTGTTGTTATCATGGCCTCTGCATTACAAACTCCTACTTCAAGTGTAAAGAGCTGCAGAAAGTGTCTTGAAGACACCCCCAGTCCCATCACTGGCACCAGCTAGATCTTGTCATCACCAGAAGAGCGGACCTCAGCAGTGTTCTTCACACGAGAAGCTATCACAGTGCTGATTGTGATACAGATCATTCCCTTGTTGCCAGTAAGGTCAGACTGAAGCCAAGGAAGGTCCACCATGCCAAGACTAAGGGTCGCCCCCGCATTAACACTTGCAAAATTTCCGATCCGATCAAGGCTCAGACCTTTGCTGACAGCTTTCAGAGGAAACTTGAAGCTCACCTCCAGTCTGATATCCCAGGTGACGCCAAATGGAACCACCTTCATGACGCCATCTACCACTCAGCCATGACCACATTCGGAAAGAAAGAACGCAAGAATGCTGACTGGTTTGAGGCTCACTGGGACAAAATGCAGCCAGTCACAGAGGCCAAAAGAGAAGCACTGCTGGCTCAAGCAGTACCCTTGCCCTGGCACACACGATGCCCTTCAAGCAGCAAGGAGCAAGGCCCAGCAGATTGCCCGCCATTGTGCCAGTGAGTACTAGCAGAACCTGTACACCAACATCTAGGTAGCTGCCGATTGCGGATACACCAAAGGAATGTATGAGGGCATCAAAACAGCTATCGGCCCCACAAGCATAAAAACAGCACCGATCAAAGCTAAGGTAGGTGAAGTCATCACCGACAAGAGCAAGCAACTCCAGCGTTGGGTTGAGAATGATCTTGAATTGTACTCGACCCAGAACATCGTGACAGATGTTGCCCTCGACGCCTTGCCTGGCCTACCAGTCATGGAAGAGCTTGACAGAATGCCCACGCTGGAAGAGCTCAGCAAAGCCATAGACTGCCTTGCCTGTGGCAAGGATCCAGGGAAAGACGGTATCTCCCCAGAAGTTCTGAAACACGGGAAAACAGCCATCTTACAACCACTATATGATCTCCTCTGCCTTTGTTGGGAGCAAGGTCACATTTCCCAAGATATGAGAGATGCCAACATAGTCACGCTGTATAAGAACAAAGGAGACCGCAGTGACTGCAACAATTACCGCGGCATCTCTTGTCTGAGCATAGTTGGCAAAGTCTTCATCCGGGGTCACCCTGTTCCGCCTTCAGAGCCTCGCTTCACGAGTCTACCCTGAGTCCCAGTGTGGCTTCAGAGCCAGAAGGTCCACAGTGGATATGCCTTTCTCCATCCGTCAGCTGCAGGAGAAGTGTTGAGAGCAGCAGCAGCCATTGTTCCCTTCATTGGTGGACTTGACCAAAGCCTTTGACTTAGTTAGTCGAAGCGGGCTCTTCCAGATCCTCCGAAAGATTGGTTGTCCTCCAAAGCTCCTTGCAATCATCTCCTCCTTCCACATGGACATGCATAGTACTGTTCGCTTTGAAGGACCCACCTCAGATGCCATCCCAGTCAGCAGTGGAGTGAAGCAGGGTTGCGTTCTAGCATCGACTCTCTTTGGGATTTTTTTCTCAATGCTCCTCCACTACGCCTTCGCCCACTGTCCTGAAGGTGTCTACATCCGCATGAGATCAGATAGAAAACTCCTCACCATCGCAGGACTTCATGCTAAAATCAAAGTCTACGAGGTCCTCATACGTGAGCTGCTGTTTGCAAACGATGCAGCTCTAGCATCATACAGCAAGGATGGCCTGCAGCACCTGGTCAACAAACTGTCCCACGCCTGAAAGGAGTTTGAGCTCATGATCAGCCTTAAGAAAACCAACATCATGGCACAAGATGCTGTCTCTTCTCCTGTTGTTACCATTGACAACACACAGCTGGAGGTTGTGGGCACCTTCACCTGCCTAGGGTCCAGTGTTTCAATCACGCTCTTGCTGGACACCGAGATCAGCTCCAGAATCGCCAAAGCAGCTGCTTTCATGGCCAAACTATACAAGCGTGTGTGGAACACCAATTAGCTGAGTTTGAAGACCAAGTTACTCGTATACCAAGCTTGTGTCCTGTCCACTCTCATGTACGGCAGCAAGTCCTGGACAGCCTATGCCAGGCAGGAGAAGTGGTTAAACGGGTTGGGTCTTCTGCGCCTTATGCAGAACTGTCTTCGGCACCTTATGCACACCAAGTGGCAGGACAGAGTCCCCAACACCGAAGTCCTTGAGTGCGCTGACTTGCCAAGCATCCGTGAATTTCTCAGCCAGAGATGACTCCGGTGGCTCGGCCACGTGCACTGCATGGAGCCTGACCGTCTACTGAGAGAAATCCTTTATGAAGAATTGCTGGTGGGCGTCTGCCATGTGGGCCAACCGCTGTTGCGTTTTAAAGATGTCTGCAAATGCGACATGCAGTGTGCGCAGCTCAACGCTAATAACTGGGAGGCTATTGCCAAAGATCGAGCCACCTGGCGCCACAGTGTCAAAGAGGGTGTTCTCAAGATGGAAGCGAACACGAGAGTCCAGATGGTGACAAAGTGTGCAGCGAGCAAGCAACGCGGAGCATCAGCACATGCACCATCAATCTTCATCTGCGCCAACTGCTCCAAAGACAGCTGGTCAAGGATTGGGCTTTATAGGCATTCCAGGCTCTACTCCAACCCTTGATGCACTGACCATCGCCTCTTCGAGACGAGGATGCCAGAGAGAGAGAGACAGAGAGAGACCTCCACTGAGCGCATAGGGGGTGCACTGTCTTCTGGTAATTTGATAGCGTGATGCAAGGCATAAAAAGCAGACAATACACTGAGGAAAAACTAACAAAAGCACTGGTGTATGGTGGAAAGTCTGTCGGAAAAGTGTGCAGATGACAGTTAAAATATGTTCATGTTATTGATAATGTGTGATGTGTGTGTGTGAATAAACTGTTTCTGATTCTTCATAGGGCCCTACATCTCTACAGTGAATAACTTTTACAGAAAAGGGCCATTAGATATCTGGTCAGTACTCTAAGCTAACTTGGTTTAGGAGCACAGTTAGTAGGTTTACTTCCTTTTTGGAAAATATACAGTGGTGTGAAAAAAATGTTTGCCCCTTCCTCATTTCTCATTTTTTGGTATATATGTCACATTTAAACGTTTCAGATCATCAAACAAATTTAAATATTAGACAAAGATAACACGAGTAAACACAAAATGCAGTTTTTAAATTAAGCTGTTTATTATTAAGGGTAAAAAAAAAATCATAACCTACATGGCCCTGCGTGAAAAAGTGACCCCCCCCCCGTTAAAACATAAATTAACTGTGGTTTATCACATCTTTGGAAAGCTGAGTTCAATTTCTCTAGCCACACCTAGGCCTGATTACTGCCACATCTGTTCTCAATCAAGAAATCACTTAAATAGGACCTGCTTGACAAAGTGAAGTAGACCAAAAGATCCTTGTAGCGACTTCAGTCCACCAAAAGCCTCTTGGAGGCTGAATCGGTCTCGTCTCCTTGATGCGTCCGTAAAAAATCCAGGCCAAATCCAAATAGTTCATTTCTGCCGTTTATTAACCTCTTGCACTCCGGTGTACCGTGGACGGGCACGTCTCTGCGTCCCAGAGCGCACGAGGGCGAAAAAAAAGCTCCATTTCCGTTCTTCCACTACAGATACAGCCGCGAACAGATCAGATATGATTGACCTCTCATTCGACTAATAAGAGCCTTGAATTGGGTTTCTGAAACCTTGAAGAACCAATGACTGAAAACCTAGCAAGAAGGACCCATCTACCAACGCTGTGAATGCAGCGAGCCAATTGAAGCACAGAAGTTCGCGAGCTGTTTTGTGTAAGGCTGGGTGAAGAGAGACTGACTGCTGCAGCAGATGAAAAAAAGGACCCGCAGGAAGAACCTGCCACAGACCCAGCAGCACAGAGACCATCCACAAGTGCAACCTGTGTGACAGGGACTGCCATTCGCGCATCGGCCTGTTCAGCACAGGCGGTGCTTTTTTTTTTTTTTATTCCAGCAGAATAGACGTTTAGGATTCTCTTCCATGGTCATCATAGACCAACGGAGGCCGACGACGAAGGTCGTAAATCATTCGCCAAAACCGCAATCATGGAAGCACAAAACCGCAATAATGGAATTATAATATAATGGAACCGGGTCGCGAGACCAGAACAACGATGTCACGACCTGAACGCTATCCTTCTCTGCGTTCAGGTTGTCCAGTGTCGCTCCTGCTCCGTGGTAGTCCGTGCCGGGTCTTCCAAGGCCCGTACTTTGACAGTGCTCAGCTGACTCCCAGCTGTCTAGTTCAGCTGCGCTGGGACAGCTGTCTCCTATCATCAATCATCTCCCCCACTTAAGCGAGCAGCCAAGAGTTACTCGTTGCTGCGACCTCGCTATGGAAAGACGTGCCTTGTGTTTCCACGACTGTTAGCTCCTACGTCTAGCTGCAGTTCGCCATTACCTCGGTGCTTCCCCCAAAGTAAGTGCTGCGACTCGGCGTGTGTTTTTTCCCTCACCGCCTCTCTAGCCTTTCTCCCTGGGTTGTATGTTATCCTTAGTTCTGTGTGTATTTTAGCCCCACGTGGCTCTTTACTTTGCTGTTCGTTATCTAGTGTAGTGTGTGTGTTTTAGCCCCACGCGGCTCTTTACTTTGTTATTTTGTACGCGGTGTGTTTGTATTAATAAATTACACTAACTCACTGGTCGCCCTCGCATCTCCTTTCTGGCTCGTGAGAGCCAGGTTATGACAGTAGGTCGCAGCCAGACTGAGACGGCCGCGACCGTGAGTTTGCTGTGGGACTCGTTGTTTTTTTCCCTTCCTCTGGGTGCAGGCAGACTTGTATCATGTCTCCCTCCAGGAGATGTATGCGGCACCCAGGCCACGATCTCTCGGAGGCTCTGGACCTTGTGGACGGAACGCTGTTCACCACGGACCTCTACGATTCTCCCAGCGAGATACGCTGGCGCTTGGAGCTCGCCGAGAATATGATTAACAACTTCCCTTGCTACTTCCATCTTCCCGAGGTTAAGGCGAGGAGGGCAGACATCTCTGTGGCCTGGGAGAGACTCCGTAGGCTGGAGAAGAAACCCGGCAGGAAGCCGAAGACAGGACACCATCGCTCCTCGCTTCAGAATCCCGCTCCTGCCACCGATCGAGTCCAGGAGTTCGCCTCACCCAGGGGTGATCCCCAAGATAGAGTGACGTCAACCGGGGTTCCCCCGGAGAAGATGAGAATGACAGCGATTCGCATTGCGGACCGAGTAGCAGCCGCTTGTTCCGCCGCCGTTCCCCCCGTAGCCATGAAGCACGTGACAGCGGCGGTCAGGCTGGTTGAGAAGAACCCTGAGCTGAATGATTATCCGGAATACGCTGACCTATTGGCTTCGGTCTCCGCCCAGGAGCGGCGTTTCCCCGATCTCACATTCAGAAGACGCCGCTCCCAAATTCCCTGTTCATCTCATCAAGAGCCCCGTCCGGATCCCGCTCCAGGAAACCACATGAATTCCGCCTCCCAGCCTGCTGTAGCTCTCGTGTCTTGCCGAAGAAGCGAATCAGCTGCTCCCGCTCCTGGGCCCGCTCTCCCTGCTGTCCCGTCAGCTTTGGGCCCCCGGCTCTCCTCAGCTGTTTCTCCCCCCTCTTCGTCATTCACTCCGGCTGCTGAGAATGGCGCGAATTCGCCTCCAGGTGTTCCCGGCCCCGATCCGGTGCGAGTGGCACCACCTCGTCTGTCCGGGGGGTCCTCCACTTCTATCCGGCTGGGAGAGGAAAGACTCAAGTCCTTTGCAGCGGATTCCACCGGCCCTCCGGGAATCAGGCAAGTGTCCTTTCATTCTCCTCCCATTATGAGTGAATTGCCTTGTTTGATTCCTGGGGGAGGAGTTCAGGGTTCACAGTCCCCTGAGCTCTCTCCTCCCGCTGCAAAAGTTGAATATGAACCTGCGTCCTCTGTGTCTCTTCACCCTGAGTGTGCCCCGGTGCCAGGTGTGCACCGCCGCGCGAGGAGGAGGCGGCCTGCGGCCCTGGAAGGTTTTGCCCCAGCCCCGCAGCCATGTCATGGGCAGAGGAGAAGGTCGAACTGCCTGTTGGAGCAAGCGCCGACGATTAAGCGTCCCCGGGTCTCCACGGAGGAATGGTTCGGCCCAGCAGAGCCCAGATCTCCTGCCTCCACGCCAGGCGAGCTGTCGACGCGGTCTTCGGCGCTTAGAGGTCGTTTGACTGTGGAAACCATCATGCCGGCTGCGGAGCCATTCGCAGTCGAGTTGGAGCCGGAGGACGGAGTCCTGCACGCTGAACCTGGAGCATCGAAGTCCTGGATGGCGGTAGAACCCGAGATCAGGAGAGTGCTCTATTTTCCCTCTTTCATTCATTCTCTGGAGCATTATTGCCTGTCTCTCGGGGGGGCGGGCCGGGTGCAGCCGTCTGCTACGCTCGAGCCTGTCTCGCCGGGCTCTGCCGCTGCCGGTGATCCTGATCCCGGTTCCTTTTGTCCCTCTGAGCCTCTCCCCAGGGTCACCGGAGACGAACCTGCTCTGGGTGCCATCTCGGAGGTTCCGGTTCTCTGCACGGTGTTCGCCTCAGATGCTGCGCCCAGGAGTGCTGTCCCGGTCCAGCTGGAGTCCACCGGGAGTGCTGTCCCGGCCCAGTCGGGGTCCTCCGGGAGTGCTGTTCCGGCCCGATCGGGGTCCACCGGGGGTGCTGCGCCGGCCCGATCGGGGTCCACCGGGAGTGTTTCGCCGGTCCAGCTGGGGTCCACCGGGAGTGTTTCGCCGGTCCAGCTGGGGTCCACCGGGAGTGTTTCGCCGGCCCAGCTGGGGTCCACCGGGAGTGTTTCGCCGGCCTGATCGGGGTCCACCGGGGGTGCTGCGCCGGTCTGATCGGGGTCCACCGGGAGTGTTTCGCCGGCCCAGCTGGGGTCCACCGGGAGTGTTTCGCCGGCCCAGCTGGGGTCCACCGGGGGTGTTTCGCCGGCCCGATCGGGGTCCACCGGGGGTGCTGCGCCGGTCCGATCGGGGTCCACCGGGAGTGTTTCGCTGGCCCGATCGGGGTCCACCGGGGGTGCTGCGCCGGTCCGGGTAAAGGTCAGTGAGGGAGCTGGAGGATTGTGTTCGCCTGACATCAGGCTGACTTCGTCCCTTGCCTCCATCATCTCTCCTCCTGCCGCTGTTGGGGTTCCTCTCACCAGGGCCAGTTTCCCCTTGCCCTTGTTATCATTAGATGTCAGGCTGACTTTGCCCCTTGCCTCCATCTCCTCTCCCCCTACTACTGTTGGGGTTTTTCTCGCCTGGGTCAGTTTCCTCCTGCCGTTTCCCTCAGGGAGGAAGCTGCACCAAGACTTCTACCTCAGCTCTCCGTGGTCTGAGGTCACGGGACGACCGCCTGGGGAGCCATCTGGCTGGTTCGTTGATCTGCGTCGGCCTCCGGAGAAACTGTGTCTCCTAGCCTGGGACTCGGGTAGGCCGCCCGAACTGGTGTTGTGGTTCCTGGCTTGGTGGAGTTCGGGTCGCCCACTGGACAAGCTGTCATCGCCTGCCTCGCTCCACCTGCTGTCGTTCCTGAAAGGTTGACTGACTGTTCATAGCCTTGTGCTTTGTTTACCCTTCATTATTTAATTTCATTCAGGACATCGAGGAACTTTCTGCGCTAGAGTCCTTATTGTGGTGTCATTCCAACCAAGAATTTTCCTTAGACTATTTTCTTTGTCTTATGATCCCTGTATGTATTCTTATTCTAATTTGTCCTTTAAGTAGCTTTTGCCTCACATTGCCTGGCCTTATTCAGAGTAGTTTTTGTTCATCTGCATTTATATCCTCCTCCAGACTATTTGATTTTCTGTGTTGTGCTAATTTGTGTTTGAGGAGCTGATTTTTTTTTTTTGTATCTTTATGCCAGTTAGCAGCCTCAGGCTTTATTTTTAGGTCTTGTGCCCGGATTGTTCCTTTATACTTTCTGTTTTTGGCCGGGGTTACATGTGTGGTCTTCTGCAACCTTATGTTCACTGAGTTTTGTAGGTTTTTTTTGGTCGTCGGGACATGAGTTTTGCATTGTCCTCGCCCTAAGTTATTGTGAACCTTTTTTTTTTTTTCCATGACTATGTCGCTATAGTTCTGCAGTTTGTTCTCCCCACCTCCTGTGGTCTCCTGCATAGACCGTCTGGCCTCTGCAGAGGGGGGGTGATGGGTTTTTTTTCCCTGTTTTTGAAATTATTATTATGGTATCTGATCCTATACTGTACCTAGGTTTTTTTTCTTCCCTGCCTCCTTTTCCTGGTCCCTCCCTTTCTCCCAGATCTGGCCCCCACCGCCCTCCCTGGTCTTCTCTCGGGGGGGTGGGGTGGTTTAGCCTGCTCCAGGAGGCGCAGCTCGGGGGAGGAGTACTGTCACGACCTGAACGCTATCCTTCTCTGCGTTCAGGTTGTCCAGTGTCGCTCCTGCTCCGTGGTAGTCCGTGCCGGGTCTTCCAAGGCCCGTACTTGGACAGCGCCCAGCTGACTCCCAGCTGTCTAGTTCAGCTGCGCTGGGACAGCTGTCTCCTATCATCAATCATCTCCCCCACTTAAGCGAGCAGCCGAGAGTTACTCGTTGCTGCGACCTCGCTATGGAAAGACGTGCCTTGTGTTTCCACGACTGTTAGCTCCTACGTCTAGCTGCAGTTCGCCGTTACCTCGGCGCTTCCCCCAAAGTAAGTGCTGCGACTCGGCGTGTGTTTTTTTCCCTCGCCGCCTCTCTAGCCTTTCTCCCTGGGTTGTATGTTATCCTTAGTTCTGTGTGTATTTTAGCCCCACGTGGCTCTTTACTTTGCTGTTCGTTATCTAGTGTAGTGTGTGTGTTTTAGCCCCACGCGGCTCTTTACTTTGTTATTTTGTACGCGGTGTGTTTGTATTAATAAATTACGCTAACTCACTGGTCGCCCTCGCATCTCCTTTCTGGCTCGTGAGAGCCAGGTTATGACAAACGAGTCCGTAACAAGGGACCAGCGTCGCGTTCGTCTGACAATGAGGAAGAGAAGTTCGCCAGGACGCTGCTGTGAAGAGGTAAGTGTTATAAGCTAAATTATTCTTTATCCCTGAAAATTGTAATCAAAAAATGACTTTTGACCTATCGGTAAATTACAACTGTGCGGCGCACGAAGTCCGAAGTCTGTGCGCCGCGGTACACGGTTCGTTCGCCGCGTGCGGACCGTGAACGCGGTGACTGCGCCGCGATCGCCACATGAATCTATTCCGTCATGTAGCGATGGCCGATGTCCGTCCTCTGTAGCGGTGGGGGGGGGACAACCCCCCCCCACACACACACACACACACAGCCCTGAGTGTTACCTTTCATTAGAGCCAAGATGAAGCTTCTATATTGAATCATTCAAAAGTTACAGACGTTTTTCCAAACTGTGCCATTTGGCACAATTTGGCACAGTTCAAAAACGCCTGGGAACTACCTGAGAAAAAGCTATGTAATATATTCATTTTTTGTGGTATTGTTACAAAATTTTGACCTCAGCTGAATAACACTTGGTTCTACATTTCTGTTGCATTTTCCAGCCCGGATCTGAAGCTGTGTGTTATTTGCAAGCATTTGTATCCAAAAAAAACACCCAGGCCAAATTTATTTTCTTCAAGTTCAGTATGTTTAGATGACTGTAACTCAGTGGCAGGAGCACTTAGAGAGATTATGACTGTTTTGTCAAAAAATTCAAAGTGTTTTCTTTTAAATGAGACCAACCCCATGAAGATGCTGCAAAGGGTTGAAGAACAGCTTTCGATTTACTTTGGGCACGTTATTTTTTGGCATTTTTAGGGAAATTGACCGGAGTGCAAGGGGTTAAAATATATGGACAACAAACAGGACTAAGACAACATAATCAAAAATACTAAACCAAAAAGGTGCATCAAAAACTAACAAAAATAAAAGAAAACAAACAAATGAACGGACAAACAGTCAACAGAAAATATCTGAGCCCGCTTCACCCTCCATCAGCCATTAAATTCATGCAGGTGCACAGGTGAAATAAATAAGCACAACCACACCCTCTCCTGTGCCACCAACCAGAAATAGCAGACAATTACAAGACAACAATTCAAAACAAAATCACAGTTTGGCTCCTAAAATTCCGGCCCCTAATTATTATTTCCTCAAACAAAAATAATTACAACGTTATATTACAATGTCATGAGGATGACCTTTCTTCACCTTCCACAAGGCCAGAGTCTATGATGGAGTGATCTTTAATACTGCTCTAAAAAAGTACAGCCTGTGAACTGTGGAGTCTGGGCAGTGAAAAAGTCCAAGGTCAAAGTTAAAAGACGGTCAGTACTGTCAAGTGTCTTCTGTCTCCTGTAGCAAGCAGATCTTATTGATAGGTCTGTTCAGGAACCCAGTCTTGGTTTTGATCCGAACATGTCTTACAAGTCCTTTAATGTCCTGAATGGCCTCCTCAGTTCTTCCAATGAGCCATGAATTCCATGGGGCTGAATCGTCCACCATGATAACAATGTCTCCTGGAACAAAGCTACGTCTAATACTGACCCATTTTTGACACTCCTGAAGCTGAGGAAGATATTCCTTGGTCCATTTTTTAGAATAGATCAGACATGTACTGCGCTTCCTTCCATCTACGGCGAACATACATATCCTCCTTCTGAAATTGTCCAGGTGGTAAGGATGGATTAGGCTTCAAAAGCAAACAATGGTTTGGAGTAAGAGCTTCAAGGTCATTTGGATCTGTAGAGGCCTTTGTAATTGGTCGACTATTCACAATAGCCTCAACCTCACATAAAACTGTGTGAAGTCCATCTTCATCATGAGTTTGTTCACTGAGAATGGAATTAAGAGTCTTCCGCACTGATCAAATTAACCTTTCCCATACTCCTCTGTGATGTGAGCCAGCAGGGGGATGAAAAATCCAGTTTATTCTCTTTTGAAGCAGTGCATTGTGAATTTGACCTTGGTTCCAACCTTGAATTACTTCTTTCAACTCTCACTGAGTCCCAACAAAATTGGTACCATTATCTGATCGAAACTCTTTAACCTGACCACGTCTGGCTATAAAACGTCGAAGGGCATGAATAAAGGAATCAGTATCCAGTGTCGCTGCCACCTCGATGTGAATTGCTCTTACAGCCAAACACATAAAAATTACACCATTGCTCTTCGCCACACTTCTTTTTGATTTTTTTTTTTGATTTTGTATACTTTATTGATTCCCAGAGGGGAAATTGAGGGCAACCACATGGATGGATGAAGCAGCCACGGTACGGCGCTATCCCTTTACCATTCACACACACATTCACACCTAGGGCCACTTTAGAGTCTCAAATTAACCTAACCTGCATGTTTTTAGGCTGTGGGAGGAAACCAGAGAAATCCCGGAGTAAACCCACGCAGATACGGGGAGAACATGCAAACTCCACACAGATCACTGTTGGTCAAGGACTGGGATCGAACCAGGGATCCCATGGCCAAAGGTGAGTTGCTGTGCTGCCACAGTGCTAACCACTGCACCACCGCACTGCCCACGCTTCTTCCACGCTTTACTCCGAAAGGCCCACAATAGTCAACTCCAACATAAGTGAAAGGTGGTTCATGAGGAGAGACTCTGTCCACAGGCAAATCTGCCATCTGCTGTTGTCCCGGACAAGCATTTATATGCCTACAGATGACACATTTAGACACAATCCTTCTTATTGACATTGTGGCACAAGGAATCCAATACTTCTGCCGCAGTCTCGATAGCATGTGATTACGACCACCATGACCAACCTCTTCATGGACATGTTGTAGAATGAGGTCAGAAATATGCAGGCATTTTGCGAGAATGATGGGATGCTTCATCTCATCTGGCATAGCTGCTCTACTCAGCCATCCACCAACTCTCAATACACCCTCATCCAAAATGAGATTCAGTTTGTGAATATGGCTGGATCTTTTAGTGCTGAGTCCCCTTTTCAGGCTTGAGAGTTCTTCTGCAAATTTCCATCCCTGGCAAAGCGGATAATTTCCATTTCAGCAGCAGCCAGCTCTTCAACTGTGAGACCATAGGTTTTACCAATCTCAACATTTGTCATCTCCTTTTGTGACAAAGCCTTTTGATAGGTTTGACCTAAGTGAAGCTTGGCAAGGTCATTCTGTTTTTTCATTTTACTCTTGGCCAAAAGCAGTTTCTTCAGCCTGAGCATCCATGCTACAGCCCTTTTTAAGCAAATCCATGATGAAAAGTAGTCAATAAGACGAGTTGTTGGATCTTTATCTTCAGACACAATCTGAACAGCATTGACAGTTGTAGTTTTAGCCTGCAAGTCCTTTGATGATAATTCATTCAATCTGTCAGGATTCTGAGGCCAGGATTCCTGAGGTCCAAATACTCATGTTTCTCTCCTCAAAAAAGATTCAAAAGTAAGACCCCTTGAAGCCATGTCTGCTGGATTATTGTTTGTGTCGTGGAAGATGTGAAAATGACGAGGCAGGGTTCTTTCTCAGAGTCAGCTTTATTCACATCTCCATCATTCAAAGCAGAAAAGAGAATGAAACAGTCAACTCTCGTCCTTAAATATCAGGGACTTCACACCTCATAAATCACATGACACACAGACCTCCTTGCATAATAAAGACAGTCACAATGCATTTCACCACCTTGCATAATAAAGACAGTCACAATGCATTTCACTCCATTGTATCACTTCCACTGTCTCCCACGCATCCTTTAATCGACCCCCCACAGTCTCCAGCCTTGCATAACAAGGCTAAGATTCCTGCCTTTGTTCTGACCTAAAATGCGAGTCACAGAACCGGTCCAACAGGTCCATTGAGTGTTCACCACACAAGCCCCCCCAGCATTTTAGAAACACAGAACCACCAGAAAATAACCACATGCATGCCGTGAAAGCATCAATACACATCAGTCCACATGCTGGATAGGCTTCAGCCTCCTGCTGAATCTGCTGTAGCTGGGGTTCACCGTCTCTGCGGCGCTGTCACGCTGGGGGTTTGCCGTCTTGGGGCGGAAACCCTTTGTCAGTCTCTGCGGGTGTTCTGGGGAAACATTACTTTGGGAACCATTACTGTGTGAAACACTCCGTGGTGGTCTACCTCGCCGCGGGGCCTTGGCCAACAGCACTTCCTCCTCTGCCACCACAAAAGTAGGTTTAAGTCTGTCTATGCCAATTTTCTCTTTCCTACCCCCCAAATCTAGCAAAAACTGCTTGTCCCCTGTTTCTAGCCCTCTGAATGGTCCGTCATAAGGCGGTCGCAGCGGGTTTCGATGCGCATCGTGTCTAACAAAAACAAACTCTGCGTTCTTCAAAGTTTTAGGCACAAAAACGCGCGGAAAACTGTGGTGCGCGGGGCCGGGCAGCGTGCTTGATTCTATGTTACTCCGCAACAGCTGAGACGGGGGGGGGGGGGGGTTGGCGCAGGGTTATCTGGGAGAAACTCCCCAGGCAGCCGGAGTGGCTGCGCAAACACAAGCGCCGCTGGTGAGGCTTCTAAATCCTCTTTAGGTGCAGAACGCAACCCCAATAACACCCATGGTAACTTGTCAACCCAATTTGTATCCGTCAGTGACGCTCTGAGAGCCGCTTTCAATGACCTCTGAAAACGTTTGCATAACCCGTTAGCCTGCGGATTGTACGCGGTTGTGCAGTGAATTGTGACACCCAGGCTGCGGGCCATTGTCGACCAAAGCTCAGACACAAATTGAGGGCCTCTGTCGGACGTAATGTCCGACGGAACACCGAAGCGTGCCACCCAAGCTGTTAAAAACGCGCGCGCCACTTCCTCGGCTGTGGTTGATGCCAGCGGGACCACTTCAGGCCAGCGCGTGGTGCGGTCCACCATTGTCAGAAGATGTGTGCACCCCTGCAACAGCGGGAGGGGTCCATCGAGGTCCACATGAACGTGATAGAACCTCTTGGCCAGAATGTGAAACGGTCCCAAAGGAGCCCTCGTGTGCCTGTGTACTTTGACTCGTTGACACGCCGTGCAGGCTGCTGCCCACTCTTTGACCTGTTTGCGGAGGCTCGGCCACACAAATTTCTCTCCCACCATTTTGACCGACGCACGCACTCCAGGGTGCACCAAAGAATGAACCGAGTCAAAAACGCGGCGGCGCCACGCGGCCGGTACTACTGGACGCGGCCGTCCAGTGGAGACATCGCAGATTAGAGGGGGCGTACATTCTTGCAGCACCCTGCTCTCCAGCCTTAACCCTGTTGCTCCAGACTGGAGCGCGCGCACGTCCACGTCATTAACCTGCTCCGCGGCTATGGCTGCATTATCTAACCCTACGCTGACTGGGGCCGCTACAGCGCGCGAGAGGCAATCTGCCACTACATTGAGTTTGCCCGCCACATGCTGAATATCAGTGGTAAACTCTGATATCACAGCCAGCTGTCTCTGCTGCCGGCCCGACCACGGTTCCGAGACCTTGGCCATCGCAAATGTTAGCGGTTTGTGATCAACGAACGCAGTGAAAGCGTGTCCTTCCAGCCAGAACTGAAAGTGGCGGATGGCCAAATGGAGAGCGAGCAGCTCCCTGTCGAACGCGCTGTATTTACGTTCGCTATCGCGCAAGGTCCTGCTGAAAAATGCGAGGGGCTGCCAAACCCCAGCTACATGTTGCTCCACGACCACCCCTATGGCCACATCTGAACGCTATGCGGGCCGTTGGGTCTGGGTATGCCAACAACGCAGCCTTTGCCAAGGCTGCTTTCACCTCCGAGAACGCTTGGTCCCGCTCCGGGGACCACTCGATCTTATCCGCGGGTTTCTTTTTTTTGAGTGCAGCATACAGCGGCTGCATGAGCTGCGCCGCGCGGGGGAGAAAATGGTTCTGAAAATTCACCATTCCCAAAAACTCCTGCAACGCCCTGACTGTCTGCGGCCGGGGAAAATCTGCCACAGCGCGCACTTTGTCAGGCAGCTGAACTGCTCCTTCGTGGGAGACGCAGTGTCCTAAAAAATCGATCTGCGCCACCCCGAACTGACACTTCGCTGGGTTGATTATTAACCCGTGATCTCCCAACCTTCAAAAAACTGTGGCCAGGTGTTTTTTGTGTTCGTCTTCGGACGCGCTGGCTACTAAAATATCATCCAGGTAGACGAACACGAAAGGGAGATCGTGAAGCACCGCGTCGATCATGCGTTGGAACGTCTGAGCAGCCCCTTTAAGTCCGAACGGTATGCGTAAAAACTCGAATAAACCAAACGGAGTTATTACCGCTGTTTTGGGTATGTCCTCAGCGTGCACTGGGACTTGGTGGTAACCGCGGACCAAGTCTATTTTAGAAAAAATGCGCACTCCTGCCAAATGAACCAAAAAATCTTGGATATGTGGGATTGGGTAGCGGTCGTGCGCTGTAGCGTTGTTTAACCTGCGAAAATCACCGCAAGGGCGCCATGATCCGTCAGCTTTCGGGACCATATGTAGGGGGGAAGCCCACGGACTGTTTGAACGTCGGATAATGCCCAACCTCTCCAGGTTGGCGAACTCCTCGCGCGCTATGGCTAGTTTAACTGCGTCCAAGCGCCGAGCTTTTGCAAAAACGGGTGGTCCAGTAGTGGTAATAAAATGCTCCACCCCGTGCTTAGCGACTGTTGCCGAGAATGTGGGGACCGTGAGTGCTGGGAACTGAGTGAGCAGTGTGTGGAACTTACCGCCTGCTGTTGTGACGTTGGCTTGTGCTGTAGGCTGGGCCACTCTTGCTGTACAGGGGATAGAATCAAAAGAAAGTGCATTAGCCAGGCGCCTGTTAGTGAGATCAACCAACAACCCATGTGAGCACAAAAAATCAGCTCCCAGCATATTGAAATTTACTGTTGCTACAACAAAAGTCCACTCATATGCACGACTGTGTAGAGACAGAAGCAGAGTCTTCTCACCAAAGGTCTTAATCTCCGAGCTGTTCGCCGCTGTCACCCGGGGACCTTCGGAACCAGCCAGTCTGTCCGCGTAGGAAGGAGTGATGAAACTCAACTGGGAGCCTGTGTCGACGAGGAACTGCCTCCCGGAGCATGCGTCCGACAAGTAGAGCAGCTTGTTCTCTTCCCCAAGAGCCGCGGCTGCTACCGACCCCCAGTCTTGGCATTTCTCGAACGCCCAAACTGGCATGGCGGTACACACTTGCGTGCCCTCTCTGCGAAGCGGCAATGGTAGAACCAAAGGACGTCCGGTCCATGGTCCCTGGCCCTTGCCGCCGCCGTCGTCGGTGAGTCTGGCACCGCTGCCTCTGGCCTCCTGTCGTCTCCGGTCGTCGCGCCGAGTTCTGCTGCAGCGGCCGTGGCTGTGCGCCGCTTGGTGGTGTTGACAATCCGCTATGCCTCTCGGCCCAGTGCGCGGTAGTCCCGTAGGGCCAACAGTGGCGAACTGGCCAGAGCCGCTCTTGCTGCTGACGGTAGAGTCCTGAGGAAGAGGTGGGTGAAAATGAAGTGATCATCGTCAGAGTCTTTCAACCTCAATAACTTCTCCATCAGGCTCGTGGGAATGTCGTTTTCCCCCTCCGTCAGTGCCAGGAGCCTCTCTGCTCGCTCCTCCACCGAGGGGGTGAATTGCTGGATGAGTGCAGTCTTCAACGCGCCGTATTTGTCCCTAGCTGGACTGGTAGCTGGTAGCTGGACTGTAGCGGCGTTCGCTTGGCTGGGGGCTCCTGACGAGTCTGGCCCGGGGGAATTTCTTTCTTCCATGATACGTCTTAGGGTCACCAGTGTGGAAGATGTGAAAATGACGAGGCAGGGTTCTTTCTCAGAGTCAGCTTTATTCACATCTCCATCATTCAAAGCAGAAAAGAGAATGAAACAGTCAACTCTCGTCCTTAAATATCAGGGACTTCACACCTCATAAATCACATGACACACAGACCTCCTTGCATAATAAAGACAGTCACAATACATTTCACCACCTTGCATAATAAAGACAGTCACAATGCATTTCACTCCATTGTATCACTTCCACTGTCTCCCATGCATCCTTTAATCGACCCCCCACAGTCTCCAGCCTTGCATAACAAGGCTAAGATTCCTGCCTTTGTTCTGACCTAAAATGCGAGTCACAGAACCGGTCCAACAGGTCCATTGAGTGTTCACCACAGTGTCAACATATCTCCATTGAGATCTACTTGAAACTTTGGTGATTTCACAAACTCTGTTAGCAACAAAAGTTCTGAAACAAGTTGTGCTATTGATGATGTATTTAAGAACTGAAGTACTATCAGTCCAAAACACAGAATCCAGAAGTTCCATGTGCAACTCCTTTCTCAACACTGTGTCTATTCTACTAGCCATCACAGCCACAGTCAGCTCCATTCAAGGAATAGTCGCTGGTTTTAATGGAGCCACTCGTGCTTTCCCCATCACAAATCCACAATGGGTTTGACCATGTTTGTTACTGACCAACAGATAAGTGACAGTTCCAAACCCATCCTCACAGGCATCTGCAAAATGATGTAACTGAGCAGATGAAACTGTGCCAAAAGCCTTTGGTTTATAACATCTTCCATCCTTGAAGTTCTCCATCTTATGAAGATTCTGAACCCAACTGATCCATTCCTGTCCAATGGAGTCTGGTACCAAATTGTCCCAACCAATCCTCTGCCGACACTAGTCCTGCAGGATTTTCTTTGCAGTTAGGATGACTGGTGACAACATCCCCAGTGGGTTGTATACAGAACTGACTGTTAAAAGAATCCCTCTCCTCGTGAGAGGTCGGTCCTTCAAAATGATTTTATATCTGAAAACATCAGACTGTACACACCATTGTACACCCAAAACTCTTTCAATAGGAAGATCTTCGTTATCTAGATCCAGACTAATTTCCTTCACTCTATCTGCCTCAGGTATAGCTGCCAACACATGGTGACTGTTACTCATCCATTTGGTGAGTACAAGGCCTCCCCTGGAGCACAGTGAACATAGCTCATGAAAAAGAAAGATGGCTTCCTCTTCTGATGCTGCTGAGGTGAGGCAATCATCTACATAGAAGTTGTTCATGATGATATTTACTGTTTGCGATTTAAATTCCTCCATGCTGTCCTCAGTACACTTCCTCAAAGCAAAGCTGCCACAACTTGGAGATGACATTGTTCCAAACAGATGTACAGTCATTCGATATTCCACCATGCTCTGAGTGTAGTCTCCTTGAGGCCACCAGAGGACCCGCAACAGGTCACGATCACCAATTGGTACCTTTACTTGGTGAAACATTGCTTCAATATCTGCAATGATGACTATAGGTCCCTTACAGAATCTAACCAAGACTCCTATCAATGTGCTGGTCAAATCTGGTCCTTGTAAGAGCTTAAAGTTTAGAGAAACTCCCTGGAATGTTGCTCCACAATCGAACACCACTCTGAGCTTTTTCTTCCTTGGATGTAAGACACCATGATGAGGGAAGTACAATTTCTTTCCATCATTTCATTTTAGGGCATCATCTGGTACCTTCTCAGCATACCCTTTGGAAATCATATCTGACATGAAGTTGATGTAACTAGAGTGAAAAGAGTAATCTGTTTTAAATCTTCATTTTAAGTTCAACACACGTTGTTCAGCAACACTTCTATTGTCAAGCATGCATGTTTCTGGATGTTTCAAAGGTAGACCAATAAAATAGTGTCCATCCACTAACTTTATAGATTTTGAAACAGAATCTATGAACTGATGGTCTTCCTTTGAGAATTTGTGGCCCTCCTTAGCCCGCTCTGGGAAGTCAACTTTAAATTGCTGTCCCCACAGTTGATCAAGTTTCATAACGTAAATCCTGTTAACATTTGCCACTCTGTGATCTTGGCAGTCATCTTCCTTTTCTCCTAAAGGTCGGTTAACTGTCTATCCAAGCCTGGTTCTAACTGCATAAGGTCCATCTCCTATGCTCTGGATTACATCCAATGATTCCAAAACCCTTGGTGCATCAGAAACAATCAACAACTCAATCTCAGAGTTAATAGAGGATAAGTTGACCTTCCACAAATAAGACCAATGATGGATATCATTTTCATGTGGGATATTCCCCTTATGAACAGGCATAATTATTTGGGTATATACAGATGGAAGTTCACAAAATTCATCATCATCTAATCTTGCAACCTCTAAGCCAGACACCATGCTGGTTAGCACAACCTTGTTTTGACCCATTGTTCTCAACAGGATACTAGATTTCTTTCCATGTAGATTTAGTTTATTCATCAAGCCAACAGTGCAGAATGAAGCAGTACTGCCTGGGTCAAGAAATGCAAATGTATTTAAAATCAAATTTCCCTTCTTGGCCTTTACTTGAACAGGAACTATTGAAAGTTTACAATTCTCTTCACCGGCCCCAGTGAGTCCACTTGTCTGAACTGAGGTGATGACTCCATTTTTACTTGCTGTTCTTTTGTTCACTTGCTCCTTTTCAACTTCCCTTTTCTTTTGGTGGATATGTAGCATTTTTGGAGCTTCAAGCTGCATATAGTGCAGGTAAGTCGCTTTCTACAGTTTTTGCTGATGTGTCCTATACACTTACAACCAAAGCATACTCCATTTTCTTTCAGAAATCTTCTCATTATATGTCCTCATTTCCAGTTGTGAACACACATCCAAATGATGTCCACCTCCACAGAACAAGCATTTCTGAACAGCATTAACCAAAGTCTTATTTTCCTGTGTTCCCATTTCATGGGTGAGCCCTTTAATTTTTCTCACAATTGATAGACGTTCCTTTTGTAGGTTTTCCATTTTTGAGTTAAAGCCTTGGCTGTCATTTTAAAACACCTCTTTTGCGGCTTTTCATCATTCATCCCTTTTACATCACCCATTTTATTATTTTCCAGTATGCACAATACGGCAGAAACAGGTCAACAGCTCCAACTTATCGACGAGAATCACTTTCACTTCAGCAACTGCAGCCACAAAGCAGTCAAAACCACAAAGCAGTCAAAAACAGCCCAAAACTCCACTGACAATTCCGCTGAGCACACACATCACAAGCCAAAAATATAAAGCCCCCATTGGACAAGCGGAGCCTTAAACAAACAATCTGTGTTCCATCTCATTAACACAGAATGATAAAACAAGCAGGCCTACCGCTTCTGTCGACTGTGATGTGTGGCTGTCAAACTGGTCATCTGCATGGATGCAGTCAGCGGATTTCCAAAAAAATCAAGGTCAACAATATTCATTCATTCAAAAATACTCCAACATCCAAAGGTCCATTATCATCGCGTCCTGGATGCGGCTATTTTCTGTTGACTAGAGCTGTAGAAACTTCAGTCCACCCAAAACCGCTTGGAGGCTGAATCGGTCTCATCTCCTTGACGCGTCCATAAAAAATCCAGGCCAAATCCAAATAGTTAATTTCTGCCATTTATTAAAATATATGGCCGACCAATGGGACTAAGATAACATAATCAAAAATACTAAACCAAAAAGGTGCATCAAAAACTAACAAAAATTAAAGAAAACAAACAAATGAACAGAGGAATGGTCAACAGAAAATATCTGAACCCGTTTCACCCTCCATCAGCCATTAAATTCATGCAAATGCACAGGTGAAATAAATAAGCAAAACCATACCCTCTCCTGTGCCACCAACCAGAAATAGCAAACAATTACAAGACAAAAATTCAAAACAAAATCACAGTTTGGCTCCTACAATCCTCAAAAACTAGACATCATGCTGCGATCCAAAGAAATTCAGGAACAAATGAGAAACAAAGTAATTGAGATCTATCAGTATGGAAAAGGTTATGAAGCCATTTCTAAAGCTTTGGGACTCCAGCGAATGACAGTGAGAACCATTATCCACAAATGGCGAAAACATGGAACAGTGGTGAACCTTCCCAGGAGTCGGCAGCCAACTAAAATTACACCAAGAGCGCAGTGACGACTCATCCAAGAGGTCACAAAAGACCACACAACAACATCTAAACAACTTGCAGGCCTCATTTGCCTCAGATAAGGTCAGTGTTCATGACTCCACCATAAGAAAGAGACTGGGCAAAAATGGGCTGCATGGTAGAGTTCCAAGACAAAAACCACAACTGGACAAAGAGAACATAAAGGCTCATCTTAGTTTTGTCAGAAAACATCTTGATGATCCCCAAGACTTTTGGGAAAATACTCTGTGGACTGACAAGACAAAAGTTGGACTTTTTGGAAGGTGTGTGTCCCATTATGTCTGACATAAAAGTAACACAGCATTTCAGAAAAGGAACGTCATACTGTAACAACAGTAAAATATGGTGGTGGTAGTGTGATGGTCTGAGGCTGTTTTGCTGTTTCAGGACCTGGAAGACTTGCTATGGTAAATGGAACCATGAATTCTACTGTTTATAAAAAAATCCTGAAGGAGAATGTCTGGCCATCTGTTCGTGACCTCAAGCTGAAGTGCACTTGGGTTCTGCAGCAGGACAATGGTCAAAAACACACCAGCAAGTCCACCTCTGAAGGGCTTAAGAAAAACAAAATGAAGACTTTGGAGTGGCCTAGTTAAAGTCCTGACCTGAATCCTATTGAGATGCTATGGCATGACCTTAGAAAGGTGGTTCATGCTCGAAAATGCTCCAATGTGGTTAAATTACAACAATTCTGCCAAGATGAGTGGGCCACAATTCCTCTACACATACCTGTCAAGTGATACGGTTTTGCCGTATTTTAATACGGGGAAAATGCAGTTTTAGCAAATACGGGCGTATTGCCATTTCTGTACGCCAAAAAGAAAAATATACAGCAAAAAAAAAAAAAAAATATTGAGAGAACCTAAAATCAACTGAACAGTAATTCGATGCCTGGCGACATTGAGCGCACCTAAGCAGTCTTTTCGTGATTTTTAAAATGGCTTCACGCAGCGCGCCGCCGGCGAAGAAAACAAAGCTTGAAGAAAAGGGAAATCGAGGGACTGGACGTCACCGAAAAGAATGGGAGACACAAGCTTCGAGAAATTGGCACAGACAGACTCAAACCCGCCTTTGTAGCGGCAGACGAGCATACGCATACGCTCATCTGCATCAGATCGTACCTGACAGCCAGACCCACACTGCAGGTCGGCGCCTTTTTAGTCCTTCATGCTTCCTAGACACACTGGATATAAAGTATCAAACTTCAGCTTTCAGTAGATCAAACCCAATGAAGGTGATGATTTACAGTAGGTGAGAATAGGGAAACACCATCTTTGACTGACAGCGCTGTTCAGATTCAGCAGGGCATATGCTGCTCCATGATAGCTATGGCACTAAAAAACAGGCTTTTCAATTTTATATAATTTAGCTAAAATATAGAAATGTTACACATTTATGAGGGTTGTTCATAAGAGATTTCCCCTGAGTCATCTTCCATGGACTGAGAAGACTCAACCTTGGCACATTTATTAGTCTTTCTCTGCATAGTTTTTTTTCCACAATATCTTTATTGAACCTTTTTTTTTTTTAAACAAACATGACACAACCAATCAAACACTAACACTAAAGTACTACAAAAAAAAAAAGCACTAAAAACACCAACAACCACCAACAAAATCAAGTCTTCAGCAATGCTCCTCTGTTTAGTCTAGACAATCCATTACATAAGTATACATATTATGTTCACCAGTTTGGAATTTACAAGGTCCACACACATCATTCACCTTCTTCTTCAAGAGTTATGTTTAAATTTTTTACATGATCAATAAAAGGTCTCCATATATTCTCAAACACAATTTCCTTTGATTTCAGTATGTATGTTATTCTTTCTAATGGAAGGTTTGTTAACATCTGTCTTAACCACTGAGTCACATCTGGTCTATGAGTCTTTTTCCACAGTAGTGCAATACATTTTTTGGCATTAAGCAAACTGAGGTCTATGAATGTTCTTTCACTTTTATTAAAGTTATGCTTTTCTGGGTACAGACCCAACAAAAACAGTTTAGGATTCAAAATGATTTGTTTTGAGATTATTTTTTCAATTGTTACCCTCACCTCTTCCCAAAACATTCTTATTATTCTACATTCCCATACACAATGAAATAGGGTTCCTTTACTTTCCATGCATTTTGTGCATGTATCTGGTATATTTTTGTTATATCTATTTAACTCCTCCGGTGTAACATACATCCGCATTAACCATTTGGAATGTATCAATTTAAGACGTACATTTATTGATTTGGTTTGGGCTTCTGTACAAGTCAGTTCCCATTGTTCCTCTGAAATTTCAATTTGCAGATCTTCTTTCCAGTAGTTTAATCTTTTCTGTGAATTTTCACTTGAGGATAGTGTCAATAAGTTATAAAACTCTGAAATAATACCCTTTCTTTTACTATCTTTCATCAACATTTTTTCCAAGGATGAATAAATAGGTCGAGTGAGAGCTTTATTTTGATTTGATCGAATAAAGTTTCTAAGTTGAAGATATTTAAAAAAATGTGTTCTATTAAGATTAAATTTGACCCTCAGCTCTTCAAAAGACATTATGTTATCTGCACATGGCAAATATAAATCTTGAATCTTTTGAATCCCTTTTAAATTCCATACTTTAAATACAGCGTCCGCTCTTCCTGGTTTAAAATATTGATTACCCCATATTGGGCTAAATGGTGACAATAACTGTGGTTCTTTTAAGTAATTTTTAGCTTCACACCATATTTTGATCATATGCTTTACAAATGGATTTTTAACTTGTTTTTGTAATTTTTTTTGCCGAATCTGAGTATATGAATATGGGAAGAGGTAAAGGTAAATTGTATGATTCCATTTCAGTCCAGTGAGGGAGATCATTTAATGAAAAATAATATGTCATAGACCTCAGTTGTGCCGACCAATAATACAACATAAAATTTGGACATTTCAGACCTCCACGATCAAATGGTAAATATAATAAAGACAGACGTAATCTAGCCCTCCTGTTGTTCCATATAAATTCCACTAACTTTTTTTTAATTCTTGAGAATAAATCTAAAGGTGGTGATAAGGGAATGTATTGAAATAAATAAAGTATTTTAGGTAAAATATTACTTTTAAGTATATTGATTCTCCCGATCATCGACATTGGTAGTGACATCCATCTCTGAATTGACTCATTGAAATCTGTCATTAAGGCTTCATAGTTGACACTGGCGACTGATTCTAGCTTAGGCACAATTTGGATTCCTAAATATTTAAACTGATTTACAACGTTGAATTGATTTACCTCAGGGTCTGGGTAATTTCTCTGGGTCTCATTTAGCATTAATATTGAAGATTTAGTTTTATTTATTTTATATCCTGATATTTCCCCAAAATTCTTTATTAAATTCAACAAGGTCGGAATTGATTTTTTTAGATTCGACATAAACAAAATTATGTCATCGGCGTACAGGGAGATTTTATGTTCTGTTGGTCCAACTTTAATTCCATATATTTGTGAATGTAAACGTATCGCCATCGCTAAAGGTTCAATTGCCATAGTAAACAGTAAAGGTGAAAGTGGACAGCCTTGTCAACATCCTCTATTGATTTTTATTGATTTTGAAATATTGTTATTTGTTAGGATTTCTGCTGTAGCATTATTGTATATTATCTGAACCCATTTTATGAAATTATTTCCAAGTCCAAACCTTTGTAAGACTTCAAAAAGAAAGGGCCATTCGACTCTATCAAAGGCCTTTTCGGCGTCCAGTGATAGGAGAGCTGTATCCGGTGCTTCTTTATTAAAATAAATAATATTAAATAGTCTTCTTACATTATGGAAGCCTTGTCTTCCCTTTATAAAGCCATTCTGATCTCGATTAATAATATTTGGTAAAATTTCTTGTATTCGTCTTGCTAAAATTTTACAGATTATCTTAAGGTCGGCATTTAATAGGCTTATTGGTCTCATATTTTCACATTTATTAGAGGGCTTACCTGGTTTTGGCAACAGTATAATTAAGGCATTATTCATGTATGATGGTAAATTATTATTTTGAAATGCTTCTAAAACCATTTCCAAAAAAGGTTTTATTAATTTATTCTTAAATTTTTTATAAAGGTCAACTGGAAGACCATCTGGTCCTGCACTTTTTCCTGATTTCATATTATCAATGGCTAGCCCAACTTCTTCTTGACTAATTTTAGACTCCAATATCTCCCTGTTTTCATTTGGAATACACGGTATAGATAGTTCGTTCAAAAACCCATTTAGTTTTGTTAAATCAGATTCATTTTTGGTATCATATAATTTTTCATAGTAATCGCTAAAGGCTCTGTTAATTTCTAAAGGATCTATAACCACCTGTCCGTTACTTATAATACTGGTAATTGGTGTTTTAATTTCTAATTGTTTAATCTGCCATGCCAATAATTTTCCTGATTTTTCACCTCTTTCTCTGCATAGTTACCACCAAGGGTTACACATTTCTCCTATCGCTTTATGCAGCCGCGGAGACCTCACCTGTAGAAGTCTGCAGGCTGTGCCAGAAGCCACAACTTGACCATGGAAATCAGCATTTCATTGTCTTGGAAGGGCTTGCCCTTCAAAAATGACTTCATTGTTGAACAAAGGTGGAAGTCAATGGTGTAAGGTAGGGAGGCGAAGTGGGGTGAGGAAGGATTAAATAGCCGCAGGACTGTGCTTCCCTCTGGGCAACGTGTAAGTTGTGAACCCGGCATTATCTTGCAGGAAGCGGACACCTTTGGTCAGCATGATGATTGCTTTTGATAACCTTCTGCAATTTCTGCAGCAGTGAAGTGTAGTAAGTCCCGCTAACTGTGGCCCCGCTTCCCCCAGCTCCTCAAAGTGTACTCAGCACTGCTTTGCCTTCCTCACAGCAATGCTGACAGTGAGAGGGCTTTCAGCATGGTCAGGAAAATTCCCACCGACTTCAGAAAAAGTATGCTCCCAGAAACTGTGACTTCTTTCATTCAAGTGAAAATGAATTTTGACACTCCATGCTTCAAGGTCAAGCCTTCAAAAGAAATGCTAGAGTCAGCAAAGGCTGCTACTTGGAACTATAACAAGCAGCATCAGTGAACATTTTCTTGTTTCAAGTCATCCAAGTGCATTAGTGTAACAAAGCTGACAATTAAAAACTCTTTAATTCCAAGTGTATACTGACAATTAAGAACTATATTCAGAACTACTCTTATTGTGTACTTTCAAATTAAGCAATCTACCTTGTGCTAATGTAAATTTGAAAAATATTGTTTTTTTTTACTTATTTTTATTTTTTTATTATTAATATTATCTTTTTTTAAAATTTATTTATTTTTTATTTTTTTATTTATTTTTTTTGTGCTACTTGGCTTATTATTTTCACATTACCAAAAAGTTATGGCTCAAGATTGTGTCCATATAAGTGTACATTTGAATAAATATGTTTGAAATAGTTCATGTTGCAATTGTTGTTGTTTGTTTGTTTTTTGTTTGGGTTTTTTTGCTTCAGTTTTTTTTCATCTGCTGACAAATACAGTTTTTAAGTACTCAGTACAGGTGTGAAAGCCCCCCCAATAAGGGAGGCATGAGGTATGCCTTGACAGGTATGTCTACAGCGCTGTAAAAGACTCATTGCCAGTAATCACAAATGCTCGATTGCAGTTGTTGCCCCAAAGGGTGGCCCAATCAGATATTAAGTAAGAGGGCAATCATTTTTTCACAAAGGGCCATGTAGGTTTGGATCTTTTTTCCCTTAATAATAAACACCTTCATTTAAAAATTGCATTTTGTGTTTACTTGTGTTATCTTTGTCTAATATTTAAATTTGTTTGATGATCTGAAACATTTAAGAGTGGCAAACATACAAAAAAATGAGAAATTGTCACGCCTCGCCGCTCATCAGCGGCGCCAGCTGCACGCACACCTGCACATCATCAGCGGCGAGGGATTTAAGCCGCCTCGCCCTGGGCTTCGGCCTGAAGCCGTCAGACTTCACTCGTTGGATTGCTGGGAGTTACCTCTTACACTTCAGCAAGCATCGCGGTAAGAAGCCCTTACCTTTTTCCCTTTCCAAGTCTGCTCCCCTGTGCACAGGTGGATTTCCCGGCGGCGGACCATTCCTCTCCGTCTCCATTCCCTCGCTGCTGCACCGGGCTCTCCAGGTTGCTGTCTACCGGACCTCGTCCTTGCTGTGCCAGCCACCTGCTCACTCCAAGTAAGCTCCTCTCCAACTTTTACATCTCCTGTGTTGGTGTGTGCCCGTCACCCATCTCCCTGTGCTTTTCCCATAGGGTTGTCCGGCTGTACGGTCTCCTGCCTCTGTGCCCGAAGCAGACGCCACCACCAACACATTTACATCTCGCAGACACACATTCATACACCCTTGTTGTTAATAAAGCTATTTGAGCTACTCTGAGCCTGCGTGTGTGTCTCCTGAGCCGTGCATTATGTCAGAAATAAGGCAGGGGGCAAACACTTTTTCACACCACTGTAGAATAGAATAGAATAGAATAAAATAAGCTTTATTGTCATTGTACAGTTGTGCAGTACAACGAAATTGTGGGTGCTCCACCAGGTGATGTGCAATAAAGGTGATGTGCAATAAAGAGATGTGCAATAAAGAGAGAAGAATTTGAATAAAACAGTTACAGAACGCACGATTAAACATACAACTGAAATAAAAATAAAAATAATAATAAAATAGCCCATAGGTATATACATAGGTATGGTAGTGGCTTCAAGGATGGAACTGT
>CM035836.1:218241413-218347811 GCA_020510985.1 Pholidichthys leucotaenia
TCATCTCAGTATGCGGAAATCGCAGGCGTGCTCATTACACTGCAACTTGCTGTAGACCATGGCATTCGCACATTGGTCATCTGCGCTGACTCCAACTATGCACGTCTCAGTTTCACTTGTCATTTAACACTCTGGAAGGCCAAAGGTTTTATAACCTCCAACCGCAAACCGGTTAAACATCAAGACCTTTTCAAGGCATGTGATCACCTGGTCACCTCCAACAACCTCCAAGTGTATTGGAAAAAGGTCAGAGGTCACTCGCGCACACCAGGTCAGGACAAAGAATGGAATGACCTTGTGGACTCACTTGCAAAACAAGGAGCTATACAAGGCACACCCTGGTCCTTTGATTCTGCTCAGGTGCCGACTTCACAGTCCCACCCGCCCACCCCTACAGTCTGCGCAGTCACTAGGGCCCAGACTAACAGGGCCCAGGACACGACACAAACCACAGGTCCCCTTGCGGTTGACCCTGTTTTCACTGACGCTGACCTTATCTCTCTTCAAAACCTTGACCCTGCGGTCCATAAAATGATACAATACATCTCAGATCCTGCAGTTAATACACCATCCAACTCGAATCTCGCTGACACTCCAGACTTGTAGCCACTTTTTGCCGCACGATCATCCTTACAGCTGCGAAATGGCATTCTAGTTCATGTTTCCGATGAACTCCCTACGCCTGCGCTTGTGGTTCCTCGTAACCAGAGGGGGGTGATGATTGTTCATGCCCATGATCTCCCAACTGCAGGACACAAAGGCGTCAAAGCGACGTACAACGCGCTCAAACAAGTGGCATATTGGCCATACATGCGAAAGGATGTAGCCGACTACATAAAGGGATGTCTCGTATGTTGCCAGTTTCAACCAACCAACCCGATGCATCGAGCACCCCTACAGAAAAGAGGCATTTCATTCCCATGGTCTGACCTCCAAATCGACTGGGTAGGTCCCCTTCCACGGTCAGCCAGAGGAAACAAATACTTCCTCACAGTCACATGTGCTTTCACCAAATGGGTCGAGTGCCTGCCTGCTCCTAATGACACGGCAGAAACCACGGCCTACTTGTTGATGAACCACGTATTCTCTAGGTTTGGTCTGCCAAGCCGAATCAACTCTGACCGCGGCACTCATTTCACCGCCGAAGTCATGCGACAACTGTGGGAAACCTTGGGAGTTAAAGCTAACTTCCATATTAGTCACCACCCACAATCCTCCGGACAGGTTGAAAGAACCCACCGAACTGTGATCAACATACTGAAGAAGTATGTTTCACCACACCAAAAAGACTGGGATGTAAAGCTCCCGCTGGTCTTAATGGCCATCCGAGCCACACCCCATGAAGCTACGGGGGTGTCACCTTTTGAAATGATGACAGGCCGGCAAATGACTTTGCCCCTGCATTTACTCTACCAACCTGGAGAAGCCAGTGTTGCTACAGCTTACACTACTCACCAGTACATGACTGACCTGACCAAACATCTCCGACAGACTTTTGCCTTTGCCCAAAAACATTTGGACCGATCAGCTGAAGGACGCAAAGCCTACTACGATCAGAAAGCATCACATGACGAACTCCAAGTGGGAGACAAAGTTTTCTATTATGCTTTCATTCCTCAGACAGGACAGACCAACGCACGAGCAGGAAAACTCGCTCGGAAGTTCCTCCCCAGGTGGACAGGTCCACACACGATCACAGATGAACTCTCTCCGGTCGTTTACCAAATCAAAATAAGCAAAGGTCGCCAGGACCCCATCTCCAAATGGGTCCATCGTAATCAAATTAAAGCTTACAAAAACCCCATGGGACTTGTCGGGGACAACACTGTTCCATTAAGTCAGTAAAACAAACCTAAATCTTGTTTGCGCCCGATAGATAACTGTTAGCTGACTATCAGCCTCAGACATTCTCGGTCACATTTCTCTTTCTCAATCAGGTAACTGCATTAAACCTTCAAAAGGAGAAAGTTAACCCAAACTAACTGACTTCCTTAAAATCTAACCTTAAAAGACCCCGCAAAATTTCTTTCAGTATCATCAAGTTACTATTTCAAAGTAGTACAAACAAAATCAACAACATCACTAGCTTAAGTCAATAATCACAAAACCCTCTAAAGGTGATAAACACTAATAGCTTAGAGCTCAGTCTCTAAAAAAGTTGTTCCACTTCTAAGAATAACTTTCACCTACCACTCAGGTACTTCAAGAAAAGGAAAACTGACAAGAAGCTCAAGATTAAAATGACTCACTTCTATTTGTTGGCCAAGACGATGGCCCTCCTGTTTTTCAGTTTAGCCCTCTACCTAGCACTCTCACCTACTTTCGCCCAGTTAGAACTGGACAGAACCCATACAAGAAGTCAACAATCCTTAAGTAGATTCTCAACCACGGCCTCATCATTAGGGCCCCTTGCTAGCCTTAGCACGTCTACTGTTAAATCAGTCAACACCGCTACACTGAAATGCCAGATAGTTGAACCACCAACTGTTACCAAAACTTTGCAAGATACTGTGTTGGTTTTGAATGTTTGCTCCAAAGCCTCATTCAAACTCAACAAGGTCTTGGACTTGTCACTCTTCATGTTAGAGGGTGACCCTGCTCACCCACATCTAATGCCTGTGTTTCTTCGAAAGGTAGCTAAAAATATTAGACTTTCAGCTAACACTTTGACAACGAGTCTGCCTTCACCGCTTCTTGCCCCTGTTTCAGATGTCACAAAGTTATCCCTCATTGCCACTCAAAGAACAATGATGACTTCCCATGTTCGCTCAGTCTCCCAGAACAAAGGTCTCAAGCACCCTCTGAGTAAGACCTCTGTGGAACCATGGTTTAGTCCAAATAAACCAATTCAATTCGAACCTCCTTGAATTAACTCAATATTGCTTAACCTAAACATCTACCTCAGATAAGCAATACATTTTTGTTTTGCATTCTTTGTTTTGACTTTTATTTTTCTTTATTTTTAGAATTTTTAAAAGTTATATGCATGCTTATATACAAACCTATATTTTTATATATAGCTCTTGCACTCCATTTTGATTTTTGTACCCATTCAAACTATTTTCTTTTTTTTTTTTGGACAACTATGATAGCTATTTCATCGTGAACCAAAATTCCTACCTCAGGTATGTAAGACTACGCACCTATTTTTGTAGCTAGAATTTTTGAGTCATTTCAAGACCTATGCCTTAGCTTACTACTCCAAGTCAATTTTATAATCTACATTTGTCCATATTCAAATTATTTTTGGAAATTCATGGAAGTCCTTCCAGTAAACCAAAGTCAAAGATCTGTACTTAGTAATAGATACTGTTTGCATGCTAGTGTGTATGGACATCACACAAACCTTTTAACCCAGTATTTAGGTCAAGTGTTGCCAAGGAGACGAAGCTGCCATGGATGTGTACCGACGCTGACCGATGCTCACCATCGCTACAAAGGGGGGCACTGTAGCATCATCGTCCTCCTCAAAACCAAGACAAGATCACTTCTCTCCAGTTTACAGGAATTTCAATTTATTCATTACACAGGAATATCACCTTTCTGCCTTCTCAGGAATATCACTGGCTTTTTGCTGACTCATGCAGGCTTCTTCCAGACCTGACCAAAGATGCTTGCTTTCCCAGGACCCCAATGTAAACAGAGCTTGCTTTTAAAGGCTCAAAGGAACTAAAACTCAGGAGACCAGACCTCTCAACATGAACACTGCATTTGATAACGTACCTTTTCACAGGAAACCAATGTTTTTAAAAGAGTCATAAACCACTTAATCTGACGGTTTTATAGCCTATGCTGTCCAGGCCTTCGCCAGATACTAAGGAAATCATCTACAGCTCAACAGTACCTCCTAGCGGATACCTACGGAATGTGTTTTCAGTACGTAGGATGACTTTTAATTTGTTCTAAATATTAAGTTTCTTTCAGCTTATCCTGGATCCTAAGGACACTGAAAATCATCCCCCTTATCACCAACCATGGTTTGCTGCATGTTCTGCTGTTCTAATCTTGATCTAAATGTGAATGCATGTATTATAATTATGTATAAGAAATGTTATATTCATGAGTGTTATTGGAGTAATGGTATAAATGCATGATCACCATATATTAGCCAAGTCATTTAATTTAGTTAGATTTTATATTGAGCATTTATCTTATAAGAACTGACTGTTGATTTTTCCCTCTGAAAATTCATGGGATGGTGTCTCCATTTGGTTGGCTGCTCTCAAACAAAGAAATGTTTTCACATTGGATAATAGCCATTTCAAACTGATTCTGAAAGAGTAGATTGGTCGTTTGACGACTGACCTCATCAGTTTTACGACCCGGCAAGGTAACTTTAAAAGACAAAAGTTAGATTTGAGTATACAGGAAAACAGGGTTAACAGTTGAGTCACAGCACAGTTAAGAGTTTTAAAAAAGTCAGAGATCAGACAACAGGCAGGAAGATTAGCTAGAAATAGAATTAAGAATTAGAAACACAGACAGAAGAAAGAGATTTTGAGAAAGATTAGGAACTAAATTCAGATTAAAGAAGCAGAATAGTAATCTAGACCTCAGAAGAAGATCTTATTCCACCGTTTCAAGGCCCTGTGAAGTTTTATTTTATTCTCTGTGTGTTTGTCAAATCTTTTCTTATATTCTGGAAACTGAGGAGAAACCATTTTTCTTTAGAGCTCGTCCCTTTTTAGAGAATCAAATTCTCAAACTTTTTCCTTCACCTCAGAAGCCATTCTTATCCTAGTAAATGTTTTTCTAACACTTTTTTTTAATGACTTTTCACGCCATTAAAGTGGACCTTTAATTTGCCTAGTTAAAGAGAACAGAGACTGAGAAGATTTTTCTTCAGTTTTCGGGTCGATCCCACTACAAGAGACCCCAAATTTGGACTCTTTTTCAAAGGACTTTTCACGCCGCTCTGTGACAGACCACCCACTGCTGCCATTGTCTGGAGAGCCCCCAGCTGAGTTATCACCTCCAAGGCTGTGAGGAGGCATCTTGCAGCAGCTTCCTCCGACGTCCTAACTTCAAAACCCAGCGGTACCGACCCGCGGAACTTGGACCAACGGCCGTGTGTGAGTGAGACTCTTATTTCTCCTATTTCCTGGGTTAAAACGTGATGTCCTAACAATTAAATTACAATTGAATATGGCCCGTATTTCAGGGCTCAATTAGTCTCTCAGCCACAGGATAGGACTGTAAACTGAACGAAAACTTTCAGTCATTTTTAAGTAACTGCCCTTAAATTTTGTAGATTAATTCAGGAGTCATTTTTAGATAATTAGCTTATGAATTTTCCCCATAAAATTGCGATGTTTTGTTAAAACATTCCAGCCTCATTTACTGTTGAAACATAAGTCTATTTCTCCTTGGTTCTACAGAGGTGTAATGCTGGATTTTATGTTCAGGAACCCAATATCAGTTGATGTGATATTTTACGCTGTCATCATCTGAATCTGTTTATTCATCATTTGAACGCCATGCCATGTAACCTGAATGATTTTAATAAATGAGTGAATAAGAGCAGTTGAAGCGTTTTCCTTTCGCATATACAGGTTTCCTAATCACGGCAGGACAAAAACTCTTTGAGACTGATTCATTAAGTAATTTAAGGTACAAAATTAATTAAAATTAAAGTTAATCTTATTGTCCGTTAGGACTGGTGCCCCTTTTACGAGTGCTTTTATTTAATTTAACGGGTGTAGAAGTGACGGTTCAACTCCGCCCCCTTTCACACCCACTATTAAATAAAATAAATAATTCCTGTACCTTATGACAAATAATTTTATAGGCTCTTCATCCTACACATAGGAACTGTAAGGTTAAGAGGTGTCCAAATGTTCCCTCTGAGCATCAATGTTTCCCCTCTGGGATCAATAAAATGCACAAAATAAAAAATAAATAAAATAAAATAAAATAAAAAAAGAGGTGCGGTGGCACAATAGTTAGCACTGTGGCAGCACAGCAACTCACCCTTGGCCATAGGATCCCAGGTTCCATCCCACCACCTGACCAACAGTGATTTGTGTGGAGTTTGCATGTTCTCCCAGTATCTGCATTGGTTTACTCCAGTATTTCTCCAGTTTCCTCCCACAGGCCCAAAATATGCAGGTTAGGTTAATTGGAGACTCAAAAGTGGCACTAGATCGTTCCGGTCTGGACACCATGGTGATAGCAGCTTAACGCTGAAGCTCCCAGACCCAACCCAGGAAAATATCTTGAAAATCAGATTTAATTTTTGGAAGAGTGAAAATCAAAAGACAAAGTTATCATGCCTAAAGGAAAACAGAAGAAATCAACATTTTCCAGGCCAGGACACACATCGGCCGAAGAATCTGATCCGGAGGAGTTCCATTCAGAAGACGAGGAGCTGATTGTAGCTAACAAGAAGGTTAGCTTGACAACGTTATTTGAAGAATTAAGACGATTTCGCCGAGAGGTTTGGGCCGAATTTCGTGAATTCAGAGAAGAATTAAAAAGGACAAACAGCAGAGTGGACCAGGCCGAGAACCGAATCTTGGAAGCAGAAGAAAGAATAAAAGGGCTTGAAGATTCCGTGCTGGATCTACACAAAAGGCAGTCAAGAATAGAGGCTAAGCTAACCGACCAAGAAGGAAGACTGAGAAGAGACAACATAAGAATTCATGGTCTGAAAGAAGGAGTCGAGGATGGTTTCAACACAATGGCGGAATGCGTGGAATCCTTACTGAGAGAGAAGTTGGATATTCCCCAAACCACCGACTTGAAGATAGAAAGGGCCCACCATACATTAGCCCCTAGGCCGGCGGCGGAAGCGCCACCACGATCGGTGGTGGTGAGATTCTCCAATTTCAAAATAAAACAAGAGGTTGTAAGACTGGCTTGGCAGAAAAAAAGGATTTATGCACCAAGAGAGAAAAGTCTTTGTGGAACACGATTACGCCCCGGAGGTCCTTAAAAAGCGCCGGGAATACAACAACGCTAAAAAGGTGCTACGAGCGAAAAAAACTGCGCTTTCAGATGCCATTTCCTGCGAAGTTAAGGGTCTTCTACAGCGAAGAGACATGTCTCTATAATTCGGCGGAAGAAGCAACAGCTGACATGGCGAGAAGAGGGCTCCCGGTAACGGTGTTTAAACCCGCAGCACACCCGAGCGATAGAATCAAAGCTCAAACATGGTCCACAAAGTGTTATGACCCGAGCGTCGGTTCTGATCGCGCTCGGGTTAAAGTTATGTCTCGCTGCCGGCCTTGACAGCTGCGGGCGGTATTCTGGCCTCTCCGGGCTCTTATTGTGAAAGTGCTTGGTGGGGCTTCCGCTTGTCAACGGTCGGTCAGCTGTTTGTCATCTGTCATTAGTACCTGGTTTATTTAAGCTGAGTGCTGGCGTCGTTAAGACGCAGCAGTGTCTGATCGCATCTGGTCACTAACCTGACCGGTATTCTGTTCACCCATCGTCACGGATGCCTGGACTATATTCACACCTCGGCTGCCTAAGGGCTTGACCGTCTTTCACCGGCACTAGTAAGTGAGCTGTATTAGCCTTATTCCCTCCGGTGTTATTTGTGCTGTAAGTCCCTGCTTTGGCAGCCCGAGTGCTATTATTACCAAGCCTGTCTGTGAGTGACTGTCTCCTGCTTCGGACCTGTAGTGTGCTGTATAGCCCTATGCTTCCTGTTCTGCAAAGACTCTGTCATTATCTCAGCAGCTTGTGTATCACCTTATCACCGTAATAAAACTCACTGAAAAACTCACTGGTGACGTTGTGTGCGTCTTATGCTGGCTCGTGAGGGCCAGAGCATGACAGTACACTGCTGCGCAAACAGCGTTTACGGTGACGCCATTTTGAGACGCTTTTCACCAGTGAGTTTGAGTTTTGGACGTTGTTTGTCCCTGTCTGGGACCTGTGTATGTGAGGAATGCCATCACCGAAGAGTCACGTGCTGACGTGTGTTTTGGAAGCCGTGGATGAGTTACTCATCTCCGCTTCCATGTTGGACTACGACCACGGCATACATTGGTACCTGGACGCCGCCGAAGATGTACTCTGTAATCTCTCTCCCCGCTACGCCAACCACCCGGAAGTTGACACGAGGAGGGAGGACATCGCCGCACAACGTGAATTATTCCTAATGATGGAGGAGGAATGCGGCATGGAGCAGGTGAAGAGGCACTCCTGTTCTTCGCCTAGGGATCCATTTCGGGAGTTCGCACCATCTGGGGGCCGGCGAAGGTGTCGGCGTCACGGCCGGGCGCATCTTCGGCAAGCTCCAGCTCCGGGCCGCCGGGATGACCCCCTCAACCAGCCAGCTGCTGAGAGTGAGCTGAGTCCTGCGCCGGTGGGCTCCGTTCTTGGATCCTTCAGCATCCAGCGAGCGAGGGAAGGAGCAATGTCCGCTACAGCTGACAACATCCTCCCCCCGGGAGACAGGCAAGTCCAAGTTCACTTTCCTAGTAATAATAGTGATCTGTCTTGTCTGACTCCTGGGGGTGAAGCTCAGGGTTCGCAGCTCCCTGAGTTTCTTTCCCCAGCTGTAGCCATGTATATTAAACCTGCTGCCTCTGTGTCTCCTCCTGCGGAGCGGTCCTCGGCGTCAGTCCCACGCCGGCGAACGAGGGGGAGGCCTGCAGCTCTGGGAGACATCCCGGTCTTGCAGCCTTGTTTTGGACAGAGGAGGAGAACGGACTGCAGTGAGGAGCCAGAGCCGACGAGAGAGCGTCCCCAGGGTCCCTCAGGGATGCAGCCCGAGTCAGCAGGTCCAGGGTCCTCTGCCCCCACGCCATGCGGGTTATGGGCGTGGATGCCAGCGCGTGAGGATCCAGCTGCGGAGACCATCAGGCCGGCTCTGGAACCCGACGCAGCCGAGTGGGAGCCCGACGACGAGCGTCTTCCTGAACCTGGATCGGCGAAGTCCTGGACGGCTCCAGAGCCCGAGTGCAGGCAAGTGCTCTTTCTTGTTTTCCTGTATGGTGTATTAGAGCATTTTTGCCTGCCTCATGGGGAGGCGAGTGAGGGGCAGCCGGCCGCTGCACCCGAGCTCGTCTCGCTGGGCTCTGGCACTGCCGGTGGAACTGATCCCGGTTCTCCCTTGTGTTCTGAGCACCTCCACAGCATTACCGGTCCGGAGCCAGTCAAGGTCACAGGACCGGGGGTTCCAGGTTCGGAGATGGAGGTCGTCGCCGGAGCAGTCCTGACCCGGTCGGGGTCCGACGTGTGGGCCGTGGTGACCTGGTCGGGGTCCGACGTGTGGGCTGTGGTGACCCGGTCGGGGTCCGATGTGTGGGCCGAGGAGACCCAGTCGGGGTCCAACGTGGGTGCAGCGGTGACCCAATCTGGGCCCGTCCTGACCCAGTCGGGGTCCGTTGTTTGGGCTGAGGTGACCCAGTCGGGGTCCAACGTGGGTGCAGCGGTGACCCAATCTGGGCCCGTCCTGACCCAATCGGGGTCCGACGAGATCCAGTGGGGGTCCAGCGCAGGTGCGGCTGCGACCCAATCAGGATTCGAGGGGGTCCAGGTTTTTGGTTGTCCCCCTCTCAGGAGCCACCAGCTGGGGGCCATTAGTAGGTTTTGTTTGGCAGATCGGCGCTCTCCTGTTTTGTTATTTTCAGGTGAGCGGCTGCATGCAATCCCTCCACGGTCCTGTTGGTTGTGGGATGCGGGTCGGCCACCCGAGGAACTGCTTGGAGCATTCTCTTGGAGCGTCTTGGAGCGTCTTGGGTTGGCCACCCAATAAACTGTGGGTGTTACGGGGTGACCTGGTTCGGCCACCAGAGGACGTATTCCTGGGGGCATGGGACTGGGGCAGGCCACCTGACTGATCATGCACTGTGGGATTTTCTGTGGGCCCATATGGTGCCAAATCATGTTCTTGTATGTCTAGCAATTTTTTGTTGTTTATCAAGTCTTAGTCTTAGTCAGGTCAAGTTCGAGCAATTTTTTTTAATTGCCTCGTGTTTCTTTGTAAGTCATAATCTTAGTCAGGTCTGAGCAATTTTAGATTGCCTCTTGTTTCCAAAGTCATAGTCTTAGTCAGGTCTGAGCAATTTTAGATTGCCTCTTGTTTCCAAAGTCATAGCCTTAGTCAGGTCTGAGCAATTTTAGATTGCCTCTTGTTTTTTTGTTTTTTTTTGTTGTAGCCAAAGTCAGGTCTGAGCAATTTTAGATTGCCTCTTGTTTCCTTGTACGTCATAGTCTTAGTTAAGTCTGAGCAATTTTTGATTACCTCTTGTTTCCTTGTACGTCATTGTCAAGTTTGAGCAATTTGTGTTTGCCTCTTGTTACCTTTGAAATCTTAGTCTTAGTCAAGTTCGAGCATTTTTTTTTATTTTGCCTCTTGTTACCTTGTAAACCATAGTCTTTGTCAAGTCTGAGCAATTTGTGATTGCCTCTTGTTACCTTGTGAATCTTTGTCATAGTCAAGTTAGAGCATTTTTTTTTGATTGTCTCTTTTTTTTTTTTCCTTGTGAGTCTCAGTCTTGTCATAGTCTTGTTCAGTCATGTATTTTCTTTTCTTTGTTTTTTTCCCAGAGTCATGTATTTCTTGTATGGTTTTCTTGTCTGGTCTTTGTCTTGTTCTTGGGTTGTTTTCTTTGTTTTTTTTCCCTGAGTCATGTGTTTGTATGTATTTCTTTTTTTGGTCTTTGTCTTGTTTTTTGGTTGGTTTCTCTCCCTCCGTACCTGTCCCCCTACCTCCCACCCTGGGGGGGGGCGGGGGGGGCAGGGTGGTTCCTTGGGGCGTCCGGAGTCCGCCCGTGGAGGGAGGGAACTGTTATGACCCGAGCGTCGGTTCTGATCGCGCTCGGGTTAAAGTTATGTCTCGCTGCCAGCCTTGACAGCTGCGGGCGGTATTCTGGCCTCTCCGGGCTCTTATTGTGAAAGTGCTCGGTGGGGCCTCCGCTTGTCAACGGTCGGTCAGCTGTTTGTCATCTGTCCTTAGTACCTGGTTTATTTAAGCTGAGTGCTGGCGTCGTTAAGACGCAGCAATGTCTGATCGCATCTGGTCACTAACCTGACCGCTATTCTGTTCACCCATCGTCACGGATGCCTGGACTATATTCACACCTCAGCTGCCTAAGGGCTTGACCGTCTTTCACCGGCACTAGTAAGTGAGCTGTATTAGCTAACTAACTAACTAACTAACTAACTAACCTGCACTTATATAGCCTTATTCCCTCCGGTGTTATTTGTGCCGTAAGTCCCTGCTTTGGCAGCCCGAGTGCTATTATTACCAAGCCTGTCTGTGAGTGACTGTCTCCTGCTTCGGACCTGTAGTGTGCTGTATAGCCCTATGCTTCCTGTTCTGCAAAGACTCAGCAGCTTGTGTATCACCTTATCACCGTAATAAAACTCACTGAAAAACTCACTGGTGACATTGTGTGCGTCTTATGCTGGCTCGTGAGGGCCAGAGCATGACACAAAGAGACCTTCAAAATCCACGGGCCAGCAACGGGAACCCCAGCGCCAGAGCTACAAGGATAAACTGGCCGTTTTCAGGAGGGAATAGCAACCTTTTTTTTTTTTTTTTAGTCAATCTGCACATTCAACCCCCCTCCTACAAGGTAACAAACATTAAAGGAGATGCAGAATCAGCATGTGGTAAAACATTTCATGGAACAGTCATAATATTAGAAACAAATAAGTCTTTTTAATAAAAAAAAAAAATTGTTAAAATAGAAATGTGACAATAATCCACATGTTCTCCCCAAACTAACAAAAACAGTATTAGCGTGAATGTTTGCTGTGATGGTGGTGGGAGGGTGCACACAATTTCATAGGGTATAGGCATAAAAAAAAAAAATCATTACAAGTTCGGATTGGGATCTGAAATTCATGTTAAAAACATGGGACAACTTACAGGGGTAAGAGAGGACCCTCAACACATAACAGAGTTTGAGGAATTTCCCTCAGAGCCGACACTCCATCAAGGCTCTTCCAGGGTCTTTAAAAAGACCTCAGCTCAGGAAGTTCTTTTGACAATTTTTTGTTTTAAAGTTTTATACACTAAGTTCTTAATGTTTTTTATGTTCTTAATGTTCTTTCAGTTTCTGAGTAGCATAAAAGAGGGCCCCCACACTGTTATACTAAATAATAGATAGATAGATAGATAGTTTATTTCGAACACAAAAATATAACAAATACAAGCAAATGCAATAAAGTAACATTATACACTGTTCGAAAGGGAGAAGGAAGAAGTGAACACTTATTAATTCCATCTCCTCTTTTCCATAGATACACCCATGTGAATTTTATACAAATTACCACCTTTAAGACCCCAAGTAAACAGTTTACTGTATTTTTTACAAATCAACATTAACACCCATCCATTCTAACATACAATGATGTCCATACAACAAAACCAGCCTCAAACAACACAGATATACACAGTGCTGTCCCACCCACCATTCCATAGTGTCTCATAATATCCCAGAGTGAACATAATGAATCGTACATATAACTACTACCCTTCTAACACATACCCTTTCAGCAAATGGTGCTTATACCTCTTTTTGAATTGATTTCTGTTTGTACATAGTTTCAGTTCCGGCTCTAGACTGTTCCACAAATCCACCCCACAGACAGATATGCACATACTTTTCTTGGTTGTACGCATCTTGGGTTTTGTAAAGTTTAAGTCTCCCCTCAAATTATGATCATTGTCTCTTTTTTTAAATATTTTTTGTATATTAGTTAGTAGTTGATTATTAATTGCCCTGTACATTACTTGTGCTGTCTTAAATTTTTGAATTGATTTCTGTTTGTACATAGTTTCAGTTCCGGCTCTAGACTGTTCCACAAATCCACCCCACAGACAGATATGCACATACTTTTCTTGGTTGTACGCATCTTGGGTTTTGTAAAGTTTAAGTCTCCCCTCAAATTATGATCATTGTCTCTTTTTTTAAATATTTTTTGTATATTAGTTAGTAGTTGATTATTAATTGCCCTGTACATTACTTGTGCTGTCTTAAATTTAACTAAATCCATGAACTTTATGACATGTGACTTTAAGAACAATGAATTGGTATGGTCTCTATATCCTGCATTGTTTATTATCCTTATAGCTCTTTTTTGTAATGTGCATATTGACTGTAGGTTGGTCTTGTAGGTGTTTCCCCAGACTTCTACACAGTAGTTAAGATAAGGTAAAAACAGTGAATTGTACAATAAGACCAATGATTTATAGTCCAAGATGTGTCTTGTCTTCCCCAGTATGCCTATACATTTTGCTAATTTGGCCCGGATGTGACTGATGTGAGGTTTCCAGCAGATTTTATTGTCTAGCGTCACCCCCAGAAACTTATTTTCCTGTACTGTTTCTATTCTGGTATCATCTATCGTTACCATTATTTCATGATTTATTTTATAATTTCCAAACAACATAATCTTTGTTTTTTTTTTAGATTTAGAGATAATTTATTTTTGTTGAACCACTGCGTTAATTTTTCCATTTCAGTTGTGACCACCTCTAAAACCTGCTGCAAATTCTCACCAGTGCAAAGGATATTTGTATCATCCGCAAACAAAATAAATTTCAGAATTTTTGATACTTGGCATATGTCATTTATATATAAAATAAAGAGTTTGGGTTCCAAAACTGACCCCTGGGGCACACCACAAGTGATGTCCATGAAGGGTGATTTGTGCTCTCCAATTTGTACAAATTGTTGTCTGTTACTTAAATAACTTTCCACCCAACTCAGTCCAGCCCCTCTTATCCCATACCTTTCCAGTTTCCTTAGTAGTATTCTGTGGTCAATGGTGTCAAAAGCTTTCTTTAAATCTATAAATACTCCAACAGCAACATTTTTTTATCTATACAACTAGTAATTTCTTCTATAAGTTCAATCAGTGCCAAAGATGTAGATTTATCTGCTCTAAAACCATACTGGCTATCTGTAAGGAGGTTGTGTTTTTCAGTGAAATCATGCAGTCTCTTAGTGAAGATTTTTTCAAGTATTTTGGAGAATTGTGAGAGTAAAGAGACTGGTGTGGTCTATATTAACCATATATTCCATAACCTACATATGTTGAAGCATGTGGAAATGTTTGGTAATTACATATGTAAAGGACTTCACACCTCTGAAAGAACAAAGGGCTCTCACCCGCCGAGTGAAGAACAGAGACGTTCCCGGATGCGGCGGAGGAGACCGGAGGAGCCACCCTCACCCCCCAAGGCGAGGAGAGGAAATACCAAGACAATGGGGGGATTAAGATAATGAGGGATGTCAGCCTTTGTTATGCATGTCTTTTGTTGTGTGCCAGTATAAAGTCAGTGAGCTGGAGACATTCTGTCTCTTTTCCCTTCTGCCACTCTCTGCACCAGATGAGACTTGTTAGAAGAGCTGATTATGCTGGTTATTAAACTTGGTTTATAAATCAAATCGCCTCTTCATTTCCAAGCTCTTCTACACTGGTGACCCCTGACGCGAATATGGTCCTGAGGCATACCCCCGCAATCGACTCATCCATGGCGACCCACGCAGACGAGGGAACAGATGGACAACTGTTCCCCCTGGCAGAAGAGATTGAGAGGGCTCAACCGAGCACCAGTACTGCCGTGAGAGCCGAGGCAAGACACTCTCACCCGGCGGGCACAGCAGTGATGGTATGCATGAATACCGTCGCTGTCCAGCTGCCAGACTTCTGGCAAGAAGACCCCGCCTCTTGGTTTCAGCAGGCTGAAGCCCAGTTTACACTGGCGGGCATCACGGCTGACGATACCAAATTTTACCATATCGTCTCCAAACTCGACGCTGCCACTTCGAAGTGTGTGCGGAGCATGATCCGGCGGCCACTGGCCCGGGACAAATATGAGACGCTCAAAGCAACCATCGTGGCGAACTACGTCCCATCAGCGGAAGAGAGAGCCGAGAAGATCCTGGCGGTCTACGGCCACAGAGGGTGCAAACCGAAGGCCCTCATGGAGGATTTGCTACAGCTCAAAGAAGAGGACAATGACAACTTCCTCTTCCAGTTTTTATTCCTCAGCACGCTGCCACCACACATGAGAGGGACACTCGCCAGCATGAAATGCAACAACCACCAAGACTTCCGCGCACTGGCCAACGAAGCTCATCGGCTCGTCAACGCCTGCAAGGAGCTGACACCCACAGCAGCATCCGCCGACCTCAAAGCTGACGCCCCGAGCCACGAGGAGCCACAACCCACTGAGCAGACCCAGCCCACGGTGACAGCGACACGGCCCAAACTTAGCAGACAGAGCGACGCCTGTTATTATCACCACCGCTTCGCCGAGAAGGCCCACAAATGCGTTCCCCCCTGCAAATTTGCAATTTCGGGAAAACGCCAAAGCCGAGAGCCGTTAACGGCAGCGGTTCTCGGCGAGAAGAATAAGCTGTTGTACGTGACGGATGGACACACAGGCAAGCAGTTCCTCATCGACACAGGAGCCCAGCTGAGTTTCGTCATGCCCTCCCACGCAGATCGAGCCACGGGCACTCGGGGCAACGGAGCCGTGGCAGCCAACGGCTCTAGCATCGACACGTTCGGCGAAAAGAGCCTGCACCTCCTCATCCACGGCCGCAGCTACAGATGGACATTTGTTGTAGCGGCGGTGGGTTTTAACTTATAAGGCGCAGATTTTTTGTGTGCACATGGATTATTAGTGGATCTAGCAAATAGGCGCCTGGTTAATGCACTGTCCTTTGCTTCTATTCCCTGCTCAGCCCGAGTTTCTCCACCACCTGTGCAGGCCAACGTCACCACGGCAGGAGGTAAGTTTGAGCAACTCCTCACCCAATTTCCAGCACTCACAATTCCCAAATTCTCAGCCACTGTGGCTAAACACGGGGTTGAACACTTCATTCCCACAACGGGACCTCCCGTTTTTGCCAAAGCTCGCCGCTTAGACGCGGCCAAGCTCAACATAGCACGGGATGAGTTTACAACTCTTGAAAAATTGGGCATTGTTAGACGCTCAAAGAGCCCCTGGGCCTAACCACTTCACATGGTTCCGAAATCCGACGGTTCTTGGAGACCGTGCGGAGATTACCGCAGATTAAACAACGCTACAGCGCATGACCGTTACCCAATCCCTCACATTCAAGATTTTTCACTACATCTGGCGGGTGCGCGCATTTTTTTCAAAAATAGACTTAGTCCGCGGTTATCACCAAGTCCCAGTCCAAGCAGAAGACATTCCTAAAACAGCGGTAATAACCCCTTTCGGCCTTTTTGAATTCCTGCGAATGCCTTTCGGCCTCAAAGGCACTGCTCAAACTTTTCAACGAATGATGGACGCGGTTCTACGCGACCTTCCTTTTGTCTTCGTCTACCTCGACGACATGCTGGTAGCCAGCTCGTCTGAGGTAGAACACGAGCAGCACCTCACTACCGTTTTTCAGAGGCTAGAAGAGCACGGGCTAATAATCAATCCAGCCAAATGCAAATTCGGCGTGTCACAAATTGATTTTTTAGGACACAAAGTCTCTCCGAAGGGGGCAGTTCCACTTCCAGACAAAGTTCACGCGATAGAAAGTTTCCCACGGCCACAAACGGTCAAATCGCTACAGGAATTTTTAGGGATGGTTAATTTTTACAACCGCTTCCTCCCCCACGCGGCTCAGCTCATGCAGCCCCTATATGACGCGCTCAGAAAAAAGAAGGCTTCCAATGCGGTCGAATGGACCCCGGAGCGCGAACGCGCCTTCGCGGAAGTAAAAAGCTCCCTAGCTAACGCCACATTGTTAGTTCACTCAGATCCCTTGGCTCGCATCGTGCTAACCACAGATGCTTCCGACCTAGCTATAGGGGCAGTTGTAGAACAACTTGTCAGCGGGGTCTGGCAACCTTTAGCATTCTTTAGCAAATCGCTAAACCAAACTGAGCGTAAATACAGCACTTTTGACAGAGAGCTGCTGGCGCTTCATTTATCCATCCGCCACTTCCAGTTCTGGTTAGAAGGGCAGAGTTTCACAGCTTTTGTAGACCATAAACCGCTCACCTTTGCTATGGCTAAAATTTCAGAACCATGGTCAGGCAGGCAACAAAGACAGTTAGCTGCGATTTCAGAGTTCACCACAGACATTCGACATGTGGCAGGCAAACTTAACGTAGTAGCAGACTGTCTCTCTCGCGCTGTGACACCACCAGAGCGCGAAGAGACAGATTATACTGCCTCAGCAGCAGAACTCTTCACTAACGCAGACACATACGCAGCACCTATCCATGCAGGGATAGATTATGCAGCCATGGCGGAAGAACAAAGCAGTGACACAGACGTGCGCGCACTCCTGTCTGGACCAACAGGGTTAAGGCTGGAGAAAAAGGGTTTACGCGACAGCGTGCCCCCCCTAATATGCGATGTTTCAACCGGCCGACCTCGCCCGTTAGTACCAGCTACATGGCGCCGCCGTATTTTCGACGCAATACACTCCCTCGCGCACCCAGGTGTGCGCGCCTCGGTTAAAATGGTCGCCGAAAAGTTTGTGTGGCCAGGCCTGCGCAAAAACGTAAAAGAATGGGCAAAAACTTGCATTTCTTGTCAACGCGCCAAAATACACAGACACACAAAAGCCCCTCTGGAGCCTTTTCCAATCCCTGCTAGAAGGTTCGACCACGTTCATGTCGATCTCGTGGGGCCACTGCCTTCCTCCCAAGGTTTCACACACCTGTTAACAATGATAGACTGCACCACACGCTGGCCAGAGGCAGTCCCTCTAGCGGCAACCACAGCGGAGGAAGTCGCTCGCGTTTTTTTGACAAACTGGGTGACACGTTTCGGCGTCCCATCGGACATCACGTCCGATAGGGGGCCTCAATTTGTCTCAGAGCTCTGGTCAGCCATGTCCAACAGCTTAGGGGCAACAATTCATTGCACCACCGCTTATCACCCTCAGGCTAATGGGTTATGCGAGCGTTTTCACAGGTCTTTAAAGGCTGCCCTCAGAGCCTCACTAATGGACACAAATTGGGTAAATAAACTTTCCTGGGTTTTATTGGGGTTGCGTGCTGCACCTAAAGAGGATCTAGACGCCTCTCCCGCAGAATTAGTCTTTGCACAACCTCTCAGGCTTCCAGGTGAATTTTTACCAGAGAACCCAGAGCCAGGGCACCTTCCAGTCCCAAGGTTTTTAGGCAGCAACGGACCGGGCTCTCTCCCCGGTCCAGCTCATCACTCCTTCCCACGGGTTTTTGTCCCTCAAGCTTTAAAAAACGCTGAGTTCGTTTTTGTTAAGCATGAAGCTTTAAAACCAACTTTCCGCCAGCATACGATGGGCCATTCAGAGTGCTGGAACATGGTGATAAACACTTTGTGCTTGATTTTGGGGATAGAAAAGAAACAGTCAGCATTGACAGACTTAAACCTGCCTTCTTGTTGAAAGACGAGCCTGCACAGTTGGCGAGAGCACCTCGGCGGGGTAGACCCCCCAAGAGAAAAGACTCAGCCCCCCAGCAGGGAACAGTTAACCTCTCTCCTTCCCACACTGCAGATTCCTCACAAGAAGGTCCCAGCAGGGCGCCTAAACCAACCTACAGCAGCTTTGGGAGAAGATTAAAACCCAGACAGCACAGGGACTGATACAAACCACTCCACAATTATTCACTAATTGTGCTGCAACAGTTTAGGACTGACTTATGATTTTACTAGGCTGTTATGATTACCACTGAACTCTCTTAGGAGCATGGCTGCTGGAAAGTTTCTTCCGTGGCAACAGAAGTAACACTTAGTATGTCATAATAACTATCTTAGACTGTGAACCTTTCTGTTGTCTTTTCTTAGTTGTTTGGGGGGGCTGTGGTCTATATTAACCATATATTCCATAACCTACATATGTTGAAGCATGTGGAAATGTTTGGTAATTACATATGTAAAGGACTTCACACCTCTGAAAGGACAAAGGGCTCTCACCCGCCGAGTGAAGAACAGAGACGTTCCCGGACGCGGCGGAGGAGACCGGAGGAGCCACCCTCACCCCCAAGGTGAGGAGAGGAAATACCAAGACAATGGGGGGATTAAGATAATGAGGGATGTCAGCCTTTGTTATGCATGTCTTTTGTTGTGTGCCAGTATAAAGTCAGTGAGCTGGAGACATTCTGTCTCTTTTCCCTTCTGCCACTCTCTGCACCAGATGAGACTTGTTAGAAGAGCTGATTATGCTGATTATTAAACTTGGTTTATAAATCAAATCGCCTCTTCATTTCCAAGCTCTTCTACACTGGCCTGTAATTTGTGAAGCGATGACTGTCTCCTGTTTTGTGTAGAGGTATTACTTTTGCTATTTTCATTTTGTCTGGAAATGTACCAGTTTGAAATGACAGGTTACAGATGTGGGTGAGTGGCTTAACAATTCCCTCAATTACTTTTTTCACTATTGTCATGTCAATTTCATTCCAGTCCATTGATTTTTTGTTCTTAAATTTACTCACAGTCTCGATAATTTCCTTTTCAGTAACTGCACCCAAAAAGATTGTGTTTGGATTTCTATCTTCTATTTCATTCACAGAACCACTGTAGTTTGTTTCTGGTGTCACTATTGATTTTGCTAATTCAGGACCAACGTTTACAAAAAATTTATTGAAACCACTGACCACATCTTCCATATTATTTATCAAATTGCCATTTTCGATAAAATATTCTGGATAATTTGCATTCTTAGGATGACTACTAATAATCCCATTGAGTACTTGCCATATTCCTTTTATGTTATTTTTGTTATTCTCTAGTATTCTGTTGTAATATTCTTTCTTACAGGTCCTCATTATAGTAGTAAGCTTATTTTTGTATCTTTTATATTTGATCTCAGCTTCCACTGTTCTGCATTTAATGAATTGTTTATATAATGTATTCTTCTTTTTACATGCATTTATTAACCCCTTGGTGACCCAAGGAATATTTTTTTTTGTTGTTGTCTGTCACTGTATTGTTTTATAGGACAGTATTTATTGTACAATGATTGAAATATTTGTAAAAATTTATCATATGCTCTATTTATGTCATTTTCATCATAAACTATCTTCCAATCTTGTATTAATAATTCCTTTGTCAGTAAATGCATTGATTCTTCGGTTCTTATTCTTTTATATTTAATATTTTTGGTATACTTTTTCTTCCTATAATCACATTGATAGACAACAAAAATCGGCAGGTGGTCACTGATATCATTCAATAAAAGCCCACTCCTGATATTATTTTCCATAATGTTTGTGAAAATGTTATCTATTAGTGTGGCACTGTGTGACGTGATTCTGCTAGGTCCGGTAATTGTTGGATGTAAGCCCATACTGTACATTGTGTTGATAAATTCTTCTGTCAAACTATGTTGTTTTGAGTTCATCAGATCTATACTGAAATCCCCACAGATGAACATAACTTTATGAGTTAGTTTTGCATACATTTTTTCCATCCAGTCCTTAAATAAGTAATGTTTGATCCAGGTGTTCTATATACGCAGCTCACTACTACATTCTTCACATTGTCCAGACAGATTTCTATTGTAATACATTCAAATAAATCATCCACAGTTACTGACAGATTTTCAACAACCTTGTATTTCAAGCTCTTGTCAACAAAAATTGCAACTCCTCATCCTTTTTTCACTTTTCTATTTATATAATTTAATTCATAGCCATCCATGGTAAAATCCACTCCTTTCCCTTCACTGAGCCATGTCTCTGATATTGCCACAATATTGAATGGCTCTTTAAACTGATGTAAATAATCTTTAATGTTATTAAAGTTTGCATAGAGACTCCTGCTGTTGAAGTGGATCATAGAAATATTGAAATCAGATGTGACCATTGTGTTAACCTGTTCATCTGTGTAGTAATTACAGTCATTATTGATGGAGCTAAGTAAATTATTATCAGGGTCTATGTCATATTCTATGTCCTGTGGGTTGTGATCTGTGTATTCAAAAACTTTCAGTTCCTGTTGTCCCTGTTTGTTGATTTTTTGATTCATGTTGTTGAATGTTTTTTGCAGATGAGTAAAATCTTTCAGTGTCCTACAGTTGTCTGAATTGTTGCTGTGACTCCAGTTCATAATATTCATTGATAATTGTCCAGTTCCATAATATTACGGATGTTAATGACCTTGGCTTCTTCAGGCGATCCGTTTAATTTGATGTATATTTTACAATTTGATGTCCAGGTGTTTTGAATCTTTTTATGCTTTTTCATGTATCTTGCTTTCCTGGCTATTTCTGCGTTTTCCTTCGTGAGGTGCTCGTTAATGTAAATGTTTGTTCCTTTTAGCCTCCTACCTTGTTTCAGTTGCACAGTCTTGTGTTTTTTGTTCACAAACCTCATGATCACAGCCGGTTTGTCGCCGCTTTTCCTGGGCAGAGGGTGGCAGGACTCAATGTTGTTGCAGTCCAGCTGGATTCCTTTGGCCTGCATGAAGGCCGCCACTTTTTGCTCAGCAGATTCCTTATCCAGCTCACCTCCACTGCTGTCTGCGGCAACTGCTCTCGCGTATGATCGGGGTTTGATGTGGAGCCCCGTGATGATCACGTCGTTCGCCCGAGTGCTCTGGTCCATCTCAGCCATTCTGCTCTCCAGATACGCCAGCCTCCTGTCTTTCTCAGCGTTCTGGTTCTGCAGCGCTTTAATCTCCTCCATTAGGTCCAGGATGCTTCTTTGCTGTGCCTTTACAACGGAAATCTCTTCCGGCAAGAAATCCAGCGCTTTTTTTATTTCATCTTCATTTTGCAGAGCTTTCTTGGGACCCATTATCCCGGCCGATGATCGCTGAATCCAATCGTAGGGAGAAAAAAAAAAACACACGTGGGAGAAATCCCTTTGTTTTCCTGAGCGCGAGGGGCGAGGGGCCAATTGCTACACCAGCTTCACCAGCCACTACTGGCAAATTCTCCTTATTTCTCACGAGTAGGTTCACACTCCAGCGGCAGCAACAAAAAAAGCTCAAAATGCCAGCTCCAAACTGCGTTCTAACTGCGTTTATCTGCCATTTAAACAGAAACGAACTGGGAGCCTTTACCCGTGCGTCCTTACCCGTCCTCACCCGGAACCGGAAGTGACAATACAATATAAGACAATACAATGGAGAAACAGGGTGTAACCAAAATAATTTCATACAATGTAAAAGGGATCCTGAATCCAGTTAAAAGATCCATGATTCTAGGCAAATTAAAAAAGACAAAGCAGGAATAATATTTTTACAAGAAACCCACCTAACAGAAGTGGAGCACACTAAACTCAATAGACAAGGGTTTAAAATGATCTCTTCATCTTCATATAAGTCAGGGAGGAGGAGGGGAGTAGCGACATTGATATCAACCAAAATTACATTCGAGAAAAAAAATCAGAACACAAAGATAAAGAAGGGAGATACAGTTTGGTAATTGGGAGGCTAGAGGGAGAAGATATCACCCTGCTGAATGTATATGCACCTCCAGGGGCTAACTGGAAATTTTATAAAAATGTATTTGACCTAATGATAACTAAAGCCCAAGGTTTAGTGATATGTGGTGGAGACTTCAATCTAAGACTGAATCCATATTGGGATGCATCAGGTAATTCTCCACATTAAAATAACACTCAAAGTAGGAAAACTCGGATGCTACTAAAAGAAATGGGAATCTGTGATGTGTGGAGGGAATTCAACCCCATTGTAAAAGATTATACATTTTACTCAGCGCCACATTCATCTTACTCAAGGATGGACTATTTTTTATGTTTAATAGAGACATTGGAAGAGTAAAAACATGTAAAATAGGACTGATGGATCTCTCTGACCACAGTCCGATCTACATGGACTTAAGTATCCAAAAATACACAAATAATACATTTTCTTGGAGGTTGAATTCAAATGTCCTGAAAGGACCACTGAAAGATGAATTGGAATCAGATATTCTCAGATATTTGGAAGAAAACGATAATGGAGAAGTATCCCCTTTAATACTGTGGGATGCATGCAAAGCTGTAATAAGGGGAAAGATTATTGCAAAACTGGCAATCCAAAAGAAACTGAGACAAGAAAAACTAATCACATTAAAGTCAGAACTTAAGAACCTAGAAAAAGAACACAAAGGCAACACTCATTCTAATGACTCGCTCAAAATTAAGGAAATTAAAAATCAAATAAATGAGATCTACACAATAGAAATCCAGAAGAAACTTACATTTCTGAAACAAAAATACTATAAAGCAGGCAGCAAATCGGCAAAATTACTAGCCTATAAATTGAGGAAACAACAAACAGAAAGAGCAATCTACAAAATCAGAGACCCAGTGTCAAAGGAAATAAAATTCAGAATTCAGGATATTTTTAAAAGCTTCGAGAACTACTATAAGAATTTATACTCCCTCAAAAAACATAAAAACGCATCCGAAGCACTCATAAACACATTAAACCTTCCCCAACTTACTGAGTCTCAAAATAAAACACTACTGTCAGGAATACAACCTAAAGAATTGGAAAAAGCAATTATGAAACTTAAAGCTAACAAATCCCCAGTAGCAGATGGCTATACAGCAGAGTGGTACAAAACCTTTAAACAGCAACTATATCCTCTCCTCCTGAAAACATTTAACTATGTCTTCCACACAGGGGAAATCCCCCCCCTCCTGGAGAGAAGGGGTCATTGCAGTCATACCTAAACCTGAAAAGGATAAACTAGAATGCTCCAACTACAGACCAATCAGTGTATTAAATCAGCACTATAAGCTTTTTACTACTATCCTTGCCAAAAGGTTAGAAAATATACTGACAGACTTAATTCATTTAGACCAAACAGGTTTTATAAGACAAAGACAGACACAAGACAACATTAGACGCACTTAACCCATAATTCATCATATAAAAAAATATAACTTAAATGCAGTCATATTGGGATTAGATGCTGAAAAAGCATTCAATTCAGTTGACTGGTCTTTCCTATATAGAATCTTATCCAGTTTCAATTTTCATAACAACTTCATTAGAACTATCCAGGCATTATATAAAAAACCAACAGCTAAAATAAGGATTAACGGTAATTTATCATCATCTTTTGAGCTGGAAAGAGGATGTCGCCAGGGCTGCCCCTTGTCTCCACTGCTCTTTGCAATCTTCATAGAACCTCTGAGCCAATGGATAAGAAAGAATTAAAAAATTCAAGGTATTACACTTGGTCAGAAGGAACATAAAATAGCACTCTTTGCTGATGACATTTTAATATACCTGGGGCAGCCGGACACCTCTTTACCAGAACTAATCTCAGTTTTTTCAGAGTATGGAGATTTATCGGGGTACAAATTAAACATGCATAAAACCCAAGTTTTAACATTCAACTATGACCCAAATCAGTATTCACTAAGCCAACTCAAAACTAACTGGGAGATGGAATCTATGAAATATCTGGGAGTCAATATCCCGAAACAACTCAACAAAATTATAACACTAAACTATGATCCACTGGTGGCAAAAATAAAATCTGACCTAGCAAGATGGAATATGATAACATTCTTGGGTACTGCACAAAGAATTGAAGCAGTCAAAATGAATATACTTCCACGTCTTCTATACCTTTTCCAAACAATACCGCTAGAACCTCCCAAAAAAACATGGCAGGAGCTGGACAGTAGGATCTCAAGATTCATATGGCAGGGCAAGAGACCTAGAATCAGATATAGAACCCTACAGCTAAACAAAGACAAAGGTGGGCTTGCACTGCCAAATATAAGGGACTATTTTAAAGCCGCACAAATTAAAACTTTAGTAGAGATATGTAACCCAGTCTACACTGCACAATGGAAGAAGATGGAATGCCAAATAACAAGTGACATCCCCCTACAGGCGATAATAGGGAACAATGCCTTACCTAAACTTTTGAATAACACTAACCAGTGGATAGAGACCCCGCTAAAAATTTGGTTTAAGATAGTCAGAGAGAATCAAGCTAAAGAGCCCTATCGACTTCTGCAATGGATTGCCTATGATCAAGACTTTACTCCTAATAAAACAGACACTAGATTTAAAAAGTGGAAAGAGAACGGACTGATAAAACATTACGATTTTTTTAAGGGGCAAATTTTAAGAAGTTTTGAAGATTTGAAAAAACAAGGTCTAATAAATCAAGACCTTTACAGGTTCTTTCAGCTTAGACACCACATAAACAATATACTTAAAAAGGAGGATTTGGAAAGGGCCCAGTCAGGTGTTCTGAAGGTCTTCTTAATGGCATATAAAGGGATCCCAGGGATCAGATACATTTCTAAAATCAGAATCAGAATCAGAATCAGAATCAGATTTATTGCCATTGTTCATGTGATACACAAACTAGGAATTTGTCTCGGTGCCATGCTGCAACATTAAAAACATAATGAGAAAAAGGGATAAACTAAAAAACTAAAGGACTAGAAACGTGCAATAAGTGTAGAAAAATAAGTAATAATAAGTAATAATAATAATAATACTAGTAATAATGAGTAGTACTAGTCAAGGCAGTTTTAAAAAATTAGCATGTAGCAGATAATGTGAAGTACCACATAGTGCAGTCAATAATGCAACAGAAAAACAGTGATGATTGACATGAGTCTGGTTGAGCTGCTGTACATAGTGCACGAGAGTCAAAAGTCACTTAGTGTTCAGCAGTCTGATGGCAGAGGGGAAAAAGCTGTTCATGTGCCGGGAGGTTTTAGTCCGAATGGACCGAAGCCTTCTACCTGAGGGGAGGGGGGCAAACAGCACGTGACCAGGATGTGAAGGATCGGCTATGATCCGGCCAGCATGCCTCCGGGTCCTGGAGATGTACAGGTCCTGGAGAGATGGGAGCTTGCAGCCTATCACCTTCTCAGCAGTGCGCACGACGCGCTGCAGCCTTAGTCTGTCCCTGGCAGTGGCTCCTGCGTACCACACAGTTATGGAGGAGGTGAGGATAGACTCGATGATGGCCGTGTAGAACTGCGCTAACATCTTGGTGGGTAGCTTGAGCTTCCTCAGTTGCCGCAGAAAGAACATCCTCTGCTGGGCCTTTTTGATGAGGGAGCTGATGGTTGGCTCCCATTTGAGGTCTAAATATACCAAGGTCTTCAAGACTTGAAAGGAGGCAACACATCATATATAAAAGAGAGATGGGAAAAAGAGGGGAATTTCACTTTACAACTGGAAATATGGGAAAAGCTAAATAAACAGCAATGGAAAACTACCTCATCCCTGCAGTGGAGAGAATTTGGATGGAAAAATTTGGTAAGATTTTTCAGAACACCTGCACAAAACAAATTTACTCATAAGGGGTTGAATTGTTGGCGCTTGTGTGGTGAAGAGACTGCGAATCATTTTCATGTGTTTTGGTCATGCCCAGTTATCCACCAATATTGGACCAATGTACAGACAATATTGGGGAAAATATTCAAAATAACAGTCCCCTTTTCTTTTGTAACTTTGTATTTGGGTTTACTACCGGACTCACTGGAAAGACGAGGAGAAAAATATTTATTCACTGTTTTAATATTGGCAAGTAAAAAAGCCCTAACTAAAAAAATGGATGTTGAAGGACTGTCCTACACCTGAAGATTGGATTAACGTGATCCAAGACATTTACTCGATGGAAAAGTTGACATTCGCACTGAGACAGGACATGGATGGGTTCTTGAACTTTTGGCAACCCTGGATCACATATGTGTCTTCCATTAGATCTAATCTTTGACAAATACCATTTCAATAATGGCACCGCTCTTTGTTCCAACACTACTCAGATGCTCTTTTATTTTTAATTATTTATTTTTATTTTTTCTGTTTGTTTGTTTGTTTGCTTTTTTCTCTTTTGTTTTGTTTGTTTTTTTTTTTATTCTCTTTAATTTCACTTTTTCTTTCACTTTAAAAAAAAAAGGGGTGTTGTAATAATTACTCTTCCAATGTTGTCAAATAGCAAAAAATAAGGGAACATGTGATGAAAATGTAAACAATGCAATGCTGTAACGATGTGTATACCCTTTACAAAAACTTAAATTAAAAAAAAAAAGTGGCACTAGGTCTAAATGGGTGTGTGAATAGTGAAGGGATAGCGCAGTGCCGTGGCTGCTTCATCCATCAAGGTGGATGCTCTGAATTTCCTCTCTCGGGATCAATAAAATACACAAAATTTAAAAAAAAATAAATAGACACTTTAAACTCAGGAGGTAATGACAATACAGGAACTTGAATCTCAGGGGAGAATGACAACATGAAATTTCCTTGCATTTGAGATAACAAAGAAGTTTTAAACTCAGGAGATAACATAGGAACCTCTAGCTTAAAAGAAAAGAACATGGGAGTTTTAAAGTCAGGGGATGACATTGGAGTTCTTTGCTCTGGAGACCACAAAGGTCTGGGGACCACAAAGTTTGCTCTGAAAATAACCACATACTGTAGGAGAGCCCTTTGCTCTGAAGATAACAATATGGGAGCCTTTTGTACTGAAAATAAAAACATAGGAGCCGTTTGCTCTGAACATAACAATATGGGTGCTCTTTAAACATAGCAACATGGGAGATTTTTGCTCTGAACACAACAACATGGGAGCCTTTTGCTATGAATACAACAACATGGGAGCCTTTTGCTCTGAACATGACAACACGGTAGCCTTTTGCTCTGAAGATATAAATATGGGAGTCTTCCACTCTGAAGATGAAGATAACAACACAGGAGCTTCCTGGTCCGAAGATGAAGATAACAACATGGGAGTTTTTTGCTTTGAACATAACAACATAGGAGCTTTTTGTTCTGACAATAACAATACAGGAACTTTTAACGCCAGGGACCCAAACATAGTAACTTTTGGCTCTGGAGACACCAATATAGGCAATTCTAGCTCAAGAGGTACCAATATAGGAGCTTTTTGCTCAGGCATTAACAACACAAGAGCTTTTAGTTCAGAAGTAACTGAGGAGGCTTCGGCACAGGGGCCAATGGCAGGGGTGAAGCGGTGACCACAGGCAGCAAAGATGGCACCCACAGTGGTCGCCATGGTGCTTCGCTGCGCTTTTCTTTGTATGTTTTTGTTTGTCAATTGTGTGTCTGCCTGCTCTTACACCCGCGAAGAGCTACTAAATATCAGGACTTTCACTGCCACGGACCTACTCCCAGTTTTTCTGGCTCCTGCCGCTGATCTGGTTCACTTTTTAGCCCAAAAAGTGAGACGGCGAAAGAGAGGAAGATGAGCGGGCGCTCTCGTGCGGCTTCGCAGGAGAGGCACGCGCACGGCTTTGCCTGGGATATTTCTGTCCAACGTCAATTCTCTCTATAACAAGGTAGATGAACTGAGACTGCTGATGCGATTTAAGGACCTCTCCACCTCGTGTGTCCTCTGCTTTACTGAGACCTGGCTTAAGGAAGTGACACCGGACAGCGCACTCCTCCTCGAGGGATTTCAGCTGTTTTGTGCAGACCGAGACACAGAGCTCTCCGGCAAGACCACAGGAGGAGGAGTCTGCTTTTACATCAACAGCAGCTGGTGCTCCGATGTAACTATGATCTCCCAACACTGTTCTCCCGCTCTAGAATATTTATTCATCAACTGCAAGCCATTTTATTCCCCGCGTGAGTTCGCTTCATTCATCCTGGCCGCTGTTTACGTCCCGCCCGACGCGGACGTGCGCGAGGCTCAGCGTGCGCTCGCGGATCACATTCAACAAGCGGAGCGGACTTTTCCGGACTCTCTGGTTATTGTGGTTGGCGACTTTAACCAGAGCAACCTGAGCCACGATCTCCCCCGATACAAACAGTTTATTAAATGCCCCACCAGAGGAAAGAACACGCTGGATCACTATTACACTACAGTGAAGGACACATATCGCGCTGTTCCCCGCGCTGCACTCGGACTATCTGATCACGTGATGGTCCACCTGATTCCCACATATAGAGAGAGATTGAAGCTCACAAAACCTGTTGTGAGCACTACGAGGAAATGGACCAGTGAAGCTGGGGAGGAGCTGCGCACGTGCTTGGAAATAACCGACTGGGGCATGTTTAAAGGAGCCACGCATGATCTGGATGAGTACACGGACACTGTGAACTCATATATCCACTTTTGTGAGGAGAGCATTCTTCCATCGCGCACCAGGGTGAGTTACTCCAATGACAAGCCCTGGTTCACAGCCAAGGTCAGACAGATCAGGAAGGAGAAGGAAGCAGCGTTGAAAAGTGGAGACAGGGACTGCTACAGGGAGGTCAAATACCGGTTTAGCAGAGAGCTGAGGAGAGCTAAATCTGTGTATTCTGAGAGACTCCAGCAACAGTTCACTGCTAACGACTCTGCTTCTGTGTGGAGAGGACTGAGGCAAATCACCAACTATTGGCCTCAGGCTTCTAAAGGTCAGGATGACAAAGCCCTTTGTCAACATTATGCCCGTTTTGACACCTCGTCAGCTGTGCCCAACTCCCCCCTCCCCCCAGCGCCACTGCCTCCACGGTCCCCACTTCATCAAAGGCGCCCCCCCTCCCCCCTGCCCTTGTCATCAGTGAGCAGGACGTGCACAGACAGTTCTCCAGACTGAACCCGCGCAAGGCCCCCGGCCCGGACGGCGTGTCTCCCTCCACCCTGAGACACTGTGCGGAAGAGCTGACTCCTGTCTTCACAGACATTTTTAACACCTCCCTGAAGTTATGCCACTTGCCAACCTGCCTCAAAACCTCTACCATCATCCCTGTCCTCAAGAAGCCACGGATCACTGGACTTAACGACTACAGACCTGTAGCGCTCACCTCTGTAGTCATGAAGTCCTTTGAGCGCCTGGTCCTGCCCCACCTCAAGACCATCACCACTCCCCTCCTGGACCTGCTGCAGTTTGCCTACAGATCCAACAGGTCTGTGGACGACGCAGTCAACCTGGCCCTCCACTCCATCCTGCAGCACCTGGACTCCCCGGGAACCTACGCCAGGACCCTGTTTGTGGACTTCAGCTCCGCATTCAACACCATCCGCCCCGCTCTGCTCCAGGACAAGCTGTCCCTGCTCAACGTGCCTGACTCCCTCTGCAGGTGGATCACCGACTTCCTGACGGACCAGAAGCAGCATGTGCGGCTGGGAAAGACTGTCTCAGTCTCTGTTAGCATCAGCACCGGATCACCCCAGGGCTGTGTACTTTCCCCCCTACTCTTCTCCCTGTACACCAACTCCTGCACCTCCAGCCACCAGTCTGTCAAGCTGATCAAGTTTGCGGACGACACCACCCTCATCGGGCTCATCTCCAACGGCGACGAGTCCGTCTACAGGAGAGAGGTGGCCCAGCTGGCATCCTGGTGCAGCCACAACAACCTGCAGCTGAATGCTCTGAAGACAGTGGAGATGATCGTGGACTTCAGAAAAGTCACAACCCCTCTGCCCCCCCCTTACCCTCACAGACTCTCCCATCACCACTGCAGATTCCTTCCGCTTCCTGGGCACCACCATCACCCGGGACCTCAAGTGGGAGCCGACCATTAGCTCCCTCATCAAAAAGCCCAGCAGAGGATGTTCTTCCTGCGGCAGCTGAGGAAGCTCAATCTACCCACCAAGATGTTGGTGCAGTTCTACACGGCCATCATCGAGTCCATCCTCACCACCTCCATAACCGTGTGGTACGCAGGAGCCACTGCCAGGGACAGACTAAGACTGCAGCGCGTCGTGCGCACTGCTGAGAAGGTGATCGGCTGCAAGCTCCCATCCCTCCAGGACCTGTACATCTCCAGGACCCGGAGGCGTGCAGGCCGGATCATAGCCGACCCTTCACACCCTGGACACGTACTGTTTGCCCCCCTCCCCTCAGGTAGAAGACTTGGGTCAATTAAGACTAAAACCTCCCGCTACATGAACAGCTTCTTCCCCTCTGCCATCAGACTGCTGAACACTAACGCCACATTTCCACTATATAGTTCTGGGCTACTCTTTTCTTTTCTTTACTACTTGTTTCTCCCACGGCTGCGCCTCCATCACAACCGCGGAAAGACGAGTATTGCTGGGGTGGGCGGGATCGAGGTGGCGCTACACTGCTGACGTATAAAGGACGAGACTGACTCCTCAACAACACAGAAAAAAATAGCGGATTACGAGCGGAGGATTTCCACGGTTTTTAACACAATGAATGTCTTTAACGAGACAAGAGAATTTTACAGGAGAAGACGACGTGGATTGAGACAACACACGTTGGAGCAGGAGAGGAGAATAGCGGTTGCCCAGGAGGAATCTGAAGCAGCTGCATATGAAGCAGAGATCATTTCATTTGTTCAGTGTTCATGTGCATACATATGTCAAACGTGTTTTTTTAAATAAAATGTTGTGCACTTTTAAACTACGTCGCCTTTGTTGTTCAAAACGGTTAAATGTTAACAGACGGTTAATTAAATGCTGAAACACCGGGGTAATTTAAAATTATGCAGAAACTTAATCCTAAACCCCTTTAACTTACCAAATAATTTTTAATATTATAAAAAAGCCAATCCAAATCTAGACCCATTTTGTATATTGTGTAATAATGATACACTGATGATAAACTGACTTCCCAAAAAAAGCAGCAGCTATACAATGCACTTTTGGTTTGATGGAATTGCCAATTCCAGGGGCTGGAGCTTGGCCTTTTCTGGAGTTGCCCCGGGCGAGAGGCGACGAGCAGGGGTGGGTATTCTTGTATCGCCCCACCTTGCTGCCTCTATATTGGAGTTTTCCCCGGTGGACGAAAGGGTTGCTTCCCTGCGCCTTCGGGTTGGGAAACGGGTCCTGACCATCATTTGTGCCTATGCACCAAATGATGTTTCAGAGTACCCACCCTTTTTGGAGTCTGTGACTGGGGTGCTGGAGGGTGCTCCTCTTGGAGACTCCATTGTCCTACTGGGGGACTTCAATGCGCACATGGGCAATGACAGTGAAACCTGGAGGGGGGTGATTGGGAGGAACGGCCTGCCTGATCTGAACCCGAGTGGTGTTCAGTTATTGGACTTCTGTGCTAACCACAGTCTGTCCATAACGAACACCATGTTCAAGCATAAGGGTGTCCATATGTGCACCTGGCACCAGGACACCCTAGGTCGCAGGTCGATGATCGATTTTGTTATTGTATCATCAGACCTGCGACCGTATGTCTTGGACACCCGAGTAAAGAGAGGTGCAGAGCTGTCAACTGATCACCACCTGGTGGTGAGTTGGATCCGATGGCAGGGGAGGAAGCCATTCAGACCTGGTAGACCCAAACGTATAGTGAGGGTGTGCTGGGAGCGTCTGGCTGAGGCCCCTGTCCGGGAGGTCTTCAACTCCCACCTCCGGAAGAACTTCAACCACATTCCGAGGGAGTCTGGAGACATGGAGTCTGAATGGGCCATGTTCTCCACCTCTGTTGTTGAAGCAGCAGCCCAGAGCTGCGGCCGCAAGGTGGTCGGTGCATCTCGTGGTGGCAACCCCCGAACCAAGTGGTGGACACCAGTGGTGAGGGGGGCCATTAAGCTGAAGAAGGAGTCCTATCAAGCTTGGTTGGCTTGTGGGACTCCCGAAGCAGCTGAGGTGTACCGGCAGGCCAAGCGGAGTGCAGGTCGGGTGGTTGCTGAAGCAAAAACCTGGGTATGGGAGGAGTTCGGTGAAGCCATGGAACAAGACTTTCGGTCGGCCTCAAAGAGTTCTGGCAAACTGTCCGGCGGCTCAGGAGGGGAAAGCAGCTCCCCGTCCATACTGTGTATGGTGCGGATGGGACACTGTTGACTTCGACTGGGGACATCGTCGGGCAGTGGAAGGAATACTTCGAGGATCTCCTCAATCCCACTGATACGCCTTCCACAGAGGAAGCAGGGTTTGGGGACGAGGGGGATGACTCGCCTATCACAGGGGCTGAGGTCGCCAAGGTGGTTAAAAATCTCCTTGGTGGCCGGGCCCCGGGGGTGGACGAGATTCGCCCTGAGTACCTCAAGGCCCTAGATGTTGTTGGGTTGTCATGGTTGACACGCCTCTGCAACATTGCGTGGAGGTCGGGGGCAGTGCCTTTGGCATGGCAAACCGGGGTGGTGGTTCCTCTCTTTAAAAAAGGGGACCGGAGGGTGTGCTCCAACTTTAGAGGGATCACACTCCTCAGCCTCCCTGGGAAGGTTTATGCCAAGGTACTGGAGAGGAGAGTCCGGCCGTTGGTCGAACCTCGGATTCAGGAGGAGCAATGTGGTTTTCGTCCTGGCCGTGGCACATCGGACCAGCTCTTTACCCTCTCGAGAATTCTCGAGGGTTCGTGGGAGTTTGCCCAACCAGTTTACATGTGTTTTGTGGACTTGGAGAAGGCATTTGACCGCATCCCTCGTGGATTTTTGTGGGGGGTGTTTCGGGAGTATGGGGTATCGGGCTTGTTGTTACGAGCTATTCGGTCTCTGTACGACCGTTGTGAGAGTTTGGTTCGTATTGCCAACACTCGGTCGGAGTCATTCCCAGTGAGAGTTGGACTCCGCCAGGGCTGCCCTTTGTCACCGATCCTGTTCATAATTTTTATGGACAGGATTTCTAGGCGCAGCCAGGGAATGGAGGGTGTGATGCTTGGTGACCACAGGATCTCATCTCTGTTGTTTGCAGATGATGTGTCCTGTTGGCTTCATCCAGCAATGACCTACAGCTCTTGCTGGGACGGTTTGCCGCTGAGTGTGAAGCGGCTGGGATGAGAATCAGCACCTCCAAGTCCGAGTCCATGGTCCTCAGCCGGAAAAAGGTGGATTGTTCTCTCCGGGTTGGGGACAGACTCCTGCCCCAAGTGGAGGAGTTTAAGTATCTTGGGGTCTTGTTCACGAGTGAGGGGAGAATGGAGCGAGAGATCGACAGACGGATTGGAGCAGCATCTGCAGTGATGCGGACGTTGTACCGGTCTGTTGTGGTGAAGAGGGAGCTTAGTTCTAAGGCAAAGCTGTCGATTTACCAGTCAATCTACGTTCCTACTCTCACCTATGGTCACGAGCTTTGGGTAATGACCGAAAGAACGAGATCGCAGATACAAGCGGCTGAAATGAGCTTTCTCCATAGGATTGCTGGACTCACCCTCAGAGATAGGGTGAGGAGCTCAGTCATCCGGGAGAGGCTCAGAGTAGAACCGCTGCTCCTCCACATTGAAAGGAGTCAGTTGAGGTGGTACGGGCATCTGATTAGGATGCCTCCTGGACGCCTCCCACTTGAGGTGTTTCAGGCACGTCCCACTGGGAGGAGACCCCGAGGCAGACCCAGGACTCGGTGGAGAGACTATGTCTCCCAGCTGGTCTGGGAACGCCTTGGTATCCCCTCTGAAGAGCTGGAGCAGGTGGCTGGGGAGAGGGAAGTCTTGGCTTCTCTGCTTGAACTGCTGCCTCCGCGACCCGTACCTCCGGAAAAGCGGTAGAAGATGGATGGATGGATGGATGGAATTGCCAATTGACTTTGGAATTATATGTGGAAACTTGTTATACTTCCAGTTTACTTTAACTTACAAAATAATTATAAATATTATAAAAAAGCCAATCCAAATCTAGGCCCATTTTTTGTATTGTGTATCATTTGAGTATCATTGTATAATCTATTGTTATTTATAAGGGTTATCTGTTCAGTGGTGGCTAATTACACACTAAAACAACGTAGAAAATGACTGCAAAGAAAATGCTGCAGCTAGACAACTCACTTTTGATTTGATGGAATTGCCAATTGACCTTGGAATTATATGTGGAAACTTGTTATACTTCCAGTTAACTTTAACTTACCAAATAATTGATATTATAAAAAAGCCAATCCAAATCTAGGCCCATTGTGTATCATTTTTCCCATCTATTGTTATTTATAAGGGTTATCTGTTCAGTGGTGGCTAATTACAAACTAAAACAACGTAGAAATGACTCCAAAAAATAAATATGCTGCAGCTAGACAACTCACTTTTGGTTTGATGGAATTGCCAATGAACCTAGAAATTTTATGATGAAACTTTTTTTAATCTTACTAAATACACTGACATTGTCACACTGCCCAACACCAAATTATAATTTTCTTTTTCAAACCAAAGATCACTATGGATCTATTGAATCACAATAGCATAGGTTTATCATATACATGTCAACGTTTACAACATCAAAAATGTTATATTTGGGTTTACATGTATGGGTATTTTCGCTTTATATTATACTAGACTGCTTATAATTTATTGGAATTCTCAGAATTTGGAATGCCGATATAACATTCAATTCACATGTACTTATCTTTTACCTAATTTGACTTTTACCTTTATCAGTGTCTACTGCTGAATGTAAATTACACCTGTGCAACTGCTTACAATTTTACTTAAAAACTGTACCCAATGTAGAGCAATGGATACAGCAGTGGTAATATTTATTAAATTTAACAATAACAATTACATTACCATTAAAAATCTTGACACCTTTATGGCTGAACAGCAGGATTAGGGTCATATGAGGCAATGGAATGTGTATGTAATTATTCGCCTTTATCATCCAGTGTTATAATATACAAACCACACTTTTATCCAAAAGACTAACATTTTATTACATTACAAATATTCCCAAAACATGTTTACAAATGGGGAGCTTTCAGTACTTCGACCAGACTGCCAAAATGGTTTCGGAAGGCTCCGTGGAAGGAAGCCGTCTCTGTCAGCTCATCCCTTCTTAATGCGGCTAACTGCAGGTGTCTTTCGCGCTGTTGGAGCATCCTTTCACGGATCCGCATCTCCTCAGCATGATTCTGGGCCATCAGTGATGCAAGGTCTGCAATGTTGCTGGACCTCTTCAGCTTGCCTATATGAAAGACAAAAGTCATTGTATTTCGATAACACCGGATCAAAACATGTCAGAAAAAATATTATGGAATTAAACTGTTGAAAGCCTGTGGTAGGATGCTTCGTTGCTGTATTTAAGCTCAACTGTCATGTCGTTGCCCCGCAGTAGAGTGGACTATAAGCAACTTCTGTGGTGATGTGGTTAGGCCCCCCTTCATTTCAAAAAGGATTACAGTGATCCCTCGCTACTTCGCGCTTCACCTTTCGCGCCCTCAGTGCATCGCGGATTTTTCAAAAATATTCATCAAAAATTCAAAATTGAGAAATAATGGGCGGGCGCTAGCAGAAGGCAGGGAGACTACATTAGACCATCAGGTGTCAACACGGAGAGCCGCACAACTCTCTGTTCGCTGTTGTCGTGTTGGCTCGGCTCGGAAATCTCACAAGCTGATTGGCCGAGACGTTTCACCCCGCAAGCTGATTGGCCGAGACGTTTCACCCACCTCCTCTCCCTGCCGAGCACCCATGAAGGGAAGGAAGACCGCATTCATTGCTTTTTATCGCTCGTGTTACTTAGTCTCGCCGCGTGGAACTTTTTGCTGTTCTGTTGTGCCATTTTGTGCGAAATAGTCTTCCCGTCGAGGCACTACGCCGCCTCCTGCAGCTTCAGCTCTATCGGAAGCTGCCCTCGATGATCCTGCGCCTCCAGCATCTCCCGATGAGGTGTCACCTGAGGAGCAGTAAAGCTCTCATTAACCTGTGCAGTAAATCATTTTCATCTTGAGTTACGTATCTTGTTATAAGAATAAAAGAGTTCTAAAAACATATTTATGTACACTTTGTTTACATCTACGTATGTATGTACACGTACACACACACACACACGTATCATATGAGAGAGAAAGAGTGAGAGAATGAACGTACGTATTATTTATGGATGACGTCATTAGGGGTGACGCTACTTCGTGGTTTTTCACTTTTCGCGGTCGGTTCTGGAACCCATTAACCGCGATAAGTGAGGGATCACTGTAATTGTAAAAAGTATTTTGATTTAATGGGTTATTTTTAAAAGAATTTCTTTGTGCTGTGGCCTCATAAATCAGAATGGGTTAATAGTGTTAGCTGATTTGAAGAATTTCAATCAAGCATTTTGATTTGAAGTCGGTACATGTGCTCCTTTTTTTTTGTGAAAATACAACAGTATTTCACCACCAACACACCTATAACATTGGGCCACTGTGGCTATGAACACCCCTGAATCTAGTATTTTTATAAACGTAGAAAGACATTTTAAATTCCTTGTTATGCGTCTATAGAAAACAATCACATATAAAAACAACCGGGTGGTAATTTTCAGTTTGTTGTGCCTTACCAGCACTTGACCGGGAGATGCCGGGGCAGTCCAGTGAGGCGGACCCAAGGGATTTGAAAACTGTGTATAGAAGGAAAAAAACACACAATAAAGCTCACAAAGTGCAACATGTACCGCAAACACAAAACTTTTTAACCAGAATACAATAAGCTTACGTCAGCGTTTTGTTCACGTGAATACTGAAATAAAAGCGCGATTCAGCAGCTTGATGCCAGGTAGCAGCAAGGTACAGAGGTAGCTAGCTATTAGCGGGCTAGCCATCACCACAATTGCCCACAATCAAACAACTTTCTTTATTGCTAAAATAAAGTGTGCTTTTGACCGAAAGGCAAGAAGACGGACAATAACAAAACAACACTCACCGTCACCGTTTTCCAACTGCGTGGCCGTGTCGAGTCCAAATTCTCTGCCAAAATAGCAGGCCGGACACTTCCTGGTATATTTTTTCATTTTCATTTCCTTGCTGGTCATTAACATTTGTTTGTTCTCTCCCATAGATTGAGTCCCCATCGTGCTGTTTGCTCTCTACATGTCTGTTCTTTTCTTCTTCTCTATCCCCTCACCCCCCAGCCAGTCGCAGCAGATGACTGCCCCTCCCTGAGCCTGGTTCTGCTGGAGGTTTCTTCCTGTTAAAAGGGAGTTTTTCCTCTCCACCGTCGCCAAGTGCTTGCTCACAGGGGATCGCCTGATTGCTGGGGTCTTTCTGCAACTGTGGGGGTCCTCCCTACAGTTGATAGTGCTATGAGATGACTGTTGTTGTGAAATGGCGCTATATAAATAAAGTTGAATTGAATTGAATTGAATTGCAAGTTGCCCCACCAACTCGCTCTGGATGTAGTCATCGGCTACGAGGGACAGAAAAGTCCGCACCTCCTTGTTTGTTCATGGAATAAACTTGCGCGTGGACATCGTTATATGAGAACACAATTGTGAATCCAGTCACCGCAGTTACTCGCTGAAATTACAATTGGCGGTTGTGTAGCTTCAACAGAAAACAAAACGGACGCGTTTGGTGATGTTACGCCCTGACCAATCAGCGTTTAGCAGTCGATTGACGTCAATTCACACCTCGCTTTTCGCTCGCCTGTACCCTGCCTCTGAACAGGCACGAAAATCATAACGGTTAAACCGTGAGGACTTGGGTGGAAATGGCGAAAAACCGAAACAAGTAAAAAAAAGTAAAGCCCAGGTGATACTGGTGGAAATGGGGCTACAGTGACTTATTAGACTCTCGTGCACTATGTACAGCAGCTCAACCGGACTCATGACAATTATCACTGGCTTCTTTTTGCACTACCGACTGCACTATGTGGAACTCCACAATATCTGCTGCTTGTTAATATATTTAAACATTGCATAGATTAGTATTACTCATTCATATTCTACATTTTATTGCATACATAGTTTTTAATTTTTATCTTTTGTGCTACTCCATGTTTAATGTTGCAGCATTGCACCGAGACAAATTCCTAGTTTGTGTACTACATGAACAATGGCAATAAATCTGATTCTGATTCTGATTCTGATTCTGAAAGGTGGAGCAGACTTCTCTGTTGGCCTACGTGGAGCAGACTGCTCAGACAGCCCTGGTGGAGTGGACCACTCAGACGGCTCAGTGGAGTGGACTGCTCTATGTCTTGGGCAATGGGTGAAGGTCTCCTGACCTCTTGGACAAAGGGTGGAGGTCTCCTTGCCTCTTGCAGAATGGGTAGAGGTCTCCTTACCTCTTGGACAATGGATAAAGGTCTCCTGACCTCTTGGACGAAGGGTGAAGTGGACAACTTGACCCCTTGTACGATGGGGGGAGAGGACTGCTCTGAAGACAGTGATGATCGAGCAGCATGCTTTGATGATGGAGATGATGGAGCGTGGTCCTCCTGCAGCTCCATCTTCGACACGGCCACCTCGGATGATAGAGGGAAAAAGGGGGTCAGTGAGGCGACACCACAGTCATAAGCAGCAGAAACTGCTGGGGAGTGCGCTTGGGTCCCCCCATCAGGAACAAGGCAAGTCTTTTCAAAAATAGTGGTACAACATAAATGAAACAGTACTTGCCTTAACTCCTGGTCTCCTGCTGCTGGGGTGATGACCTCAGGATGTACTGCAGGAAAGATGACAAGTGGAGCTGGTACTTGAGCTGGGAAGCACCAAGGGGCAGGTACTGGAGCCGTGAGGTGCCGTGGAGTAGGTACTGGAGACAGAAGGCACCATGGAGCAGGTACTGAAGCTGAGGAGTGATGAGGAGCTGGCACTGGAGCTGGGATGTGCATCACAGAGACCGCTGGAGGTAAAGCGTCCTCCTCCATCCCTGCCACAATCACCTTGGATGGGAAGGAAGAAACACAGGATGGGTTGCCACAGTTGTCAGCGGCAGAGACTGGCGGAGAGGACCCAGAGGCAGATGGGAACTGCACTTGGGATCCCCCAGCAGGAGTAAGACAAGTCTTTTCAAAAATAGATTTTGAAAATACGGGGAAAGCACTTGCCTTAACTCCTGGTACACTGCTGCTGGGTTGTCGGTCTCAGGTGAAGCTGCTTGTGGTTTGACGACCTTGGAAGACTGTGGAGGAGCTGCTGTGATGGCCTCTGGAGATGTAGGCAGAACAACGGGGGAGGCAGTCTGAAGAAAAGCTGTGGGCGAGGGCACCAGCAAAACAACTGTAGAAGCACGTCGTGCGCACTGCTGAGAAGGTGATCGGCTGCAAGCTCCCATCTCTCCAGGATCTGTACATGAGATGAGATGAGATTCAACTTTATTGTCATTACACATGTAACATCTCCAGGACCCGGAGGCGTGCTGGTCGGATCATAGCCGATCCCTCACACCCTGGCCACGTACTGTTTGCCCCTCTCCCCTCAGGTAGAAGACTTCGGTCCATCCAGACTAAAACCTCCCATCACATGAATAACTTCTTCCCCTCTGCCATCAGACTGCTGAACACTAAGTGACTTATTGACTCTCGTGCACTATGTACAGCAGCTCAACCAGACTCATGTCATTCATCACTGTTTTCTTCCTGCATTACCGACTGCACTATATGGTTCTCCACATTATCTGCTGCTCGCTAATATATTTAAAACTGCTGACTAGTATTACTCATTCTTATTCTACACTTTATTGCATGTATAGTTTATTTCTTTTATTTTATCATGTTTAATGTTGCAGCATTGCACCGAGACAAATTCCTAGTTTGTGTACTACATGAACAATGGCAATAAATCTGATTCTGATTCTGATTCTGATTCTGATTTATGTATATTATTGTAACCAGGACATAGGCCCAGCCCACGTGCTCACCCTGAGTTTGTTATTATGTGGGTTTTTTGTTTGTTTTGCCATGGTTCTGTCTCTTTTTGTGTTGCTTTGTTATTTTTTCCTGCCCTAGTCTAGCTGGTCTTTAGTATTATCTGTATTATCAAGTTCTTGTTATATTTATTCATGGCTTATCATGGCTTTATTCATGGATTATCATGGCTCTATTTATGTTCCACATTAATTATCCCTGCTTTGTATTTTGTCCAGTATGTTTAATATTGTCATCATGGTCTCTGTTGTGTTCTTGTCCTTGTCTGTATTCTGTTCACAGTCATGTCCCCCCTGGTCCTGTGTGTATATGTCATGTGTATGTATCCTCTATCCTGATTTGTCTGTCCATCTCAGCCCATCCTGTCTCCTGTACCTGTTGACTCTGTTTTCCCCGTGTGTCAGTTGTCAGTCGTGATTAGTCTCCCGACCTAGTCTGTATTGGTTGATTACCCCTTCTCTTATTTAACTCTGTGTCTGTCAGTGTCCTGCTCGGTGTCCTTATATGTCATTTGGTGTGAACAACACGCTTGAGTCTTGTATCCTGCCTTGCTTTATTTTTTGTCTAGTCTTGCCTTATGTTGTTTTTTGCCTAGCCATGCCTATGTTTTGTTTTTCATCCCTCGAGCTGCGTGTTGGTTGACCAGCTCAATAAAACTTTTGAACTTGAAGTCTTGCATTTGGGTCCTACTTCCAATCTCATTGATACAGAATACACTAGGGGCCCTTTTACACAGATAAGTGACCACTGAAATATCAGTCTCTCAGCGATCTCTCAGTAATCTTTCTTTGATGCCAAATTTTCACACGCCGAAGGTAAAGATGACTGAGAGATCAGTGAGAACTTTTGTAGAAAGACCAAAAGACCAAAACGTGTTTAAACATTTACAAAGAAACCCTTTCATCCAAAGACAACTTTCTGGAACCATTCAGTCTGTTTTGGACATATCAAATTGAATCCTTCCTTCATATACTATTAAATCAAAAGTATAAAAATAATTGGATGTAAGTTAGTATAATTTGTAGCTGCTGTCTCAGTGCAGGGATATGGCATGCATCCTTGCAGATCATACTGGTCTTTGAGTCTGGTAGTAAGCTCATTAGTGGTGATTATAATTTTGAAAGCAGTAATAATTGAATGAAAAATTGCAGTGTGTTCAGGTATGTTATGTTTTCTTAGAGATTCATAAAAAATAGGTCTATTCTTTCAAATATTACATATAAAAGTTGAATAATGCAGTTGATAATTAACCATTTCTATATTATTGGCCATAAAATGACAAGTCTTCTACCGACTGTCAACATTTAATGTAGAAATAGCTCACTTTTTATATGATTATATATTTTCTAATTTCTGGTAATATTTAAGGATGGGATTCTTTCTCAATACCCATGAGTGACAAAATGTTGCTTTGAACATGTGCTCATATTTTCTAGACAGGATATACTGTGTCACTCCTGACTGGCCAATCAAATGCGTTCTTGCATCTTAAGACTGTTGAAAGTCACAAAATTGTTTCATTTACCAGATGAATCTGAACACAATGGCGTCTCCTGTGGTTTCTATTTGGCTGTTATGTCTGTACTTTGGAAAACTGGGTAAGTTTTTTTTTCCACCTTTTGTGTATGGTCACTCATCATGCACTGTTTATTACTCTGAATTTGTTTTTAATTCTCTTACAGCCCAGATGGCACAGGAGTCTCTTCCTGAAGAGATGAGTTTTGTATCAGCTCATGTTGGAGGAAGGGTGACACTGCAATGCTTTTTTGACGTTTCTAGTCCTCCTAAAATTTACTGGTTTAAGCACACTCTGGGAGAGACACCAAGGCTCATCTCTACCTTCTATAGCTATTCCATTAACAACTCCTTTTCTCATGAGTTCAACAATCCACGCTTTACAGTGAACATAGAAAAGGACAACAATCACTTGACAATATCAAACTTACAGATTTCAGACTCGGCCAGTTACTACTGTATTTATTATGAATACATAATGAAATTTTCAAAGAGCTTTTTTGTCAGTGTAAAGGGTTCAAAATTAAGCACCCATGCTTCAGTCAAGCAGTCAACACCTGAGACCATCTGGCCTGGTGGACCTGTGACTCTGAACTGCACAGTACAAACGGGGAGCTGTGATGGAGAACATCATGTTTATTGGTTCACAGACTCTGAAGAGTCACATCCAGGACTCATTTACACTCATGATGGATGTGACAGAAAGCCCAATACAAAAGGAAACACCTGTGATTACACCCTCCCAGTGAAGAATATGAATAATAGTAGGACCTACAACTGTGCTGTTGCCTCATGTGGACACATACTGTTTGGAAATGGGACCAAGCTGCATAACCAGGGTGAGTCATTTTTATGTAGGTGTTCATGTATGTGTGTGTGTGTGTGTGTGTGTGTGTGTGTGTGTGTGTGTGTGTGTGTGTGTGTGTAATTAATATGTATTTTTAGTTTATTTTCCAAGAAAACTTTAGGTAAACAACAAAGCCAAAAAGCAGAAGTTCTAAGATGTATTAAAAATAACAGGGGCAGTTCAAATCAAATATATTTAAATTACCAACAATAAATATGATAATATATGTGTGCACTTAATGGGCACTTTCTAATATTTGCTATATACTGTATTAGATTGGTATTTTTATTTATTAGCATGTTCTGCTGAGTTGATGGAAGAAACAATAGCTTCATTAATACTGATGACATGACAGTCCCAGTCCTATATGTTTCTGCAGGCAACACTCACTGGCTTGTCTTGGTCACTTTTTTGTGCGGAGTTTTGACATTCACCACCATCCTGTGTATAATACTTGGCTTCTTACTGTACAGAACAAAAAAGAGAAGCAGAAAATCCGCAGGTATGTAGCATTGCCATGTACTGGTAACAGTTATTTAAGTAACTTTTTACTGAAAACAAAAGTTTCTGGTTTTCAACACCAGGATCTCAAGCAGGATTTCCAAATTGCTCCACAACAAACACACAGGTGAATATTACTTTGATATTCCAGTTCTCACCTCATGGAACTTTCTTTAATCTTTATTTATATACCGTGATCTACCAATTAAATATTTTGTTTTCCGGGCTGCCAAGAAGCTGACAGTCTCCACTATGCAGCTTTAAGTGATCATCGGCCAAAAAGGTCAAGAACACAGCAAAGCAACACTCACGATGATTGTGTTTACTCCCATATAAATGCATAGAACTGGGTGTGCAGTGTCTATGATTATCTGTCGAGATGTGACATCTTTAGATAAACGTGGACTTGTACTGACAGCAAGGTTAAAAACCTTGAATGCGTCAGAACCTTTAGTCTTTTTTTGTCTTTGTCTTTGTGATGTAAAAGAGTTCTGCAATGAGACAGTGTTTGCGAATACTATCAGGGTTGCAATTTGAAATTTTGAGAGATATAAAAATGCATGTTCCAGTGTACAGTCAGTAATAAATTATTAATTACACATGTTTAAGCACAAATAAAACAGTCTTGGACATGATTTATTCTAAATTGGCCTCCCATTTCAGAACCTTCAGTGTCTCCTCTTTAATAAAATATATTCCCTGCACAGTTGTGGGTTATCAACAAGACACATATACAAGTGCTGATCATTAAAGATTTCCCCTGACTCATTTCCCATGGACTGAGGGGAACCAAACTTGGCACAGTTATTAGTCTTTCTCTACATCCTCTAGGTACCACCAACAGTCACAAACTTCTGCCATCTCTGTATGCAGCTGTGAAGACCTCCCCTGCAGTGGCAAGAAGCCACGTCTTGACCGTGGGAAACAGTGTTTTATCGTCTTGGAAGTGCTTTCCCTTCAAAAATGACTTGATGCTTGGAAAGAGTTTGAAGTCAGATGGTGCAAGGTTGGAAGACTGGGGTGGGGTGGGGTGGGGGGTGGTAAGGATGGATTTTTAGCAACATGCAAGTTGTGAACCAGGGTGTTGTCTGGCAGGAGGCAGACACCTTTGGTCAGCATGTCGTGCCTCTTGGTTTTGATGGACTTCTGCAATTTCTGCACAGTGAAGCATAGTAAGTCCTGGTAACTGTGGTACACTTTACTAGGAAATCCATCATCAATACTCCATGCTGCTCCCAAAAGACCATGACCATGACCTTGTACACTGAGGGTTGGACATGGGGCTTCTTTGGAGGTGGTGAGTCATAATGCTTCTATTGCTTCAACTGGATTTTATTTTATGTATCATAGTGATGAACCCATGTTTCATCCTGCATGATTAATCTGTTGAAGAAGCCCTCCTGGTTTTCTTGTCACATGGCCAAAAGAGCCTGGGAGCATGTGACTCTTTCCTACTTCAGGACAGGTGTGAGCAATCATGGAATCCATTGTGCAGACAATTTCCATGTGCAAATGGTCATAGATCATTTTTTTTTCCTTATACCCCACACTGATCTTGGTATCTTAGGCTAGGTGGTGAATAGTTATGTGGTGCTGCGCCAAAATGGTGGCTTCCACTTGCTGTCTTTATCAGTGGTGCACCATGGTAGGTGAAAATGGGTACGTGCTTGACTATTTAATACAACAGGGCATCCTCCCCATACGTCGCTTTCATCTCATCAATCATGTCCTGTGGTCCGCGGCCTAACAGGTACAGGAACCTGATGACTGCTCTGCTTTTCACTGGCTCCATTTTCACACTTTACTCCACCTTAGTACATATAAAAGAGAAACTCTTAGGAGCTCAGAACTGCAAATTACCATGTGACCAGGTATTATTATACCTGTGCAATATCAGCCTCATACAATAACTGGAAGTGGGTCAGGGGAAATCTTTAATGAGCAGTCCTCGGAAAGAGGAAAGCAGTCTGGAGAAAGAGAACAAGAAGAACTTAATACACTGTAGTTTTTACAGATGTGACAAAAACTATAGTACTATACATGGATACTTGGGGTGGCTTAATAAAGAAAAAAAAAATAAAATAAAAACGGACCATGTTTCAAATGCTGACATGCTGTTTTGTTTTGTTTTGTTTTTTTTGTTTGTTTTTTTTGGGGGGGGGGGCTCAGTCAATATAATTAACTATTTTTTTAATCCTTAGTAATTATATTGTAAAGTTGATAATATTAAAAGCAAAACTCTTCATAATGACAACTCTTTATAATTTGTTTAACATTTTGGGAAAAAAAATTAAATATCCATCCATCCATCCATCCATCTTCTTCCGCTTTTCCGGAGGTCCGGGTCGCGGAGGCAGCAGTTCAAGCAGAGAAGCCCAGACTTCCCTCTCCCCAGCCACCTGCTCCAGCTCTTCAGAGGGGATACCAAGGCGTTCCCAGACCAGCTGGGAGACATAGTCTCTCCACCGAGTCCTGGGTCTGCCCCGGGGTCTCCTCCCAGTGGGACGTGCCTGAAACACCTCAAGTGGGAGGCGTCCAGGAGGCATCCTAATCAGATACCCATACCACCTCAACTGACTCCTTTCAATGTGGAGGAGCAGCGGTTCTACTCTGAGCCTCTCCCGGATGACTGAGCTCCTCACCCTATCTCTGAGGGTGAGTCCAGCAATCCTACGGAGAAAGCTCATTTCAGCCGCTTGTATCCGCGATCTCGTTCTTTCGGTCATTACCCAAAGCTCGTGACCATAGGTGAGAGTAGGAACGTAGATTGACTGGTAAATCGACAGCTTTGCCTTAGAACTAAGCTCCCTCTTCACCACAACAGACCGGTACAACGTCCGCATCACTGCAGATGCTGCTCCAATCCGTCTGTTGATCTCTCGCTCCATTTTCCCCTCACTCGTGAACAAGACCCCAAGATACTTAAACTCCTCCACTTGGGGCAGGAGCCTGTCCCCAACCCGGAGAGGACAATCCACCTTTTTCCGGCTGAGGACCATGGACTCGGACTTGGAGGTGCTGATTCTCATCCCAGCCGCTTCACACTCAGCGTCAAACCGTCCCAGCAAGAGCTGTAGGTCATTGCTGGATGAAGCCAACAGGACAACATCATCTGCAAACAACAGAGATGAGATCCTGTGGTCACCAAGCATGACACCCTCCATTCCCTGGCTGCGCCTAGAAATCCTGTCCATAAAAATTATGAACAGGACCGGTGACAAAGGGCAGCCCTGGCGGAGTCCAACTCTCACTGGGAATGACTCCGACTGAGTGTTGGCAATACGAACTAAACTCTCACAACGGTCGTACAGAGACCGAATAGCTCATAACAACAAGCCCGATACCCCATACTCCCGAAGCACCCCCCACAAAAATCCACGAGGGACGCGGTCAAATGCCTTCTCCAAGTCCACAAAACACATGTAAACTGGTTGGGCAAACTCCCACGAACCCTCAAGAATTCTCGAGAGGGTAAAGAGCTGGTCCGATGTGCCACGGCCAGGACGAAAACCACATTGCTCCTCCTGAATCCGAGGTTCAACCAACGGCCGGACTCTCCTCTCCAGTACCTTGGCATAAACCTTCCCAGGGAGGCTGAGGAGTGTGATCCCTCTAAAGTTGGAGCACACCCTCCGGTCCCCTTTTTTGAAAAGAGGAACCACCACCCCGGTTTGCCATGCCAAAGGCACTGCCCCCAACCTCCACGCAATGTTGCAGAGGCGTGTCAACCATGACAACCCAACAACATCCAGGGCCTTGAGGTACTCGGGGCGAATCTCGTCCACCCCCGGGGCCCGGCCACCAAGGAGATTTTTAACCACCTTGACGACCTCAGCCCCTGTGATAGGCGAGTCATCCCCCTCGTCCCCAAACCCTGCTTCCTCTGTGGAAGGCGTATCAGTGGGATTGAGGAGATCCTCGAAGTATTCCTTCCACCGTCCGACGATATCCCCAGTTGAAGTCAACAGTGTCCCATCCGCACCATACACAGTGTGGACGGGGAGCTGCTTTCCCCTCCTGAGCCGCCGAACAGTTTGCCAGAATCTCTTTGAAGCCGACCGAAAGTCTTGTTCCATGGCCTCACCGAACTCCTCCCATACCCGGGTTTTTGCTTCAGCAACCACCCGAGCTGCACTCCGCTTGGCCTGCCGGTACACCTCAGCTGCTTCGGGAGTCCCACAAGCCAACCAAGCTTGATAGGACTCCTTCTTCAGCTTAATGGCCCCCCTCACCACTGGTGTCCACCACTTGGTTCGGGGGTTGCCACCATGAGATGCACCGACCACCTTGCGGCCACAGCTCTGAGCCGCCGCTTCAACAACAGAGGTGGAGAACATAGCCCATTCAGACTCCATGTCTCCAGACTCCCTCGGAATGTGGTTGAAGTTCTTCCGGAGGTGGGAGTTGAAGACCTCCCGGACAGGGGCCTCAGCCAGACGCTCCCAGCACACCCTCACTATACGTTTGGGTCTACCAGGTCTGAATGGCTTCCTCCCCTGCCATCGGATCCAACTCACCACCAGGTGGTGATCAGTTGACAGCTCTGCACCTCTCTTTACTCGGGTGTCCAAGACATACGGTCGCAGGTCTGATGATACGATAACAAAATCGATCATCGACCTGCGGCCTAGGGTGTCCTCGTGCCAGGTGCACATATGGACACCCGTATGCTTGAACATTGTGTTCGTTATGGACAGACTGTGGTTAGCACAGAAGTCCAATAACTGAACACCACTCGGGTTCAGATCGGGCAGGCCGTTCCTCCCAATCACCCCCCTCCAGGTTTCACTGTCGTTGCCCACGTGCACATTGAAGTCCCCCAGTAGAACAATGGAGTCTCCAGGAGGAGCACCCTCCAGCACCCCAGTCACAGACTCCAAAAAGGGTGGGTACTCTGAAACATCATTTGGTGCATAGGCACAAATGATGGTCAGGACCCGTTTCCCAACCCGAAGGCGCAGGGAATCAACCCTTTCGTCCACCGGGGAAAACTCCAATATAGAGGCAGCAAGGTGGGGGGATACAAGAATACCTACCCCTGCTCGTCGCCTCTCGCCCGGGGCAACTCCAGAAAAGGCCAAGCTCCAGCCCCTCTCCAGGAGACTGGTTCCGGAACCGGAGCTGTGTGTTGAGGTGAGGCCGACTATATCTAGCCGGTATCGCTCAATCTCGTACACCAGCTCAGGCTCCTTCCCCACCAGAGAGGTGACATTCCACGTACCAAAAGCCAGTTTAGAAAGCTTGGGATCAGTCCGCCAAGGTCTCCGCCTTTGACTGCCACCTAATCCACATAGCACCAGACCTCCATGGATCCCTCCTGCAGGTGGTGAACCTACTGGAGGGCGGACCCATGTAACTCCTTCGGGCTGAGCCCGGCCGGGTCCCATGGGTGGAAACCCGGCCACCAGACGCTAGCCTTCGAGCCCTTCCCCCAGGCCTGGCTCCAGGGTGGGGCCCCGGTAACCCCAAACCGGGCGGGGTACACTGAATCCTTGATATACAATTTATCATGAGAGTCTGTTGGATCGTTCTTAGTCTGGCCCTTCACCCAGGACCAGTTTGTCTTGGGAGACCCTATCAGAGGCAAATTGCCCCGGACAACATAGCTCCTGGGATCACTGGGGCACGCAAACCCCCCCACCATGATAAGGTGACGATCCATGAGGGGGAAAATTAAATATACTTTTTCAAATTATTTTGCACAGCTGAGTTTGAAAACATTCACTAGGTTATAAAGAATTCAAAACAGAAATCTGTTCTATTTCTAGCATGAAGAGATCAATTTTAAAAATGCAGTTTACATTAAAAAAAACAACAGGTCAAGTTACCTATTAATACACAAGCCATTCTTTGTTATAAATTTAACAAAACTCTTATTTATTAAGTCCTTGTAGCGTCTGCCTGTTTTTCAGTTGTGGTTTCCAGTATGGCCTCCCAGAGTTGCTGTTTGGAGGCCTGTTGATACCCATCCTTACAAATCTTCATTTTAAGGATGATCCACAAGTTGTCAATATGGTTGAGGTCAGACAATGATGTGATGGCAACCACACCAAGATTTTATCTCTCTTTATGCCTGTAGCAAGAAAGAAGTCAGTTCTGTTTTTTGCAGCATTGTCTTGTATGAACATAATGTTCATATTTGGGAAGGACATTATTCATGTTGGGGGTGGCTGTAGCGCAGGTGTAGTGTGGCTGACTACCAATTGGAGGATCAGGGGTTCGATTCCCACTCTGTCTGCAGTCTGCATGTTGAAGTATCCTTGAGCAAGACACTGAACCCCCAGTTGCCCCTGGTGGGCCAGGCCAAGCATCTGTGCATGGCAGCTCCATTGCCATCAGTGTGTGAATGGGTGGATGACAGCATCTGTAGAGTGCTTTGGTCATCTAGAGATGAGTAAAAAGTGCTATATAAGTGAATGTCATTAACCATTTGTTTTTATACCATACCAGAAAATGGACATTTAAAAATCCCACATATTTTGCCGAGGTCATTTTGACACTCTCAAGGACCCTATATGAGCCCTTGGTTCCCACTATTCCGGCCATGTCATAACCTGGGTATGGTTTGGGACCATGCTCACGCTTTATATTAATTTTGAGTTCCTTGTTTTCCCTTCTGTTATTATTCATATTGTTATTGGTAGTGTTGATTGTCCCTTGTGTCTTTGGTTATGTTTTGTCATACTGTTTGTCTTATTGCCATCATTGTGGTCTTTGTATTCCCCCTGTCCTTGGTCCTTTCCGTTGTCTAGTTCTGGGTCTGGCATGTATATTTGTTTACATATTGTTCTCAGTCCCTCATGTTTCCATACCTCTAGCCACTTCCTCATATGTTACCATGTTGGCCTTTGATTATTCTCCCAGCTGTCCTGCATTTGTGATTGTTGGTTACTCTATTTATTGCCTGTGTCAGTCCCAGGCCCTCGTGGCATCATTAACGCTCTTGCTGTGGTCCATGTCAGTGTTCCCAAAAGTTATTGTGTTTCCCGAGTTTCCTCTTTGAGTATGTTTGCCTTTGTAATTAGTTTTGTTTTCAGCCTTTGTGATGCTGTTATTTTGTTCCTGAGTTTTTCATTAATTAAATATCATTGCACCATATTCCTGCCTGCCTCTGGGTTCTCCTTCAAAGACCTCATCTGCCTGGAAGGCAGAATCTGAAAGGCCCAAAACATCGCTCCACTACCTTCTTGCTGACATTGCAGTCTTGTTGGAGGACAGTATTCAGCAACCATCCAGACTCCTACACCAGGGGTGGACTGGGACAAAATTTCAGGCCCAGAATTTGACTTCATTCCAGGCCACCGTGTTGATGCAAATCAGAAACCACCACAATTTCAGTAGGCCAAAATTTTAATATAACAGCTATCAAACTAGTTATAAATGTAATTACAACCTTCAGCTGAGAGGAAAATGATCAGGACTGTATTTTGATTGTCATATGATCTATTGATTACTAAATCAATTGCTCAACTAATTTGAATCTAGTGCTGCTTCTGATTTCTGCACCTTTTCATGATAAAAATAAAGAACAAGGCATATAGTCAAGTTACTGTGCTGCTATTAATATCCAGTGCACTTAGGTACATTGGGTGTTAGTCTGCAATGTTTCGGTAAAAAGTTACAATTGTGCATGGAAAAGGTCACAAATTTGTCACCAAAAACAGTTCAAAACGTATCAAAAATTGTACCTTTATGAAAAGATGCTTAAGAATAAGAAAAGAGAAATTTAGGAGCGAATGATAACAAGTAGATGAGAGTAAAGCTGATGCATAGTTTATAGCTTTGAAAATTATGCAGATTTTTTTTTTCTTAAAACATCGGAATAGTCCTGAAAACGTTGCCTTATGAATGTAAGATAAGGTATTATAACTAAAGTATCCATTAGATTAAAGAACATAAACCCTAAACTAAACGATAAATGGTGAATGGCATTCACTTACTGTATATAGCACTTTTTACTCATTTCTGGATGACCAAAGCACTTTACAGATCCTGCTATCCACCCATTCATACGTACATTCACACAATGATGGTGGATAAAGGCTAGTAAATGGTTAGGAAAGTGATTACTACAAGGCCTCATTTCACCTAATCCTGCATCATAGAAATGGACTTCTCAGCTATGGTTATGACAAAGCATGTGTAGTTTGTAGAATTATGATTTGTTTATATCCTGTTTAGCACTAATTAGCAGATGTGTGGGTCAGCAAAAAGAGTAGCAGTGTAAACGCGTAGAAATTATTAAAGTGATACTCCGACAAAAATCGAGTTTTTTCTTCTTGTTAACATATGTGTAACATATTTCTTATGACTTACAATCAGCGTTGGGCAATTCACTAAAAAATAGTAACTAGTTACAGTTACTAGTTACTTCTTTTCAAAAGTAACTGAGTTACTTTTGAGTTACTGCATAATAAAAGTAGCTAGTTACTTGGAAAAGTAACTTTCACGTTACTTTTAAATGCATACAAGATCAAGTGCCCCTTGTTCTCATCAGAAAAAGAAGAAAAAGAAAACTGATGAGAAAAGTCTCATCTTACAGAGAAAAAATGTCTCAGATTTACATAAACTGCTGTAATCAGTAGAAAGTCAGAAATTTAATAGAAATAAAGCTGTGAATTCACAGAGAAAATTTTGGACCCCCTGGAGGGCCGTTTTTGGCCCACGAACTATATGTTTGACACCCCAGGACCAGCCCATTAAAAACGCATATTTAGAGGATTTACTTCCATGATTTAGTTGCATATCACAGCAGAATGTAAATTAATAAGCTAAAATAAAACAAAGAACAGATAAATGAAAGTTCACCGCTTTCAAGAAGCTGTTCTTTACTGCAACAAATCACAGTCACTTTTTCTCTGTGCGTAAGAAAACTTCAATGCATTTAATGTGGACATTAAATGCAAGCTTCTTGCTCAAAAAATACTTGTCATGAACCGAGCCAGTGTTTCCTGTAGGCTCGGTTCTGATTGTTCTCTGTGGCTCGAGTGTCAGGTGATTTATGTGTTGTGTTATCTTTTGAGTTCTTGTGGTGTTTATGTCTTTGTCCTTTTTCTTTTCCATGCTCGTAGCCACCGCTCTGGCCGGCAGCTGTTAGGCAGCCTCTTTGACCTACTTTCTTGTGGGTGTTGTCCAACACTCGCCGGTCCGACCACGCCCCCTTTCTCTTGACAGCAGCTGATTTCTCCTTGGTAATTGTCATTCTCGCGCCCTGCCCAGGTGCACCTAATTTGTGGAGACAGTGGTGCTTGTACTTAGGTGGCCTTTGCCAGTCAAGCACTGCTAGACCATTGCGCTAGTCCACTGATGTTAATCGCTGTATGACTGCCTGCATGTACAAAGGATTGTGTTCTGCTCATTGGAGACTTGGACAATTGGACTTCTCCTGGACTGTAAGGTAATCTGTTGTGTTTCTCCGTACAGTCGACTGCTACACTTCGGCTGGTTGCCCAGGGTTATCTTCAGCCAGTTGAGCCTCCTAGAGATCTCCTAGTTTCCTGAGCTTTAACATTATTTGAATTGTTTGTTTTTGTGGCCACTATGCACTGTGGTCTGCTGGCGGCATGTTATCGTGTTACGCCCTTAAGTGCACCCTGTTCCCTTTTTGTATGTCTTTATTTTTGAACTGTCTGCCCTTGTGTTTAATAAATGTGTTGTCATGAAATCCTGCTCGTAAATCCATTCTTCCTTCTCCTCCTCCATGTTCTGCGTAAAAGCGCACGGAGAGGCTTGTGACAGAATGGTCCAGCCAGCGAGGATTTAGCGGGTTCACCCACACATCTGTTTTTCTTTTTGAACTGTTTTTTTTTTTTTCCCACTCACCTGGTTTGGAGCAAACATGTCCCCAGCTCACCGGTCCTCAGCGCGCAGAGGAGGATCGGCAGTCGGAAGTTCCAGTCTTGAAGAACATTTTTGGGCTGTCTTTATTTAGGGCTATGTCTCCGACGTGCTAGCCTCCCGGAGCCCAAGGAGAATCTTTCAGAACATGGAGGCAGCGGTTGGGAGATTATGGGACCTCCCGGGGCTGAAGAGGTTTCCAGAGTTTGCGAGCGTTCTGACAATGCTCGCTGATCTGCAACAGTCCTTCCCCGGGCTGACATGGGAGGAGCCCCCAGCTCGTCCAGCACCCTCACAGAGGTGCACTCCACGGAGAAACGGCTCTTCTCCATCCGCCCCTGCTCCAGCCATTTCAGCTCCGCCATGTGAGCATCATCCCGTGGTGAAGCTCTGGAAGAAGCCCTCTCCTCAACAATCTACCTACTGCAGCTGTGAACATCACAAACTGGGATGACAGGCAAGTGTTTTTTCGTTCTACTCAATTAAGCCTTGATAAACCTTATCTGTTTCCCGAGGGAGAGGCCCAGTCTCAGCGGTCCGCTGGGTCCTCTCCTCCAGCTGCAGTTCTGTGCTCATCCCAAAATTTTCTCTGTGTCTCCTCCTTTTTTCCTGGAGTGTTCGCCGGCCCTGGAACCTAGCCACCGGAAGTTGGAGGAGCTCGGGTCTGTGGAAAATCCTGCCAAGAGGTCCGCACGGAGATGTTCCTCTGCAGCCACACCGGAGGAGTTCCCAGCATTGGAGCTGCTGCAGGAGAATTATAGGCCTGCAACAACTATCTCTCCTGCTGTGGAGGCAACAGCGGCAGACTGGGAGCCTGAGCTGGACCTCTTGGAGGCCAGTCCTGAGACATCACCAAGGTCGTAGGAGTCCTAGACGGTGGTGGAGCTCGAGCTCAGGCAAGTTTTCTTGTTTTTCTAATATCAGTTTTAGAGAGATCTTGTCTGGCTTTAGGTGAGGAGAGTCAGCTGCGTCTGAACTCCCTTCGCCGGGCTCCACCGCTGCCGGCGACCCTAACCACTTTGTTTCTTCTCCCGTTCCTGAGAATCCTTCTAGGGTTGCCGGAGAGGAACCACAATCTCAAGGGATCTCCACAGAACTGGTCTCGCCACCTGACGACATCATGGGTCCAGCTCCCCTGCTGCCTGAGGCTGTTGTATGGGTCCCTCCACAGGCTGAGTCTCCGTGGGTGTGGCGTGCTGGCTTTGGACCCTCGTGGGGGCTGTGCCCCAGGATCAGCCCAATGTGAGTGCTGCGCTCCTGTCCAGACCCATCATGGATGCCACGCTCCAGCCCGGGATCCACCGCAGGTGCTGCAGAGCTCCAATCGGGAGCCACCACAGGTGCTACAGAGCTCCAGCCAGGAGCCACCACAGGTGCTGCAGAGCTCCAGCCGGGAGCCACCACGGGTGCTGCAGAGCTCCAGCTAGGAGCCTCCATGGGTGCTGCAGAGCTCCAGCTCGGGGCTGCAGCGAGTGCAGTGTTGGCCTGGTTGGGGTCCACCGAGGGTGCAGCTTTGGCCCAGTCGGGGCCCACCGTGGGTGCAGTGTTGGCCCGGTCAGGGTGCACCACTGGTGCAGCTGTGTCCCAAGACGGGACCACTGGGGATGCTGCTGGTCAGCCTGAACATGCCGTGGCCCCCTTCTCCTCCCTGTCCGACGCTGTGGGGGTTCCCTCCCTACAGTCCGGTCTCCCACCAGTGAGCCTCCCAGTGGGCAGGCCACCTCGTGCTCACTGGGAGGGGCAGGAGGTGGCCCTTCAGTCCTGGTGTCTGCCCTTCGGTCCTGGTGGCTTAACAACGCTGGCCGGCCGCTGGAGGGACTGAGTCTCTGGGTCAGATGGCCCATGTTTTCAGACAGGTCACCAGACTCTGTTCGCCGGACTGCCTGCTGGGCCTGGGACTCTGGGCAGCCTCCCAAGCCTACACGCTTTGGGACTTGGGGGGGGGGTGATTTTGGCCCTGGGTGGGGTGTACTATGTTCCCTCCTTGCCTTTTCCCCCTTCCTCCCATCTGGGTTCATGGTTGTTGTTCCTGCTGGGGATGGGGCGGGGGGGGGGGGGGGCAGGAGTTTCCTTTCCTTATGATGTTGCCATGATCTGGAATCCACCCCTAGAATGGGGGGGGGGGGGCTCTGTCATGAACAGAGCCGGTGTTTCCTGGAGGCTTGGTTCTGACTGTTCTCTGTGGCTCGGGTGTTGGGTGATTTATGTATTGTGTTATCTTTTGAGTTCTTGTGGTGTTTATGTCGTTGTCCTTTTTCTTTTCTGTGCCCGTAGCCACCGCTCTGGCCGGCGGCTGTTAGGCAGCCTCTTTGACCTACTTTCTTGTGGGCGTTGTCTAACACTCGCCAGTCCGACAACGCCCCCTCTCTCTTGACAACCAGCTGATTTCTCCCCGGTAATTGTCATTCCCTCACCTCACCCAGGTGTACCTAATTTGTGGAGCCAGCGGTGCTTATACTTAGGCGGCCTTTGCCAGTCAAGCACTGCTAGACCATTGTGTTAGTCCACGGATGTTAATCGCCGTATGACTGTCTGCATGTATGAAGATTTCCTGAGCTTTAACGTTATTTGTATTGTTTGTTTTTGTGGTCACTCTGCACTGTGGTCTGCACGCAGCACGTTGTTATGTTATGCCCTTAATTGCACCCTGTTCCCTTTATGTTTTTCTTTGTGTTGCCAGTTAACACTTTTATGTCATGCAGTCGCCCTCGCTAGCCACCATAAGATGCCAAAAGTCGCCCGTGAGGTTTGCATTGATGTTTATTAATGAACACAAAGTAACAGAAAGCAATGAGCCACGGTGGGCTAAAACACACTACACAAGACACAGATGATCATAAGGCTATAACGAAGCACACTTAAGATCAGGACCATGGAACACACATTGACGTCTGAGCCGAGGAATGCTCGCTCAACGCCTGGCAAGGAATAATCGTAGACATGGAATCAAAGATCAGGAATAGTTGACCTCTGAGGCGAGAAAAGCTCGCTCAACGTCTGACGAGTAATTGACGAGACTGCTGCATAATACTGCTCCCAGCGCCCGCTTAAATGCAGGGCTGCTGATGAGCCGTAAATGCAGCACAGCTGTTAGGCTTTGACAGCAAGAAGCCCCTCCGAGCGCTGTCACAATAAGAGCTCGGAGAGCCAGAAGGTAGCCACTGCTGTCAAACCTGGCGGAGATGATGCATGGCCCAAGCGCGGACGAGATTGGCACGCGGACCATGACATTTGAGACTGCTGCTTTGAAATCTTGAACCAAACTTAAAACTGATTTTACCATTAAACCCATTTAATGACCAATACCGTTTCAGTTATTATCCTCGGCCACCATGCATACAGCTGGGCATACTGTATCCTTCAACTTGAAAGTCTTTTTATCAAAGGATTTATTCTGTCAATAAACATCTGAGGCAGTTGCTTGGCATACCTCCCAGTTTTACAGCAGTGGGACTCTATATCAGATCAGATTAGCTCCAGCTTCCATTCTCATCTGTAGTTGAAGAATTTCCGGTGGCCAAATGCAGGGTGATGATAATGCTCAGGGACACATAAGCTCAGCAAGTCAGTAATGTAGGGGCAACAACAAGGACAGGCCACAAGTGGGCAGCAGACATTGCAGTCAGGAAGGCTTAAAGCTCCCGGGAGCTGAAAGAAATCATTGGGAATATCTGCATGGGGCAGCAGGGACTGGGAACCTCTCATTTCAAGCAGTGGGGTAAGGCAAGTTTGGAGCAGAGGAGAGGGATGGTCTAAGCAGAGGTGCGGCAGCAAGTGGAGGAGGTGCGAAAGGTGAAGGCTGTTGAACTAGCGACGCAGGGAACATGGACCATATGGGACCTCCCAAAAAGGAGGATCTCTGTCACAGCCCGCTCTCGCCTGTCTCCCGCTCTGCCCTCGGCGCATCCTGTCTTCCAGCAACACATCCACTCTCACACTCATGCATCCATACACGCTTATTATTCAATAAATCATTGTTGCAATTGACTCGAGCCTGTGTGCGTGTTCCCTGGGTCAGAACTCATGTCAGTACGGCTCCAGCAGCGTGACCCAGCAGACAGCGGGCTCGCACACCGGTTAACCAACTTGGAGGCTCGAGTCAATCAGGTCATACATCAGCAACAGGTGATTTTAAACCAGCTCACCGTAATCACCCACCGGCTGGATCGTTTGGATTCCCCGCAGGTGTTTCCTCCGGCTCCTCAAGGCAGGCTAGCTCCTGCCGCTCCTCCGGCTGGCCAGGCTAACCCGGGGGCACCAACCCGGCTCACTCCCATTCCCACGCCCACGCGCTTCGGCAGCAAGCTCGGTGAGGCGCGTGGGTTCCTTCTCCAATGTGAGTCGGTGTTCCAGCGTGTTCCCGGGGACTTCCCGATGGATCACAGCCGAATTGGTTACATCACCAACCTCTTGAAAGGGCGAGCGTTAGCCTGGGCCTATGCCATCATGGCGCGACCCAGCCACGCTAACCTAACTTACGCCCAATTTGTCCAAGATTTTAATGAGGTTTTTGACCATTTTGACCATTTGGACCGTGATAACGTGCTAACAACCCGGTTGCTAAACCTTCGCCAGGGTAGCCGGTCGGCCGCCAACTACACTGTCGACTTCCGGGTTGTGGCGGCGGAAGTTGGATGGAGAGATGCTGCCCTCTGCAGCATTTTCATCTGTAGCCTGAGCTCTTGCCTTTGGGATGAACTGGCCTGTAAGGATCTGCCGGAGCGGCTCTCCGAGATGATTTCCCTTGCCATTAGCCTGGATAACAGGTTGAGAGAGCGGGCCGCCGAGCGGAAGTCCTTCAGCCACTCGAGCGATGCTCCTCCCCGCTCCTCTCAACCTCGCCCCCTGGCGTTGCCCGCGCCTGAGTCCGCCGACGAGCCGGAGGTGATGCAGAGAAACAGCGCCATAGGGAGCTGGGTCTCTGCATGTATTGCGGAGATGGCCAGCATGCCTTGGAGTCCTGCCCGGTAAGGTCAAAAGGGGGGAGTCCGCGAGTCACTATAGGGGGCCTCGCGGACGCATCCCAGCCTAACCTCCTATCAAAGTGCATGCTACCAATTAGGTTCTGTCATAACCCCATAGAAAACCTCACTCACGCACTGGTGGACTCGGGGGTGGAGCAGAGCTTCATTTCTAAGGGCCTGGCAACCCGTCTGGGCATCCCCTGCCATCCACTGCCGGCCCCTTTGAATCTTGTCTCCCTCGCTGCCACCCCCCTGGAGCGGGTTACACACCGGACAGTCCCAGTCCCGGTCATTATTTCCGGCAATCACCGGGAGGACCTTAGCTTCTTTGTGCTGCCCACCTCAGCCGCCTCCGTCATTCTGGGCTACCCCTGGCTGCGCCTGCACGGCCCAACTTTTGATTGGCAGTGGGGGAGCATCCTCTCCTGGAGTACCTTGTTTGGGCACCTGCCTCCAGTCCGCCGTTTGTGCCCCGTCACTTCCTCCTCCTCCCTCCAACATGCCTCCTCCGGACCTCTCCTTAGTGCCTCCGGAGTTTCATGACCTTGGTGTAGTCTTCAGCAAGTCCAAAGCACTGTCCCTTCCCCACCACCACCCCTATGACTGTGCATCAACCTCCGCCCGGGGGCACCCTTCCCCTCCAGTAATTTATACAACCTGTCAGCACCGGAGCGTGAAGCCATGGACTCCTATATCAAGGAATCGCTTAGCTCCGGCATCATTCGTCCTTCTTCGTCTCCAGTCGGTGCAGGTTTCTTCTTCTTTGCCAAGAAGGATGGGTCCCTCCGGCCATGCATCGACTACCGGGTGCTAAATGATATTACAGTCAAGGTCAGGTATACGCTGCCATTAATGGACTCAGCTTTCAACTCTCTGCAGGGGGCCACCTGGTTTACGAAGCTGGACCTCCTCAGCGCATATCATCTCGTTCAGATCCGGGAGGGCGACAAATGGAAGACGGGGTTCCGGATGCCCAGCGGTCATTTTGAATATCTTGTCATGCCGTTTGGGCTCACAAACGTGCCGGCCGTCTTCCAGCGCCTAATTAATGATGTCCTCCGCGATTTCCTGGTGGTGTTCGTCTTTGTGTACCTGGACGACATCTTGATCTTCTCCCGGTCGCGGGAGGAGCACCAGGTTCACGTGAGGCGGGTCCTCCAGCGCCTTTTGGAGAACAGGCTCTGTGTAAAAGCGGAGAAGTGCGCATTCTATGCTGACAAGACCTCCTTCCTGGGCTTTATTATTTCTCACAATCAGATCATCCCCGATCCCCTAGCCAATTGGAGGGTGTTGCTGTTAAAGGTCAAAACACTCAGCGAAGGTTGAGCATCGCCTGATGACATCAGCTTCAGGCTGAAGGCCACAGTCGGTTTTTGAGGCGACTGAATGTGAGGCTTCCTCAGATGTATTAAATAAACAAGACAAGTGTTTAATGTTACACTAGTCACAATTAGCCTTGTTGGATGTGGGTGGGACAATTAACAGAACCTGGCATTTGAAGAAGGAAGAAATGTAAAAAGATTTTGACATGAAATTGTAAGACAATGGAAGGTTTTTTTTATAGAAAAAAATGGTTGGTGAATTTATTTCCACAGGAGTGCGTCTTTACGAGATAACAAGGTATGGGCATACAGTATCTGTAAAGTGTTTTGGTTGATCTCCATCAAGGGCAACTTCATGAACAATTTTTTAAGTCTCAGCAGAAATAACAGACCCACAGGGAAAGCACTTTTTCTCTATTGATTGCTGATGTCAGAGTAATAATGCATGTCCACTTATCATTTCAGTGATATGCACAGATATTTCGGTGGGCAGTTGCTCAACACAGTTGCTCAACACCCCCCTCCCCCCAAAAAAGGGGCACTCCTAAATGATGAAAAACGAAAAGCTACATACAGTAGCACAACTTTTTCTGTACTTGTAGTACTTGGTTTATCTGTTTATCTACCCATACACTCGTGGAAAAATCATGGATTTGTACAAAATTATCAACTCACACAGAGCCCATGATCTTCATTAATTATGTGAAGGTCAATGACAACAGATGGGCAGCTTTCCTTGAAAAATAAATATCTGTTCAAAAATAAATAAATGTTTGAAAAAATCTGAAAAGGGCTTTTATTTAAAGTAGAACTGAACTGAACGGCATTGAACGGCACTGGGTGATAGTACATACAATTATAAAGATAATTTATCATTGGCACCCCCTCCACAAATCCCGGAATTTTGGAGAAAATCGCGATTTTGAATTTCCCGCCCTGAAAAATCAGACAAATCCGCCGAAGTGCAGTCGGAGTTCCGCGTGACGTCACGAGTGTGACCCAGTCCTCATGTTTACCATTGCGAGCACGTCGACACTGGTTGTTTTTGGTGCATTTTGTCGTGATAGTCGACTACCAGCGATGGATCCACTCCAGTTCGCCTACCAGCATGGCATTGGGGTGGAGGATGCGGTGATCTTCCTCCTTCACCGTTTTCTGTCCCACCTGGAGAAGCCCGGGAATATGGTGAGGATCATGTTCTTTGACTTCTCCAGTGCTTTCAACACCATCCAACCGATGATCCTGAAGGACAAGCTGCTGCGCGCAGGGGTGGACCAGCACCTGTCATCATGGATCCTGGACTACCTCACGAACCGGCCTCAGTTTGTGAGAACCCAGGACTGTGTTTCCGACACGATCATCAGTAGCACGGGGGCCCCCCAGGGAACGGTGCTGGCTCCCTTCCTGTTCACTCTTTATACTGCGGACTTCTCACACAACACAACACATTGCCATCTACAGAAGTTCTCTGATGACTCTGCGATCGTTGGTCTCATCTCCAGCGGAGATGAAGCTGAGTACAGAGGGCTTATCCAGGACTTTGTGGACTGGTGCCATCGGAACTGCCTCCAGATCAACGCGAGGAAAACTAAGGAGCTGGTGGTGGACTGCCGCAGGCATGGGCAGCCCTCACAGCACCAGTAAATATACAGGGAACAGACATCGAGATGGTGACATCCTACAAGTACCTGGGTATTCATCTGAACAATAAACTAGACTGGTCACACAATACTGACGCACTCTACAAGAAGGGACAGCGCAGGCTGTTCCTGCTGAGGAGACTCAGGTCTTTTGGTGTACAAGGGGCGCTGCTGAAGTCATTCTATGACACGGTGGTGGCATCAGCCATCACTTTTGGAGTGGTCTGCTGGGGCAGTGGCATTACTGCAGCCGATAGGAAGAGACTGAACAAACTGATTAAGAAAGCTAGCTCTGTCCTGGGGCAACGCCTTGATCCGATGGAGGAGATAGGAGAGAGAAGGACGGTGGCTAAACTGTCATCTCTGCTGGAGTCCGAGTTCCACCCTATGCAGGACATACTGGATGCACTGAGGAGCTCATTTAGCAGCAGACTACATCATCCCAGGTGCACAACCGAGAGGTTTCGTAGGTCCTTCCTACCAACGGCTGTCAGACTGTACAACCTAAGCAGGGCTGCTCGCAGAGATAGCAAAAAGACGTAACAAACTAATATTTTTTTTTTAATGCAAAAGATGCAATAGACTTACACAATGGTCCTCTCCGGCATACAACTAGGAACATACCGGTCGCTATGGAGGGTGAGAATATGTATGGGCACATAATCATACCATGTAGGATAACTAAATAGACGGTTATGCTGTTTCATCCCACCTAGCAACAATGCTCTGCACTGTGTGTGTTTATATATTTACATATTTATTCCATCTAGCTACAATGCTCAGCACTGGGTGTGTTTATATTTATATATCTATATATTTATTCCATCTAGCTACAATGCTCCGCACTGTGTTTTTATATACCTACATATTATTCCATCTAGCTACACTGCTCCGCACTGTGTGTGTTTATATACTTGCATATTTATTCCACCTAGCTGCAATGCTCCGTACTGTGGGTGTTTATATATTTACATATTTATTCCATCTAGTTACAATGCTCTGCACTGTGTGTTCATATATTCATATATTTATTCCATCCAGCTACAATGCTCTGCACTGTGTGTCTGTGTGTGTGTGTGTGTATATATATATTTTATAGTAATATGTACATATGTATATTAGCTGCTCTTGCTTGCTTGTTTTTTTTTTTCTTGCCTTCTGATTGTTGCTCTGAGTGTTGCTATCCCTGTGCTGTTGCAATCCTGGAATTTCCCCGTTGTGGGACTAATAAAGGCTTATCTTATCTTATCTTATCTTATCTTACAAAACACTTCCAACACCTGGGAAGATCTGTTCAGTGGCCAAGGAAAGCTGTCATGGCGACGAAAGAAAAGAAAGGGGGAGGAAAAGCGACCGGGAAGCGATGCGTTTCTAGATATACAGTGATCCCTCACTTATCACGTTTAATGGGGACCAGAACCGACCGCGAAAAGTGAAAAACCGCGAAGTAGCGTCACCCCCCCCCCCCCAAGGGCGTCACAAGCACTATTTTGCACAAAAAGGCACAAGAGAACAGCGAAAAGTGCCACTAAGCAACACGAGCGATAAAGAACAATGAATGCGGTCTTCTTTCGCTGGGTAAAACGTCTCGGCCAATCAGCTTGCAAGGTAAAACGTCTCGGCCAATCAGCTTCGCTCCCTGCCGAGCGCCTATACCCAGCGAAGGAAGACCGCATTCATTGTTCTTTATCGCTCGTGTTGCTTAGTGGCACTTTTCGCTGTTCTCTTGTGCCTTTTTGTGCAAAATAGTGCTTGTGACGCCCTTGGGGGGGGGGGTGACGCTACTTCGCGGTTTTTCACTTTTTGCGGGCGGTTCTGGTCCCCATTAAACGCGATAAGTGAGGGATCACTGTAATAAGTTGGAAAAATGCTGATGTTTTTTTTCCCTTTCTTTTTTATTGTTAATTTTCCTTATCCTGACACCCCAAACATGCCAAAGTAAAGACTCACCATTCTGTATTCAATAAGCGACTCTCCTCCCCATCACTGCTGCGGTCTGAGTCGGTGCCGGAATCCCCCGAAAATTCTGGCTCTAATCTGTACGGTTCGATGCCTCCCTCGCTCTCTTCCTGTTCACTTGACACTCCTGCATCCTCCTCTGTCTTGTCACCGATCCTGAATGCCTCTTCACTCTGAAAACTCTGGTGTTCTTGACTGCTGGAACTGCTATCATCTGCCATTGCTGTTTTGATAAGGGTCACACTCGTGACGTCACGCAGCGTCATCTGCACTACTTCTGGTTTGTTTGGCACTGCCAGCCAGAGGCAAAAGTTTATCGGCTTATAGCTTGGCCATCGCACGGCCTAAAAATTTCTTTTATGTGTTGAAAAATACAATAGGTAATAAGGAATTAACCTGCTATTCTACTTTTTTTTGGCAAAAAGGTGAGTTCAGTTCTACTTTAAATAAACAGAATATTAAAAATCCAAATATAAAAATCTTTGCAAAAAAATATTAAAAAGACCATTCCCCTTGTCAGCAAAATGAGACAAAGTCATCCCCTCTTAACCTGCCGCCCTCCATCCCCATAAAGAGTGTGAGGATGTGTTATACAGGACAACTTAGTATAGCAGTGTGAGTATAGTAGCAATGCACAAGAAAAAGGATAGCATTCTGGCAGCAGTGGAAGTATTTTATTGTTTTGGGGTTTTATGTGGTTTTGAAGTTTGTGTTGCATGTTTATTTAGTGTGCATGTTTTGTAGTTTTTATATTTTGATCTGTGTGTTTTTTGGATTGGAGATGGTCGTCTGCCTCCACCCTGTGCTTCCCCTAATTTCTAACCAGCAGCACCTGTGTTGATTGGGGATGTGCAACACCTGTGGCTGCACATGATAAGAGGTGCTCTGGCAGTCCCGAGGACAGAGTTTTTGCCAAGAGGAAGGAGCCCTGCTAGAGGAGAGGACCCTGGATGGTTTACCCTGCTGGGACAGGAAGAGGCTCCTGATGGGAGGAGGAGGAGGAGGAGGAGGAGGAGGAGGAGGAGGAGGAGGAGGAGGAGGAGGAGGAGGAGGAGGAGGAGGAGGAGGAGGAGGAGGAGGAGGAGGAGGAGGAGGAGCAGGAGCAGGAGCAGGAGCAGGAGCAGGAGCAGGAGCAGGAGCAATGACCAGGACCACCATGATGCCTGCATTTGGGGGAGGACACTTCTGTGTACAGCAGTTGGGGGTGTTGCCGGCGAAGGACAGCAAGATGCAGAGTGAGGAGCTCTGCCTGAGCTGTAAGTATCTGGTTCCCAGACAGCAGCACCCCATGACGATGACAGAAATCTGAATCTACTGCTGGAAAGCGTCTTCCCCTGTACAGGCTTCCTGAGGGCGTCGGTGTCATGGTAGCAGATGGAGCCTGGCCTGGAATAGTGGATCCTCCTTCTGTGCTTTTAAGGACTTTTATGTTTTATTTTTAGCTTAAGCTTTTTGAGTTAACATTTTATTCACATTGTAGCATATTTTAATGTAATTTTAATTAGGTTTTATAATTTAAGTGGGCATTTGTATATATTCAAATAAAATTCCTTTCAACATCCTCTTTTTAGTTTCCCCTTTGATACCTGTGACTCCACCTGGTTTTACAGAACTTGAAGTCAGGTTTTAACTACTCTCAGCCACTGTTGCATATATTTGTAATTTTTAAGTTATTTAGCATCTTATCATATTTTTGCACACTTATTCTTGCCAAGTTGTACTGAAATTATATTTATATCTCTGTAGTTCTACCATATGTTAAATTTATGACTATCCCACACAACTACCCCCCCCCTCCCCACCCCGTTAAAAACAAATCATGTGTACTTTCACAACAGCAGCAAAAAATGCTGAGGTTCAGGGCAATGAAACCCTAACCTGACTGCTGTAGGCTGCTATGTGACTGTTTTGGTGTGGGGGGGGGGGATGGGGGGCATTCGGGGCTTATGTGCTGATCACACATGTCAAAGTTATTGGACATTAAAATGCATTTGATTGGCAATTGGTGTCTCTTTGGGGGGAAAATTAATATAATGCCTTAAAAAAAACACTCAGCACTAACTCTCCAGAAGGGCACTTCAGAGGGCATATAGAGCAAAGGGGAAGATGTTTAAGCATCACCTCAACTATGAGTGCATGTGCCTGAGGTCAGTCATCAGTCCTGAATGTGAAGGTGAAAATGCATCTCCTGGATGTCAATTTGTTGTAGGAAATTTGACTTTTGTTACAGAAGCAAAGGTTTGTGTATCCACCTCTATTAGCAGCCCTTTTTCCATCTTCAGTGAGTCTTTCTGAAATCATGAAGTTAAACATTAAGGGAGCATTGCTCTTCAAACTCGTCACCCCACAGGTGACGTGTGTTCAGCTTTGTTTTTTTTTTTTCATGCACTCCTTTTACACTCCTACATTACATTGTATGTGCCCCTGAGCAATTATGGCATGCTGTTAAATTTCAACAGGTTTTAATTCCTTTTTTTTTTTTTTTTTTTTTTTTGACACATGACTGATGCTTGGTTGTGTGCTTCCATTAGCTCTGTGAATGTCTATAACCCTTTAACTGCCCTAGGTGCCATGTGGTGCCTGGGGAAATGCAAGGCAACTCAAGGCCCCCCTAGTGGTCATGAGTGGTAAACTTGTCAATAAAATAGCTCAGATTTCCAAGGCTATAACTTGAAAGTTACAAGAGATAATGGCTTGCTGTCAATTAGATGTAGTAGTAGATTAGTTTATTTGACAGGGACAGTGCAATAAACATAGACAATGTAGAATATGATCCAAAGTTTCAGAAATAAGTTTACACATCTAATTTGCATAATGTCATGGCAGCTATATAAATTACATAACTCAGTCAAAAGTGGAATTTGGACACATTTACATAAAGAATGGTACAGTTTTATTTTTTTTTTGTTGTTTTTTTACACCGATTTGTGTACAGGGTATGTTTTTATCTAATCAAAGTATATGAACCAGAAAATCAAAATGTCAACCATATTTCTCTTACCTGTTACCAGGAGGGGGACTCGCCCGCCCATGTGACCGGTCCATTTTCGTCCATCGTAGCCAATGTTTGTGTGTTTGCTCAGCTATTTACACCGTGCACCACATCTCCAAACTCTTATGATTACTCCATGTGAATTTTGTTTGTATTACGTGGCTATTTTTTCTGTTTGGTGCATTATTCCTGTGGTAATCCATGCCGCATGTGGGAGCCGCCATCTTGGTACTGGGAGCTCAGTTTTTTGTTACATCGACCTCGATGTAACATGTTAACTTAGTAATTTACACCTGTGTACCACATCTACAAACTCTTATGATTATCCCACATGAATTTTGTTTGTATTACGTGGCTATTTTTCCCGCTTCATGCAGCTTCCGTCATCATCGCTGTTGCGATGACCAAACACGGCAGCATCCACATTGGTGTGTGAGCTCAAAGCTGAAAAAGGAAGAATAATAATGAGGATTTCTCCTTCTTTGCTATATTCCATGTCAGCCATGATTCCTTCGGCGCATATCTGTCACCTTCTAAACTGTCAGATCAATAGAGATTAGTACAAATTCTCAGTATAGCCGGGGGACGACAATAAGTTGACACATGCAGTTGCTGCACTGTGCAGTTAAAGGGTTAATGTTTACTGCTGTTTCCATCTACAGAGCTTTCTGGAGATCTTGGATTCTGCAGCAGGACAATGATCCAAAACACACCAGCAAGTCCGCCTCTGAATGGCTTAAGAAAAACAAAATGAAGACTTTGGAGTGGCCTAGTCAAAGTCCTGACCTTAATCCAACTGAGATGCTGTGGCATGACCTTAAAAAGGTGGTTCATACTCAAAAACCCTCCAATGTGGCTGAATTACAACAATTCTGCAAAGATGAGTGGGTCAAAATTCCTCCACAGCTCTGTAAAAGACTCATTGCCAGTCATCGCAAACGCTTGATTGCAGTTGTTGCTGCTAAGGGCGGCCCAACCAGTTATTAGGTTAAGGGGGCAATCACTTTTTCACACAGGGCCATGTAGGTTTGGATTTATTTTTTTTTTACCCTTAATAAACACCTTCATTTAAAAACTGTATTTTGTGTTTACTTGTTATCTTTGTCTAATCTTTAAATTTGTTTGATGATCTGAAATGTTCCGGCGGCGCGGTGGTGGAGTGGTTAGCACTGCAGCAGCACAGCAAATCACCCTTGGCCGGGGGATCCTGGGTTCGATCCCAGCCCCTGACCAACAGTGATCTGTGTGGAGTTTGCATGTTCTCCCCGTGTCTGCGTGGGTTTACTCCGGGATTTCTCCGGTTTCCTCCCACATGCCAAAATCATGCAAGTTAGGTTAATTGGCATCAAACTGGGGATTCTAAATTGTCCTTAGGTATGACTGTGAGAGTGAATGGTTGTCTGTCTCTCTGTGTTGGCCCTGCGATGGACTGGCGATCTGTCCAGGGTGTACCCTGCCTCTCGCCCAAAAGGTGCTGGGATAGGCTCCAGCCCCCCCGCGACCCGAAAAGGATTAAGCGGAAGAAGATGAATGAATCTGAAATGTTTAAGTGTGACAAACATACAAAAAAATGAGAAATCAGGAAGGAAGTGGGCAAACACTTTTTCACACCACTGTATATCCTGTATGGATATGGCAGATATATCGGTGTCTGCCACAGCGACCCCACCAGAACGTGGGAATAGCTCGTCCAAGAAGAATTCTCATTTTTACCCAACAACATTGCCTGATCCAAATAAAACACAATGTTTAAAATAAGCAAATATTCACAGCGAATGTTAAAGTAGTTTTTTGTTTTTCCTTTTTTTACTGTTGACATGTCCCTTTTCCAATTTGCTCAGAGTCAGCAAACCTCCAAAACCATGTTTTTTCCTCCTCAGCAAACACTTACTGCTCAGCTCTTGAACCACACACTGTTTGTTACTGTAATCTGTTAATGATGGTTTGCTCTTACCTCACAGAGCGTTTGGTTTGAGGTCCCTTTAAACTCTATAGGTAAATCTTTAGGCCGTGGGACGAGACCAGAAATTGTGGCTGGAAATGAAGTTTCGTTTGACGGGTGAGCGAACCAAAAAAGAACACTTGTTTTAGGGTAATTTGAGGGTGCTATTTCCAAAAATAGTTTTGTGGATTGTAAATTTGCACGTTAATTAGCTATTAATCAAAACATAATTAGCTACTAATGAGCAGGGAAAAACGCTAGCTGTCCACCAAACTATTCTTAAGTATCTTACATACTGAAAGTTTATACTATTATTTTTCTAGGAAACTATTTTGTGTCACAGATGCAAAAAAGACCCCAAAAATGTTTGATTTTAGTCACCTGACTGACCCAGATATTATATTTTGATCAAATTATGGAAAATGATGAGTCCGACACGAGTCTGCAGATTGAGATTGAGATTCAACTTTATTGTCATTACACATGTATGAATACAAGGTAACGAAACGTGACTTGGCATTTGGGCACGCTCTGCAGAGCGCATCCAAGGCCGGGGCAGCCGCTAGGCGCCAGTCATAGATATTGAGAAAGACCAATACATAACAGTACAGAAATATTTTAGAGCTGTACTAGATTAAAAGAAACATTCCTACCCTGTCATTAAAATCCAAACTGGAATATATCTGAATAAGAATTAAATGCAAATTGGTTTGCTAAGAAATTCTTTCCTGTTCACTGAACTCTCTACCTTTCAAGTCATCCCGTCTCACCGACCTCAATACCAACAATACTTAACAGATTTAAAAAGCCTTTAGGGACAAAATTTTAATTATAGATTCTTACCTGTGTTCACTTTTAAAGTATGCTTTCCTCGTCACTGTCATCAGGATCTGAATCTGCCTCCACAGTCACATCAGCATTGTCTTCATCTATGTTTTTGCAGCCGATACACTGACAGAGCTCTGTGCAGCTCAATCCATGCTCCTGGCAAGAACATTTTCCTTTTGCGCAGCCTGTTTTCTTGCAAGCACACTTAATATGTTTCAAAATAGAATCAGGGGCACATGGTAGTGTATTCCAGACTGGCAGCAAACAGTTGTCGGCAATGTGCCATCCAAAGCCAACTGGACTGGAGCATTCCACGCGCTGCTTCAGACACCGGCGATGAATTGCTGCTTGGTAGTTGATCCTTTTTGTGTGGTTCAAGAGAGTATCTCTGTTGGGGGGCAAGGCAGCATCAATTTTGAACTTGTATCTAAAAATACAATTCCTGGCTTCATCAACCGAATCTATGTCACTCTTGCCATACAGTTCACAGACAAATGTTTCCACATCGTCCATGTACGCTTCAGGAAGGTCCCATTCAGCACCGAGGGCCTGGAATAAGGTCTGATAGGCGCTGTTTTTCATCATGATATTGAATGCTTTGACCTTTCCCTGCCCCTTGAAGCCACTGGTGCTATCACATCCGGTGAAGCAGTGAAGACCAATGAGGGCTTTGCAGATGGATTCCCCTAGGTGTCTACTAAGTGGGTTGACGGCAACCAGCTGGAATTCACTCCATGGGCCTAGATGTAGGAACAGGTTTTGGCCAGCTATGTCCTCCAAAAAGGCCACAGCTACCACAAATACATCTGTGTCTTGACTACAAATGACGACATTTTTGAAACCACCCTGGTTAGTAGCATGTTGCGCATGGAGCAGCATTTGTGTGTCAGCCTCCTTGTGGTCACAGCAGAGATCCTCAACAGCCGATATTGTGACACACCCATTTTGAACATAAAGCTGGTGGCACTCTGGTCCATGACCCACTACAACATGAATGTCCTTAATCTGATCGGGCTGTGCATTTTTCCATTGATGGAAGAAGAACTCAATCAGATTTTCCTTGTTTTCTCCACAGAGTAGAAACTTTCTGAACTGTCGCGGGGTTTTCTGATCAGCACCTGTAATTTTCATTCTTTCTGTGCCATGAGATGCACGCCTATCCCTCTCGCCCCCTTTGATGCTGTGTACTGGATATCGGTCTGGAACGAAGTCTATTCGTTTGGCACCATGTCGAAATGCAACTGAAACCAACCTTTCAAGAACTCGCTTGGCCAGCTTCCCAAAAGTGGATGGAACGTCAGTCATTTCTCAAATTAGAGCCATGCCATCCTTAATGCATGCTGTTGACTCTTGAATCTGATGACTTTCAGGAGAATCAGTTGGTGCTAGGCTCATCAGATGCTTCCGTAGCTTTGACTTGTCAGTTTTTGCCAGCGTTCCCTCAAGCGTCGCAATAGATGGAGGAAACGGGTGCAGGCTGTACTTCAGAGCCTCTTTCATGTCAACATTCCTTATTCTGCCTATAACAATAATTCTCCCTAGCAGGTCTGTACTGGCCTTAATGGCTACACTTTGGGACTTCTCCTTAGTTGGCACACTACCTGATACATCAGAAAACGTCTTTAACTTCATGCGTTTGATCGGAGAATATATGTCTTTATTTTCTTCAACGAGTCTCTCCTCAACGTAATTCTGGAAGGCCAACTGCCCCACTTCCTCAGCTCTCTTTAAGTCATTCTCAACCTCTGCTGGAGCTATTCTGCCTGTAGCAATATTCATCAGTCTGTCCTCATCCACTGCAAAAGGATTGCACATGGCATTGACTGGTGTCATCATATTTTGTACAGCCTGCTCATCAGAAGATATTCTGGATTTGTCGAGATCCTTCCGTGCTCTGGCCTGATCAGTTTTGCCAGCCATTTCTTCGCATCTTGCACAAAGTTCAGCTCTAGCTGGGTAAGAAAGGATCCACCTGTGCACAGCTCCCTTTTTCAATGTGATCCCGGTCAATCCACCTTTTGTTTTGGAGTCCCGGTTCATGGTCTGCTCAATGGTCTGATCAACTGGAACTTGACTGAAACCGTAGAGTTGCTGCCTTTGAACCACAAAACCTCCACTTTTCATGTCTGCATGGATTTCTGGATGCGTTGTTGCAAGATTCATCATTTCATGAAGATAAACTGGGGCATACCTGGCATAATTGGTGCGATCGTAGGCGAAGAAGCCAGGAATTAATCTTGCCAGTGAAGACAGGTGAAGATCCCAGTTGCCTTGTCTGGAGGCCCTGACAAACATCAAGAAATATCCAAACATTTTGATGTATGACCACCAGAATGAAAAGGTTTGGCTCTCATTACATTTGTCACTCACAAACTTGTTGAAAGCACTACTAAGTGCACTGAACTCCTCTGATTCGGCTACATCCTGAAAAACAGCAGTTGGAAAATCTGATGAAAGTTCTTTACTGATTTCCTGAACTTGACAGCATCTTTCTTCTGGAAGACTTTTAAGAAATTCCATCCAGCATAGCCTCATAAGGGCTTCGTACATGGTTTTGTGTGCACGGACACTCCGATTGTAATGGTTACCTGTGAGGACTGCATTTACTGAACCTTGAGCCACAATCCCTGATTCCACAAAGATGTCTTCAAGACCAGAACCACTGAAGCGTTTGCCCATCACTGCAAGGTAAGCTTTAGCTGTGTGAAACTGGCCAAGTCTGATTACTAGCTTTCTCTGCAAGTCTTCACTTTGCCATCTGATCTGTTGGGCTTTATGGTATATTGCCTGATCAAAGACCAACACGATACATTCCAACTGCAGCTTCTCAGCAATAAGTAGACTTCTTTGTATAACAGTGTTCACAGTGGACATGTCTGTTGGGCTAGCATCAATAACTGGTAAGTATGCTACAGTGCTCATGGAAGGAATGTCCCTTTGTAGTAGAGTATTAAAACCAGTCCAACCAGGGAGAGGATCCTCCGTGTCCGCCATCTTGGTCACAACATAGGCCAAGTCAACATGCTCAGCTTTGTTTTCTTCCAGTTTATCTATGTGGATGCCCTGATTTTCAAGTGAATGTGGTGGTCCAACCTTCTTCCCACCATAATAATGGGCCAGATTCTTCTCCGGCATCGCAAGGGTTCTTTTGCGTGATTTCTTTGTAAGTGGATGAAAATCATTGGGATTTTTGTCCACCTGCATGTTCCGCTGAATGGCAATACCGTTTGTATTGTGGGTTGTGCCAGCACCTGTTTGAGTGTCTTCACCGACATCATTGTTGTCCCATGCCAATGTGGTGGGAATGTTCTTACTCAAACCTGGGGGTAGAGCATCATTTAAAGCAGATTGACGTTCAGCTAGAGCTGTGTCATACTCCAGAAGTTTGGAATGTGACACGATATGGCCAAGGCCGTTCAAAATTCCAACAAGCTTAGATGATCCAGTCAAGTGGCGGACAGTCATGCCAAGAACCAAATGTTTGGGTGTGCACTTTTTCCCACATGATGCTAGATACACTATATCTTGGGCAACAGAAAGAATCTTGCGTTCTGCTTCAGCGTTGACACTGAGGTAATCCTCAAAGTTAATAACGTCTGTTTCACCAATACACCACGCAAGAAAGTTAAAAAGTTCATGGGGTACAAATGCCTTCACTGCATTTTCATCCAAATATTTGCCTGTAGGTGGCCATGGTCCTTGTTGATCTGGGAGTTTACTGATCTTGTTTCGAAGGAAGAGCGATGTTGTGTACAAGTGACATTGTTCTTCGAGATAAACATGCGCATTTTCAGCATTGCCGCCACTATCCTTACTTTCAGACTCTGTCTCTTCAGTTTCAGTCTCAGTTGTGCTTCCAAAATCCTGAGCTATCACCTTGGAAACATTGTTTACTTCACTAAGAACTAGTTCACATAAATTCCTAGTTTTGTTTTGACAAAGATTAAGACAGGATATCTGCTCACGAGTCGCCTTTTCAGTTGACAGTTCCTAAATATGTCTTCAAATGGCTCACCACCAGTTTCTTTTTTCAGGTATTCTACAAAGATATGAGTCAGCTTGTTCATCCTAATGACTTCCCCACTTTCAATGATTCGTCGTTCAATGATGTCAGTGCAAAATTTTGCAAATTGATTGTCAAACTTATTTGTATCACTGACACTTGCTCTTTCTTTGCTGCAAGATGTTGTTCTTGTATATTCCCGGTAGCAAGATTTATGATACTTTGCTTCCTTTGCAACTATGTCTACTTGCCTTATTTTCAAAAGCAGTTCCTCATCGTTCTTTTCTTTTGCTGCTTCCTTCAGTGCATCAGCTGCTTGATATGTCAGGCATTGGGTTAGTGGTGCTAATTTCCGTACTTCCCTGTGAGAGTCCTTCTCATATTTATTCCTTTTACAGATGCAGCACTCAGCCGGGAACAGATCCAGTTGCTTCCTGTTCTCCTCAAAATCCGCTGATTTTGTACGTCTTACTTTTTTTGGTGGATTGTCAAGGGCTGATCGAAGGAAATGTTCAGATTGCCGCTTCCTGGAAGTACTTGGTTCTGGATCACTTTTCGGCCTTTCGATCCTCTTTCTCGCATCTCTGATTCTGGTGACATCAGTAAACTTAGCATAACATCGTTTGTGACTGCCAAAGTTGGATAGTAACATTGGTAAACATACGATACATTCTGTGCAGGAATCCTCGCCTGAGAACAGAGTCACATGGTTGGGGCATTTTCCCTCTATTCCACACAATTCCAGTGCAATTTCCCCTTCTCTGCTATCTATATCCTTCCACTGCTCAATACTTTGACATATCTTCTTATATTTAGCCACAGTTAGCTTTATAACCTTAGTATTATCGTCGGCGACAACGTGTACACAACATTCCATGGAGGCTGCCATCTTGGAAAATATCAGACTGTAAAAACATCTCTGATTGGCTGGGAATGAGACAAGCAATTTGAATGGCTAGCTAACTGCACATAGGCCATCTAGTGAGAAAGTGCTAAACTAGGCAGGAGTCAGTTTTGGGTCGCTGTAAAGATAAGCTTTTAAATTAGTTCTATAATTTAATGTGCAACTTATTTTTCCAGAAAAATGTGTTTTAATATTACAGTATATGTCATCTTTAAGATGCAACTAACAGAACTTGGTTCGGTGAGTCGTCAAATGAAAGTTCATCTTTTCAGACCTCATCCCAAGGCCTACTTGCACATTTCTTGTGCAACACAAAGTATATTTGGTTTATACCTGACCAACCCACAGTAGCGAACTGTGTATTTTACAACTAGGCCGTCAGTGGTGATCTACCCATTTTAGGTGTCATTCAAACCAAGCACCACAAAAATAGCCTATAGGGCCATCCATACAAAGCATGTTAAAGATAACTTTAACTATAAAATAATAGTTTTAAATTTTTTTATCTTTTCATTGTAGAGTTCCATTTCCCTGCGCACTTGTTCATTGAGCTGCAGATCCATTCTTGTTTCCCCAAATGTGTTACGTATGGCTCTCGCGAGCCATACAATGAGAGCCGAGGGCGTACCAGTGAGTTTGCAATGTTTATTACAATGAGGGAAAGGGAACAAAGGAACAGGGCCTCGTGGGGCCAGAACACAAATAATACAAGGATAACACTTACATATAATGCTGAACGATGAGCAGGTGACTGGCGCCAGACGAAGGGGTTCCAGCCTTACCCACGCCGGAGGAAAACGTGGATAATGGTGTGGGGTCACAGCCCCGAATGATCGGAGCTGCTCTCTTTAATACCGGTTAACAGAGCCTCAGCTGATGAGGGTTAATTGGGCTCCAGCCGTCTCGTAGAGCGGGACAGCTGGGAGCCCGCTGAGACACTGTCACAATAAGAGCCTGGCTGAGGGGGAATATGGCCTGAGCGCCGGATGACACGGCGTCTCACCCCATATGACACAGCCCTCCCCTCACGTCCGGACTACGAACAGCCCGTAACACCTAACACCCCACCACCACCACCACCACCACCACCACCTAGGGTGGGCGGATGGGACGCAGGTCAGGAGGGAGAGAATCAGAAAAAGGGGAAACAGCAATCGACAATAAATCAATACAGAGTATGAGGGGAAAAAACCCAAACACAATACTCCACAGACCCCAACATGAGAAGGAAAAAAAAAACATTTAGGCAGAGGATAACTGTGGAAATAACAGCCTGAGACACAGGAAAAAAACAAAAAACAAAAACAAAACACAATACTCCATAAACCACAACATGCGGAAGAAAAGAAAAACATTTAGGCAGAGGGTAGCTGTGGTAATAACAGCCAGAGATACAGGAAGAAAAAAAACCCACAATACTACATAGTCAACGATGTACAGGCAAATACAAAGAAAACCAACCCCGGAGACCCCAAAATGAGAGGGAAAACTGCTAAGGGTGAAAACTAACAATTACAGGAATCCCTCAAACAGGAGGGGAGGAAAGAAAAAAAAAAACACGCTAAATGATAAGCAGTAATAAGGACTTAGCTGTACCCACCCAAAAACACAAGCACAGCAAAGGGAATTCAGTTCGGGGGGTCTCCCCACACCCAGGGTCCATACCGCCAACAGGGGTGAAGGGAAAAGTTCCGGCGGCCTACCCGGACCCCAGGCCAGAAAACGCAGTCCCTCGGGAAGCCAAACCAGATCGCCGAACAGGAAGTCCAATGGGTCGGGCGGCCACGCTAATGAGCCGAATGGGCAAGGCAGACCCTCTGGCGGCCGACCCGCATCGCTCAACCACCAGGCCGGTAGGGGAGAGAGAGGCAATGGCTTCCCTGTAGGGGAAGATAACGAGAGAGAGAGCCGGGCCTAAAGTGAGAGGTCCACACGGGCCCTAGAGGAAGAAGCTTGGGGGAGAGATGATGGTGAGCCGGTCCAATGCCCGATGGCAGGGGATCTGCAGCTCCCTCACCGGACCTAGACATCGCTGGTGCCGAACCCATGTTGGACCCCGATTGGGTCTCTGTTGAACCCACGTCGGACCCCGATTGTGCCTCCGTAGAACCCACATCGGACCCCGATTGGGTCGGCGCCACACCAGAACCGACCTTCGATCTCGGACCAGGAACCTCTGGCACCGCGGGCGATGGTAGCCCCTCGCCGGCGACCCTGGGAGAAGGCTCAGGATAGAGAACAGAACCGGGATCAGGATCACCGGCAGCGCAAGAACCCGGCGAGATAAGCTCGGACGCAGCGGACGGCTGCGCCTGGCTCATCTCCCCTAGAGACAGGATAAAGTGCTCTAAAGTGAGAAGGAGAAAGATAAGGTAGAACACTTGCCTGATCTCGGGTTCTGACGCCGTCCAGGATTGCAAAGATCCAGGTTCAAGCGTCAGGAGGTCGTCGTCAGGCTCCCACTCAGCTGCGTCGGGCTCTGCAGCAGGCATGATGGAATGCGCAGCTTGTGAGTCCTCCGGCACCGGTGCCCACACCGATGGCCCAAACGGCGTGGTGACAGGAGAACCTCGTCCCGCTGAACCGGACCGCTCCTCCGTGGAGACCCGGGGAAGCTTCGTCGTTGGCGTAGGCTCCACGCAGCAGTCCGCTTTCCTCCTCCGCCCACGGCGTAGCTGCGGAACCGGAACCAGGCTCTCCAGAACCACAGGCCCCCTCCTCATCCCACGACATTGGCCTGGCGCCGGGGAACGCTCAGCGGAGGGAGACACAGAGGATGCAGGATTAATAATTACAGCTACAGCAGACGGTGGGAGCTCGGGGAGCTGTGAACCCCGAACTCCACCTCCAGGAGTTTGACAGAGCAAATCACAAGGTGAGTGTGAACGAACTGGGACTTGCCTGTCTCCTGGATGCTGGGTGGTGCCTGCTGTAGCGGACGTTGCTCCTCCCTTTTCCCACCGGACGGTAACAGAGGACCCCCTGGGAGGACATCGGGGAGCCGCTCGTGATGATTCTGGGATGACGCTCGCCAGGTCAGAACTCTGGATGCACACAACAGCCGGGGAATGCGTCAAGGAGGAGGGGGCGACAGCCGAGATGAGCCGGGCCCGGAGCGCTGACGTGACAGCGGAGGGAGATGGCTCGGGAGACGAGGCTGCGGGATTTCCCCTCTGATGCGGCGCAGGAGTGACAGCTGTGTGGGGGGATGAGACCTTGCGGTGGCCCGGAACTGGATCCGGACGGGATTCATGCTGAGGTGGATTGGCAGTGTGACGACGGCTACTCGCAGGGGGCGAAGCGAAAGTGAGACCCGGAAATCGCCGCTCCTGTGCAGAGACAGAGGCGAGGAGGGCTTCGAACTCGGGGAAGTCACGCAGCCTTGGATTCCTCTCCACCGGTCTAACAGCCGCCTCCACATGCTTCATGATTAAGGAAGGATGCACAGCGGAATGAGCAGCAGCCACTCGGTCCCGGATCTTGATTGCAGTCAGCTGCAGTTCCTCCGGGGGAATCCCGAGTGACGTCGTGCTGGACGGGGAAAGCCCTCTGGATGGCGCGAACTCCCGGGCCGGAGCGGAGACAGGAGCGGGATCCCGAAGTGAAGGGTGGCGTCTCCTCCTCTTCGGCTTCCTGCCCGGATTTCCCTCCAACCCACGGAGTATTTCTCGCTGTGCGGCGATGGCGTCCCTCCTGGCACAGACCTCAGGGTGGTTGGAATGGTGAGGAAGTCTGTCCAGGAGATTCTCAGCATAATCTAGGTGCCAGCATCTATTGTTGGGATTGTCGTACAGGGAGGCGGTGAAGAGCGTCCCGTCGACATACTCCAAGGCGGTCGTTAGCTCATCGCCCAGGCACCGAATGTGGCTCCTGGGAGACGGCATGCTCTCAGAGCAGACACCCAGACAGGGAAGAAACAAGTCCAAAACAGCAAACCCACGGCGGCCGGCAACTCGCTTGGCTGTGACCTACTGTTACGTATGGCTCTCGCGAGCCATACAATGAGAGCCGAGGGCGTACCAGTGAGTTTGCGATGTTTATTACAATGAGGGAAAGGGAACAAAGGAAAAGGGCCTCGTGGGGCCAGAACACAAATAATACAAGGATAACACTTACATATAATGCTGAACGATGAGCAGATGGCTGGCGCCAGACGAAAGGGTTCCAGCCTTACCCACGCCGGAGAAAAACGTGGATAATGGTGTGAGGTCACAGCCCCGAATGATCGGAGCTGCTCCCTTTAATACCGGTAAACAGTGCCTCAGCTGATGAGGGTTAATTGGGCTCCAGCCATCTCGTAGAGCATGACAGCTGGGAGCCCACTGAGACGCTGTCACAATAAGAGCCGGGCTGAGGGGGAATATGGCCTGAGCGCCGGATGACATGGCGTCTCACCCCATATGACAAAATGTATTAAAGTACTGTTGCTTGTATTGTAAGTGTCCGGCTGGCGGCTTTGGTGTTTTGCTAGCTCTGATCCTCAGCATTGTCAGCATTGATAGTCTGACTATCCAATCAAAAGATGTGAAAATGCTGACATTCTTGAATGCCTTCTATGCGTACCCCTGGACATACAGAAGATATCTGAATGGTTAAAGCAACAGGATAAGTTTAACAGTTAATTTAACCTACAGAACACACTGTTAATTCCTGAAGGCCCAAGGCAGATTTGCTTGACCCTGGCAACACAGATGGCTGAAATATGATTGGACAAAAAAAACTCTAACATGCATTACACTACTGGAAGGAATGCAACCAAGAGAAAAAGCTACAAAATGAAGAGAATAGACTATGAGGAATAATTTAATACATCTTCATGGAATAAAAATAAGAATGTAGGTCTTAAATGTAATTCTGAAAGTGTTTTGGCCAGCAGAGAAGGTTTAGGTGGCCCTGAGGGTCCACCACTGCCAACCCACAATCCTCCCCAAAAACACGTTAAAACTTGATTTTTGGTCTATGTTTGTTTGTTTTTTTTTTTTTTTAATGGTGCCGTTGCTGGGTTCACAGTTGCAATTGTGAGACCAGTCCTCTGAAATGAGCTAAACTCTACTTCCTGTAGCTTCTGCCTTTTATGTCTCGAAGTGCAGTAAGCCCTGTGGTTTTTGACAGGATGCCTGTGTGCTACTTTTAGCTATAATAGATCCTTAGAGAGCAGTGGCAAAATTCTATACATATGAGGAGGAAATCCTAAAGCTTTTCAGTATGACCACATTAAGTAATATACTGTATGATTACAACTTGATATAAATGCTTCAAAACAAAAAAGTGTAAACTAAGAGAAGGACGGAGCACCTAAAAATGTATATTTTTAAAAACAGAGGTGGGTAGAGGGCCAGAAGTTTTACTCAAGCACTGTACTTGCCTTGGTAGTCTTTTTATGATAAATGTAAAAGCACATGTTGCCTACTGTAGTCATTAAAAATACTTATCTGAAACCACCTGCTAAAATGTAAGTTTCTTACAGAGTACCACAAAATATTCATGAGTAAAAATACTTTTTTTCTTTATGTGTACTCAAGAAAAAAAATAAATAAAAGTATCTCACAATCAAACTACTAATTTGTGAAAGTTACTTGTACTTCAGTAAATGTAACTAGTTACCATCCACCTCTGGTTACAAGTTAGGGTTGCTGTCTCTGAGCCTGAGACACCAAAAGAGCAGGAAAGGTGAAAAGAGTTGAGAATTTAATAACAGACAGAGGTGACACTGGTTATCACAGTTTAAAGGGAGCTATTATGGCACAGAGAAGAAAAAAGCCACGAGACCAAGACTGATAAAGTTAAGACTGAAGTAAATAATGAAAACATTCAGTCTCACATATGACTGCTGCATCAACAGCAAAGTTCTTTTTTTTTTTCTTAAGGTTTTACTTCCACTGCTTAAAAAAGTAATAAAGCTCAAGAAAAAATTAAAATTACCCCCTCACTCACACAAATCAAAAATTTTCTAGACCAACCCTTGGTTGCCATCATGACCAAATCCAACAAATTTCTGTTGCCTTACTGGGCCTCTGCAGTTTTTAGAATTTATGGATTTTAGTAACTATAGACTCCACTGCATGTTCACTGGTGTTCACCTGAAACAAGGTGATCATGTTTTCATTTTTTTCTTTTTTGTCTTTTGTGGGGATTACATTAATGAACAGATTTATGTTACTAAACTCTCACTGTATGAAGGACCCATGTCATAGTGGAGTTGTCAGTGAATCTTTCCTATCTTGATCACATGTCTTCAGAGTGCCCAATCAAAAACAGTCTTGTCTATACAGAGTGAAGGAAAGTTTAGATTTTTTTTTTTTTCATTCCACACAACGGTTTGAAGGCAATGGCAGCACCAAGGTTTGTTCTAACATGCCTGATCTTGGCCAACATAGGTGAGTTACATTTTTGTGATTCCGTATTACATGAATAGACTGCTGACCATCTTCTGTGTTGATGAATCTACCCTAAAATGAATGCCTTTTCTCATCTTCTTTCAGTTTGGAAGACGATTCAGAATTTTTCTTCATCTCATCATCTGGAAAAAAATTTTTTATCAGTTAGCGTGGGAGAAAGTGGGACTTTATATTGTTCTTGTGAACAAAATGGTGCACCAAGGTTTTACTGGTACAAACAAAGTCTAGGACAAAAACCAAGGCTCATCGCTAGTGTGTATGCATACACCAAAGAGGCAACTTTTTATGATGAATTTGAAAACAATTCACACTTCTCACTAAAAACACAAACTGGTAGCTATCACTTGCATATAACAGAAGCACGCTTGTCAGACTCAGGAACTTATTACTGTGCAAAAAAGGATCAATATGTTATTACATTTGCTGAAGGTATTATAGTCAGTGTAAAAGATTTAGGTTTGAACAGCCCAACATTGGTTCACCAGTCAACATCTGAGCCCATCCAGCGAGGAGGCTCTACAGCTCCGAACTGTACAGTACAAGCTCAGATCTGTGATGGAGAATACAATGTTTACTGGTTCAAAAGCAGTGAAACGTCACATCCAGGACTCATTTACAGCCATGGAAGCAGAAATGGTCAGTGTTGGAGGACCCCCAACACACAAGCACCAAACTTTAATACCTGCATTTACAACCTGCCAATGAAGGAGCTAAATCTGTCACCCACTGGGTCTGACTATTGTGCTGTAGCCTCATGTGGATACATGCTGTTTGGAAAAGCACCAACTGAGAATTTTAAAGGAAAGTAACGTTCTAGAAAATATTGTCTTGCAAACCAGGAAATATTGTAAAATTTATGTTTGGATATCTGGCTCTCTACAGGTGAGGCAAAATCTCATATCCTGCTGTATATCTTGAGCGGAGCTTTGGCATTGACTACCATAGTGGTTGTTGTACTGATTTTAATACTGTACAAGATGAAAAAAGGAAACAGCTCCCACTCAGGTACTGAAAACATGCAACTCATATATCAGACAGTACTTATTTGGTTTATTTGGCTGGTACATAAAACAACATATTGTACATCTTTCTGTATTTTAGAATCCGAGTCTCATGATAGAGCTCCCTTCTCAGAGGTAAATTCATTTTGTTAAATTGCAATTGAAATTCTCTTTAATTTCACAGTTGTTTTAATTTAGAGATTCTGATTTTACTCAGCACTTTGTTTTGTCATTTTTATCTACAGAATAACCAAGATCCAGAAAACCTTCATTATGCTGCTTTACATGTTGACCTTTCCGACAGATCAAAAGGACAAAGAAGTACAGACAGTGTCTGTGTTTACTCCAGTGTGAGGTCATAGAGTCCATTTTATTTTATCATAATGACTATTAAATGGCAAGCTGTTTAAGTTACAGATAATTTCCACTTTTGTTTTGCATTGTGAACATAATGATAGCCTCTAGAATAGGGTGTTGTCTATCCAAAACAGTGCACTGATTGATTTTTTTGTTTTGTGTACAGTTGAATGTCTTGTTTTGTATTAATAAATATGTTTATCCAAATAATAACCTTTCCATGATGAGACCATCTCTCTCAGCTGCTCTTGATATGGACCATAATCATTTCCTTTGTACAATGCCAAAGTTTTGGTTTTCACCCCTTAGCCTCTAATGGCGGTATTGTTGTTAGCAGCATTAACACCTGCTTTGTGAATACAGAAATGATACAAGCTTTTTAAATCAATACCCTACTTTTATTGAAGAAAAAAAATCTCACAAGTTTGAATTTCGATAACCTTGACCTCAACCTTGCAGGAAGACCAGTCTAGTAGCAGATTTCTTTTACTATGACCTTGACTGTGGGTAAAAATGACTATAGGTCTGTCCACCTTGAGGATAGAGGGTCAAAACTGACTTGAGATCCTGAGTTAAATAAGCATTTCTTGCCCAAAGGCCATGTTATTAATATTTGATTTTACTATTTTTGAGTATTTGGCTCCAAATGATGCTGATATGTTTACTTGTACCAAAATTAAATATTATATATATATATATACACTACCGTTCAAAAGTTTGGGGTCACTTAGAAATTTCCTTATTTTTGAAAGAAAAACACTTTTTTTCAATGAAAATAACTTTAAACTAATCAGAAATACACTCTAATATCTAATATACATTGCTAATGTGGTAAATGACTATTCTAGCTGCAAATGTCTGGTTTTTGGTGCAATATCTACATAGGTGTATAGAGGCCCATTTCCAGTAACTATCACTCCAGTGTTATAATGGTACAATGTGTTTGCTCATTGCGTCAGAAGGCCAATGGATGATTAGAAAACCATTGTGCAATCATGTTAACACAGCTGAAAACAGTTTTGCTGGTTAGAGAAGCTATAAAACTGACCTTCCTTTGAGCAGGTTGAGTATCTGGAAAAAAATATTTTTCAAATACAAATCATTATTTCTAACCTTGTCAATGTCTTGACTATATTTTCTATTCATTTTACAACTCATGGTGGTAAATAAGTGTAACTTTTCATGGAAAACACAAAATAATTGTCTGGGTGACCCCAAACTTTTGAACGGTAGTGTATATATATATATATATATATATATAAAGAGTTGCTTGCAAAAACCGATCGATGCCACTTCCATGAAAATTTCACTCTTCACATCAAACAACAGTTAACATTATTTTACATATTTTACATTCATTCATTCATTCACTCATTCATTCATATTTAATTTTACCTACTTATAGAAGTTCAAATCATTTTGTGTCAAAAGCCGATATGTCCTGTGTTATAGATGCTACATACTCAAGTTTTTTTCCAAAAGCAGATAACTCCACAGGGCAAATCAGTGTTTGGTATTTGGGTCACGTGACTCATCTTGGCTGCCTTCCCGGTCTGCTCGCTCTGACTGATTTACCTGGCTGTGTTCGAAATGTTTACTCACTCCCTCCCTACTCGCTATATAGTGAATTTAGATATAGTGGACAATACAGTAAACTCAGTATAACAATAAAATTAACCGCTTTAGGACACTACTGGGCTTGTTTTTGTGGCACGGTTAATGACGTCATCACGTGAGACAGTAAAATGTAACAGACAGTGGTAAAAAAAAAAAAAAATGCCTGCATGTATTTTGTAGTAAATATGTATTAAATAAAATTGTTATGGCTGAATTATTAAATATAAATACCTTAAGGTAATTTATGTTATGATGCGAAGCTCTTCTCTCACTGCTCCGTTGGCTGCGCATTCACTATATAGTGCATGCCACAGTTTGACGATGGAAATTACTGTGAGCACGTAATTAAAAATATGAGACACCCGGGCCACAACAACACAAACACTCAGAGGCAGAAGATCAGTTAAACGTTTTACTATACAAATCTTGACTAATTTACAAAATACACCAGTTCAATAAAAACACATGGGTTAAAAAGTCGCAAAGTTGGGTTCTAAAAATGCCCAAGAATTAATCCAGAGGGAAGAAATAGTAGTCCAACTAATATAAAATGGGAGTTCCCTTTACACTGCATGGGCAGAAAAAACCTTCAGCGTGTTTTATAGCTGGGCGGGGTCGTGTCCGCTGTCTATCGGAGCAGGATCGAACGCTGCTGTCCTCACCGGCCCCAGAAAGACGTGCTGGGAATACTTGCAGCACACAACGCAGCACATACTCAACATCCCACAGACGCACCGGGTGGCCGATAACACAACATAACAAAAATAATTTTTTTTTAAGTTGTCTGTGTTTTTTCAACTGATTTAAGACAATTTTGCACCGCTGAATCCAAAAATGACATTGATAACAGTAAGTACATGTAAATTGAATGTTACGTTGTGGGGGACCCATGCTGCAGAGTTCAGTAGTTTTCCTCTCAGACTGAGAGAGCATGGAGATCAAAGGGCTGGGGGTAAGGGGAATTGTCTTGGGAGAGTGAATGGTGAATGCAGGACCTCAGGTAGCAGGGAGGTGTGAGTTTTGGGATATAAAAGAGAGAGTCCCTGCTACACATGTTCTAATTCTGGAAGATGTGAGAGTGAAATAAAGTTTGTCTGCTCAGAAAGTTCGGTCTGGTTATTTCATCTCCAAACTGGTGACCCTTGACGCAGAATGGAACACGAGACAAACACCCCGGAGACGACCCGGATGTGAATCCCCAGCAATGTGTGTGCCGTTTCGGTCAAACTACAGGATTTTTGGCTTCACGACCCGAGGTCTTGGTTCCTCTACACCGAGGTCCAGTTCGCGCTCCGGGGAATAACAGCAGATGACACCAGGTATTACTATGTGGTCGCAGTGCTGGACGCTCGCACGACTCAGCAAGTAGCGAGCCTGCTCCAACAGCCCCCAGCCCACGATAAATACGGGGCTCTCAAAGCCTCGCTGACCCGGCGCTACACGCTGTCGGACTGCGAGAGAGTGGAGAGACTCCTGACGCGCTCCGAGTTGGGAGATGGGTCAGCGGTTGAACGGATGGAGAAGATGTTGGCGTTGATGGGCACAAATGATGGGCCTTTTCTATTTGACCACATTTTCCTCCGGAACCTCTCAACGGCGGCCAGAGCGGTCCTTGCCAACTCACCGTGGCTGGTTGCGCGTGACAACCGTGCGCTAGCCCAGGAGGCAGATCGGATCATCCTCACCAGCAGAGCCCTCACATTGAACGCAGCGGCTTCAGAACCCAGCGAAATGGCCAGCGGAAGCGAGAAGCCAGTGATGGTGGTGGCAACGGGGGCCAGGAAGCTCCAGAGAGACACACTCTGCTCCTACCACCGCTGTTTTGGAGAGGACGCACGCCAATGCGTGCCACCGTGCCAATTCAAGCGTTCGGGAAACGCCAGGACCGGCAGTCGGTAGCAGCTGTGACCACTGGTGAAGAAAGCAAGCTGCTCTCCGTGACAGACTCACGCTCGGGAAGACGATTCCTTATGGACTCCGGCTCCCAAAAGAGCCTCATCCTGCCTTCCTACGCCGACCGGCTAGCGGGAACTAGCGGCCCCGAACTGACGGCCGCAATCGGCTCAGACATTAAGACTTTTGGTGAGAGGACACTGACTGTATCCCTGCATGGCCGTACATACCAGTGGACATTCGTCATAGCGGCATGCAGTTTCCCAATCTTAGGCGCTGATTTTTTGTGTGCACACGGACTACTAGTTGATGTTACTAACAGATGCCTGATTAATGCAATGTCTTTTGATTCTCTCCCCTGTACAGCTCGAGGAGCCAGGCCAACAACGCTAGCCAATGTCACAGCTCCAGGTAGTAAGTTCCACTCACTGCTCACCCAGTTCCCAGCACTCACGGTCTCGACGTTTTCGGCGGCCAGCACTAAACACGGAGTGGAGCACTTTATTACCACCACGGGGCCGCCCATTTTTGCACGACCTCGGCGCCTGAACACAGCTAAACTGGCCATAGCGCGCAAGGAGTTTGCCAACTTGGAAAGGCTGGGAATCATCAGACGATCAAACAGCCCATTGGCATCCCCACTACATATGATCCCTAAGGCCGAGGGATCGTGGCGACCTTGTGGTGATTTTCGCAGATTAAACAACGCCACAGTGCACAACCGCTAGCCGATCCCCCATATTCAGGAATTTTCCGTTCACCTCGCCGGGGCACGTATTTTTTCTAAGATAGACCTGGTCCATGGTTACCACCAGGTCCCAGTGCACGTGGAGGGCATACCTAAAATGGCAGTAATAACCCCGTTTGGTCTGTTTGAGTTTTTTACGCATGCCTTTCGGGTTAAAAGACGCGACACAGACATTCCAACGCATTATGGATGCGGTGTTGCGCGATCTGCCATTTGTGTTCGTCTACCTGGATGACATCCTGGTGGCCAGCGCATCCTAGGACAAACATGTAGCCCACCTCAGGACGGTTTTCTGGAGGTTGGAAGAGCACGGGTTAATAATCAACCCGGCAAAATGCCAGTTCGGCGTGACAGGGATCGATTTTTTGGGACACCGCTTCTCATTGGAGGGAGCGATACCCTTGCCGGACAAGATGCGCGCAGTGGCAATTTTTCACTGGCCTCAGATGGTGTGGGTGCTGCAGGAGTTTTTGGGAATGGGTAACTTCTACAAACGTTTCCTCCCCCACGAAGCCCAGCTCATGCAGCCGTTGTACGCCACCCTTAAGAAACGGAAGCCGGCGGACAGAGTTGACTGGACTCTTGAGCGGGAGCAAGCATTTTCCGAGGTTAAAACAGCTCTGGCGAACGCTGCACTACTGGCGCACCCAGACCCGGCGGCTCAGATTGCGCTCACTACAGATGCATCAGACGTGGCCATAGAGACCGTCATGGAGCAGTGTGTCGCAGGTTCTTGGCAGCTGCTCGCCTTTTTTAGCAGGTCTTTGTGTGACAATGAGCGTAAATACAGTGCATTCAACAGGGAGTTGCTGGCTCTCCACCTGGCCATACACCACTTCCAGTTCTGGCTGGAAGGGCGCGCCTTCACTGCGTTCGTGGACCACAAGCCGCTAACGAATGCAATGGCCAAGGTTTCGGAACCATGGTCGGGCCGGGAGCAGAGACAGCTGGCCGCGATCTCGGAGTTTGCGACCGACATTCATGTGGCCAGTAAACTCAATGTGGTGGCAGACTGTCTCTCACGCATTTTAGTGGCCCCAGTCTACGTGGGGATAGATTATATGGCCATGGCCACAGAGCAGATTGGCGATGCCGACGTTTGCATGCTCCAGTCTGGACCAACAGGGTTAAATCTGGAGAGCAGAGTTATGCAAAACGGAGGGCCCCTCCAATCTGTGACATCTCCACGGGCCGCCCGCACCCGGTGGTACCACGCGATTGGCGACACCACGTTTTTGAGTCGGTTCACTCCCTGGTGCACCCAGGTGTACGAGCGTCAGTCAAAATGGTGGGAGCGAAGTTGGGGAGTCGCCGGGAGAGAATCTGTATAGACAGGCTTAAGCCCGCCTTTGTTGTGGCAGACGAGCAGCTGGTGTGGGCTCGAGCTCCAAGGGGAGGAAGACCCCCACTGAGAGCTCCACAGGTAAATCATTCATCACAGCAGTCACACGAGCATGCTGAATGTCTTCCCCCCACCACCACCATTGTCCCCCCACAGACGAACACACCCCCAGGAACCCCCCACTGGCACAGCAGCGTTGCGAAGCCAAAGACCCCCCGTTACAGCAGCTATGGGCAGAGACTGAAGCCACGAGGACGGGAGAGTTAACACCCAGCCTGAGACTCTGGGGGGGGGCGGTGTGGGGGACCCATGCTGTAGAGTTCAGTAGTTTTCCTCTCAGACTGAGAGAGCATGGAGATCAAAGGGCTGAGGGGTAAGGGGAATTGTCTTGGGAGAGTGAATGGTGAATGCAGGACCTCAGGTAGCAGGGAGGTGTGAGTTTTGGGATATAAAAAAGAGAGTCCCTGCTACACATGTTCTGATTCTGGAAGATGTGAGAGTGAAATAAAGTTCGTCTGCTCAGAAAGTTTGGTCTGGTTATTTCATCTCCACAACGTCATCATTGTTCAAAATTCAGAGAATTTCAAGAAATAAAAAAGAATTTTGCATCATATAAACCGAAAATACCCGTACATGTAAACAAAAACTTAAAAAACATGTGGCCATAGTTCAAAAAGTTGACCTGACTGAGCAAAACCAATGTAATTTTTGATTCAGCACATCAAAATTGTCCTAAAACAGCTAAAAAAAAAACTTAGACGATAAATTTGGTGTTGACCAGTGTAATCATTCACATGCACACAGACAATAAGGACGTTCCTTCCACTTATCTGTGCACGAGCCTTTTCTCCACACAACTATGTCTCCCTTGGCTGGACCCTCTGGCGTCCTTGTGGCGTCTTCGGTCCTAAGCTGCTGCTGCTAATCCCAGTACCTGCTATGTTCATAAAATCCCACTCCCCTCAACTGCCATTCTCTCCTTTCACCTTGCCTGCTCCATCAATCAATCAATCCATCTCAGTCGAATCTGCATCCCAATCTACATGTCCGTGTATGAAGTGTAACCACAATAATGCACCATCCTTTAATGGGTCCCACCAGGGAAGAGTTTGCAGCTAGAGCTCACTGATTGGCTCTTGCTGATTGGAAACCGTCAGCTGAGGTGTAGGCAATAATCACTCACAACCATGCCAAAACACAAAAGAAATAAACTCAATCAAGTTTCAAAACATGCAAATAACACTGCCAATTCCACCATGTAATGCATTAATGAAAATAATAAAATCCACACTAAACAGCCTTGAATCTCCAATATGTAAAATTAAATAAAGTACACACCCAACAACCCTGAAGCTGCTTTTCTGAAATTTCTCCCCCTCGCTTTTTAGATAGTCATCCTCGACTACTGTTCATTTCGTCACTATATCTAGATGGCTTTTTACCCAAATTACTACACAGGGAACGTCTCAGGGGTACTTGTTCTTGTGATGATACTGAGGCAGACTGATCAGACACCTTCACCACCTCTTGTAGCCGCTCTGTTTCATAGCTGGATTTGGAAATAAACCTGTCCCTGCAGGAGGAAAAGAAACGGATAAAAATAGACGTGCCCCAATGTTTACAGGCTCAGTTTGTGGAACTGGCACATTGTTCTGAGAGTCACTGGGTCTTATGGGACATGGTCTGAGCTTATTCGGATGAATAGTTCTTTCTGGCCCACTCCGACCCGATGGTCAAATGTTATAGACTGGTATGTGTGGATTAAGCTGGAAAACTACTACAGAGGGAGATGGTTACCATCAGGGAGTTAGCTTGTCCTGGTCACAGCGTCGGAAATTTCTGAGCACTTGGGACAATGGGTTTACACAACATGCTAAAAAATGTCAAAATTGTGTCATCAGACCTTTAAGAGAATATATAGAGCATTTCCAAAAGACTGGCCCTATCTGTTCGGTAAGCTAATGCTAGGTGCCCTGATGTGCAGGGCCAATGGGATAAAGAATCAGGTAGGAAACTACTACAGTCCTGCAAACTCACACCTTTAAGGTCAAGATGCAATTTCCCGCATCATCCTGCTCGGCTGCACGGTGGCGCAGTGGTTAGCACTGCGGCAGCACAGTTTACCCTTGGCCGGGGGATCGTGGGGATCGTGGGATTGTGGGTTCAATCCCAGCCCCCGACCAACAGTGATCTGTGTGGAGTTTGCATGTTCTCCCCGTGTATGCGTGGGTTTACCCCGGGATTTCTCCGGTTTCCTCCCACATGCCAAAAACATGCAGGTTAGGTTAATTGGAGGCTCTAAAGTGGCCCTAGGTGTGAATGTGTGTGTGAATGGTTAAGGGATAGCGCCGTATCGTGGCTGCTTCATCCATCCAGGTGGTGGATGACCCTCAATTTCCCCTCTGGGGATCAATAAACCACCAGATCAGTTGTCACTGATGCAGAAATTATGTTTTTTTCCAAGTTAATTTCCTTATCCCAATGGTGTAAGTGAATTGTGATCATGACGGTTTAAGATGGATTTTGCGTTGACCAAAGTCTCTGTGTGTGAGCAAAAATGCACATGATAGTAATGCTACTTGGTAATAAGGAAGACATCAATCATTGTTGATACCCAGTTATGTTAGATATACAAGCGGTGAAGAATGGGTTGAAAAATCAGCTGAATGGTTTAATGGTTTTTAATCAATAATAATGTAACCTTGCCTTATTTTTTTAGGATGACAATTTAAAATTTGTCCAGGGACTGCAGATGAAGCCATTTTTGCTAATTCTGGTGCATTTTACGGTAATGTGAATTAATGTACAATGTCCCTGTCAAAGAAACCAGTAAGTAAAATAAAATAAATAATTGCAGCGCACATGGATGCAACACAGACCTGAATGGGTTTGAAACTTCAGGAAAAGAGGATGATGCCTCTGCAAATTTTCACTAGCTTTCATAAACTTTCATTAGTGATGGCATGGAAGTCACTCTGTGCCTTTGTTACTTTCTTTCCTTTTCTCCATCTCAGATGGAGGAAAGGAGGCGATCTAGAAAGGCTTCCTATCTGCCGCCGGCCCCCGCCACGAAGCGACCCCATTCTTGGCAGCCTCTTCCAAGAGGTGATGGATGGCTGTCAGGGAGCTTTCTGGGCTGGAAGGGCACATGGCCGAGGCAGATGTGAACACATCTCCTGTCTCTCTGTGGACTTGGAGTGAAAAGTGAAATGCTGCACACTCCTGGTTCATTCATTTATTCCCCAAAAAATAAACACATAAATGCCTAATCAGTCCGTGATGAAAACAAAAATCCTCCCTTCCATGCACTGCACATCACAGTGGAACACACTGGCACACATGCTCCCTGTTCATTCATTCATTCCTCTAAATATAAAATCATACATTAATGCCTAATTTATAGACTTCAATGGTAAGTCTGCAATTAAATTGAGAGTGTGGATGGAATAAAAAACACTGGTGTGTGATCATCATATAATTAAAATGACAGGTGATTAGATGATGATTGTTACAACTCTCTCTATTAAAATAAGATCAGTGCATGCCGTTTCCTCATGAGCTCTGGAGTTGCGCGATTTCAAAACGCACCACTGAAATATCATTAAAAAATGTGCTTCTGATAATAGACCTCCTTTTTACTGATCAAAAGTGGATTCTCATGGAATGCACTACAATAGTAATGCACATTCGATTGTGAGCTGCCACACCTCTTTGAAATGAGGCACCTCCTCAAATGGGTTAGGACGTGCTGGGGTGGAATGCAGAAATGAGCACCTACCTTTCCACTGAAATACCCCACTCATAGCACAGCGTCTCTCCAATAGCCTCTCCTATCCAAATCCTTCTGTCGGGCTTCTTGTGCCGACCCTGTTTTCACTAAATGACAGAGGGTGTCAGCGAGTCTCTGGCATTATAACCAGGTTGCTCCGGGTAGGTGGGGCTCATCAGACTTGGGTGTTACTTCACCTAGGAGAAGGACTACTCTGATTTCAAATCCGGGCAGGTGGTGCCCGTTAGCCTTGGCCGGCAAACTACCTAGGAGAAGGTAAACTCTGATTCCAAACCTCCGCTGCCTTGTGGCTATACTTGATTACAGGAAAGGCTTCGGGAGTAAACCTCAAGGACAAATCCGGAGTGGAGCCCTAAGACAGATGGCAGATGCTCAGCACTACTTCCGGCAAATCCTGCAGTGGAACTGGTCCCAAACTGTATTGGATCATCCTTTCCTTTGGACTCAGCCAGTGACACCGAGAGGGGGACACTGATGTATGGTCAGCCCAGTGTCTCCATACCACCCCGCCCAGGCTTTTTAGCGCAAACTGGAGAGGCCACTCCAGCAGTGTCGCAAGATTCCAGCACAACACGGGATGAGGCAGTTACCGGTTACAAGCTCCAACCGATTGGCATAGGGAGGAGCACCAGGGGTCTCGTCCGATGGTGGGAGAAGCATTGGCAGCTTCATTGGGCAGCTACCACCTGCCTCAAGATGGGCAGCCCCCAGCCAGTAAGGTGCCACCCTGCCATGGCTTTCCTGCTCTACTGGGTGCGTAGAGCTTAGGAGTCTCTCCCGACAAGCAAGCGTCAATCTGCACCAGGCAGTCAAAAGGGGAAACAGACAAAGACTCCAGCTCTTCGATTTGCAAGCTGGAATGTTCGCACCATGCGCCCCGGACTTACCGCTGATCTCCAACATACGGATGACTCTCGCAAGACCGCCATCATCAATAAAGAACTGGCACGACTTAACATTGATGTTGCCTGCCTTCAGGAAACCCATCTGGCTGACAGTGGCTCTCTTAGAGAATCAGACTACACCTTTTATTGGCAGGACCTGTCCCAGGATGAGTCCAGGCAGCATGGTGTAGGTTTTGCAGTGAGGAACTCACTGATCACCACCACAGAAACCCCTACAGGAGGGTCTTAAAGAATCCTCGATCTCCATATGAAGACGTCATCGGGCTTTGTAAACATCCTTTCTGTGTATGCTCCGACCCTCATGTCCACTCCAGAAGCCAAAGATCAGTTCTACAAGGCTCTAGAGGAAGTGCTATCTAGAATCCCCCGCTCTAAAGGCTTATTTTTGCTAGGCGACTTCAATGCTCGCGTCGGAGCAGACTGGCAAGTGTGGCCATCCTGTCTTGGCCACTTCGGCATAGGCAGGATGAACGAGAGCGGACAGAGGCTGTTGGAATTCTGTTGTTATCATGGCCTCTGCATTACAAACTCCTACTTCAAGTGTAAAGAGCTGCAGAAAGTGTCTTGAAGACACCCCCAGTCCCATCACTGGCACCAGCTAGATCTTGTCATCACCAGAGGAGCGGACCTCAGCAGTGTTCTTCACACGAGAAGCTATCACAGTGCTGATTGTGATACAGATCATTCCCTTGTTGCCAGTAAGGTCAGACTGAAGCCAAGGAAGGTCCACCATGCCAAGACTAAGGGTCGCCCCCACATTAACACTTGCAAAATTTCCAATCCAATCAAGGCTCAGACCTTTGCTGACAGCTTTCAGAGGAAACTTGAAGCTCACCTCCAGTCTGATATCCCAGGTGACGCCAAATGGAACCACCTTCATGACGCCATCTACCACTCAGCCATGACCACATTCGGAAAGAAAGAACGCAAGAATGCTGACTGGTTTGAGGCTCACTGGGACAAAATGCAGCCAGTCACAGAGGCCAAAAGAGAAGCACTGCTGGCTCAAGCAGTACCCTTGCCCTGGCACACACGATGCCCTTCAAGTAGCAAGGAGCAAGGCCCAGCAGATTGCCCGCCATTGTGCCAGTGAGTACTAGCAGAACCTGTACACCAACATCTAGGTAGCTGCCGATTGCGGATACACCAAAGGAATGTATGAGGGCATCAAAACAGCTATCGGCCCCACAAGCATAAAACAGCACCGATCAAAGCTAAGGTAGGTGAAGTCATCACCGACAAGAGCAAGCAACTCCAGCGTTGGGTTGAGAATGATCTTGAATTGTACTCGACCCAGAACATCGTGACAGATGTTGCCCTCGACGCCTTGCCTGGCCTACCAGTCATGGAAGAGCTTGACAGAATGCCCACGCTGGAAGAGCTCAGCAAAGCCATAGACTGCCTTGCCTGTGGCAAGGATCCAGGGAAAGACGGTATCTCCCCAGAAGTTCTGAAACACGGGAAAATAGCCATCTTACAACCACTATATGATCTCCTCTGCCTTTGTTGGGAGCAAGGTCACATTTCCCAAGATATGAGAGATGCCAACATAGTCACGCTGTATAAGAACAAAGGAGACCACAGTGACTGCAACAATTACCGCGGCATCTCTTGTCTGAGCATAGTTGGCAAAGTCTTCATTCGGGGTCACCCTGTTCCGCCTTCAGAGCCTCGCTTCGCGAGTCTACCCTGAGTCCCAGTGTGGCTTCAGAGCCAGAAGGTCCACAGTGGATATGCCTTTCTCCATCCGTCAGCTGCAAGAGAAGTGTTGAGAGCAGCAGCAGCCATTGTTCCCTGCATTGGTGGACTTTGGGTCGACATTGGGTTCTAGCACCGACTCTCTTTGGGATTTTTTTCTCAATGCTCCTCCACTACGCCTCCGCCCACTGTCCTGAAGGTGTCTACATCCGCATGAGATCAGATAGAAAACTCCTCACCATCGCAGGACTTCATGCTAAAACCAAAGTCTACGAGGTCCTCATACGTGAGCTGCTGTTTGCAAACGATGCAGCTCTAGCATCATACAGCAAGGATGGCCTGCAGCACCTGGTCGACAAACTGTCCCACACCTGAAAGGAGTTTGAGCTCATGATCAGCCTTAAGAAAACCAACATCATGGCACAAGATGCTGTCTCTTCTCCTGTCGTTACCATTGACAACACACAGCTGGAGGTTGTGGGCACCTTCACCTGCCTAGGGTTCAGTGTTTCAATCACGCTCTTGCTGGACACCGAGATCAGCTCCAGAATCGCCAAAGCAGCTGCTTTCATGGCCAAACTATACAAGCGTGTGTGGAACACCAATTAGCTGAGTTTGAAGACCAATTTACTCGTATACCAAGCTTGTGTCCTGTCCACTCTCATGTACGGCAGCAAGTCCTGGACAGCCTATGCCAGGCAGGAGAAGTGGTTAAACGGATTGGGTCTTCTGCGCCTTATGCAGAACTGTCTTCGGCACCTTATGCACACCAAGTGGCAGGACAGAGTCCCCAACACCGAAGTCCTTGAGTGCGCTGACTTGCCAAGCATCCGTGAATTTCTCAGCCAGAGATGACTCCGGTGGCTCGGCCATGTGCACTGCATGGAGCCTGACCGTCTACTGAGAGAAATCCTTTATGAAGAATTGCTGGTGGGCGTCTGCCATGTGGGCCAACCGCTGTTGCGTTTTAAAGATGTCTGCAAATGCGACATGCAGTGTGCGCAGCTCAACGCTAATAACTGGGAGGCTATTGCCAAAGATCAAGCCACCTGGCGCCACAGTGTCAAAGAGGGTGTTCTCATGATGGAAGCGAACACGAGAGTCCAGATGGTGACAAAGCGTGCGGCGAGCAAGCAACGCGGAGCATCAGCACATGCACCATCAAGCTTCATCTGCACCAACTGCTCCAAAGACAGCTGGTCAAGGATTGGGCTTTATAGTCATTCCAGGCTCTACTCCAACCCTTGATGCACTGACCATCGCCTCTTCGAGACGAGGATGCCAGAGAGAGAGAGACAGAGAGAGACCTCCAATGAGCGCATAGGGGGTGCACTGTCTTCTGGTAATTTGATAGTGTGATGCAAGGCATAAAAAGCAGACAATACACTGAGGAAAAACTAACAAAAGCACTGGTGTATGGTGGAAAGTCTGTCGGAAAAGTGTGCAGATGACAGTTAAAATATGTTCATGTTATTGATAATGTGTGATGTGTGTGTGTGAATAAACTGTTTCTGATTCTTCATAGGGCCCTACATCTCTACAGTGAATAACTTTTACAGAAAAGGGCCATTAGATATCTAGTCAGTACTCTAAGCTAACTTGGTTTAGGAGCACAGTTAGTAGGTTTACTTCCTTTTTGGAAAATATACAGTGGTGTGAAAAAAATGTTTGCCCCTTCCTCATTTCTCATTTTTTGGTATATATGTCACATTTAAACGTTTCAGATCATCAAACAAATTTAAATATTAGACAAAGATAACACGAGTAAACACAAAATGCAGTTTTTAAATTAAGGTGTTTATTATTAAAGGTAAAAAAAAAATCATAACCTACATGGCCCTGTGTGAAAAAGTGACACCCCCCCCCCCGTTAAAACATAAATTAACTGTGGTTTATCACATCTTTGGAAAGCTGAGTTCAATTTCTCTAGCCACACCTAGGCCTGATTACTGCCACATCTGTTCTCAATCAAGAAATCACTTAAATAGGACCTGCTTGACAAAGTGAAGTAGACCAAAAGATCCTTGTAGCGACTTCAGTCCACCAAAAGCCTCTTGGAGGCTGAATCGGTCTCGTCTCCTTGATGCGTCCGTAAAAAATCCAGGCCAAATCCAAATAGTTCATTTCTGCCGTTTATTAACCTCTTGCACTCCGGTGTACCGTGGACGGGCACATCTCTGTGTCCCAGAGCGCACGAGGGCGAAAAAAAAGCTCCATTTCTGTTCTTCCACTACAGACACAGCCGCGAACAGATCAGATATGATTGACCTCTCATTCGACTAATAAGAGCCTTGAATTGGGTTTCTGAAACCTTGAAGAACCAATGACTGAAAACCTAGCAAGAAGGACCCATCTACCAACGCTGTGAATGCAGCGAGCCAATTGAAGCACAGAAGTTCGCGAGCTGTTTTGTGTAAGGCTGGGTGAAGAGAGACTGACTGCTGCAGCAGATGAAAAAAAGGACCCGCAGGAAGAACCTGCCACAGACCCAGCAGCACAGAGACCATCCACAAGTGCAACCTGTGTGACAGGGACTGCCATTCGCGCATCGGCCTGTTCAGCACAGGCGGTGCTTTTTTTTTTTTAAATTCCAGCAGAATAGACATTTAGGATTCTCTTCCATGGTCATCATAGACCAACGGAGGCTGACGACGAAGGTCGTAAATCATTCGCCAAAACCGCAATCATGGAAGCACAAAACAGCAATAATGGAATTATAATATAATGAAACCGGGTTGCGAGACCAGAACAACGAGTCCGTAACAAGGGACCAGCGTCGCGTTCATCTGACAATGAGGAAGAGAAGTTCGCCAGGACGCTGCTGTGAAGAGGTAAGTGTTATAAGCTAAATTATTCTTTATCCCTGAAAATTGTAATCAACAAATGACTTTTGACCTATCGGTAAATTACAGCTGTGCGGCGCACGAAGTCCGAAGTCCGTGCGCCGCGGTACACGGTTCATTCGCCGCATCCGGACCGTGAACGCCCCCCCCCCCCACTACTCTTCTGTAGCGAGGGGGGGGGAAGCCGCGGTGACTGCGCCGCGATCGCCACATGAATCTATTCCGTCATGTAGCGATGGCCGATGTCCGTCCTCTGTAGCGGGGGGGGGGGAACAACCCCCCCCCCCCACACACACACACACAGCCCTGAGTGTTACCTTTCATTAGAGCCCAGGATGAAGCTTCTATATTGAATCATTCAAAAGTTACAGACGTTTTTCCAAACTGTGCCATTTGGCACAATTTGGCACAGTTCAAAAACGCCTGGGAACTACCTGAGGAAAAGCTATGTAATATATTCATTTTTTGTGGTATTGTTACAAAATTTTGACCTCAGCTGAATAACACTTGGTTCTACATTTCTGTTGCATTTTGCAGCCCGGATCTGAAGCTGTGTGTTATTTGCAAGCATTTGTATCCAAAAAAAACACCCAGGCCAAATTTATTTTCTTCAAGTTCAGTATGTTTAGATGACTGTAACTCAGTGGCAGGAGCACTTAGAGAGATTATGACTGTTTTGTCAAAAAATTCAAAGTGTTTTCTTTAAATGAGACCAACCCCATGAAGATGCTGCAAAGGGTTGAAGAACAGCTTTCGATTTACTTTGGGCACGTTATTTTTTGGCGTTTTTAGGGAAATTGACCGGAGTGCAAGGGGTTAAAATATATGGACAACAAACAGGACTAAGACAACATAATCAAAAATACTAAACCAAAAAGGTGCATCAAAAACTAACAAAAATAAAAGAAAACAAACAAATGAACGGACGAACAGTCAACAGAAAATATCTGAGCCCACTTCACCCTCCATCAGCCATTAAATTCATGCAGGTGCACAGGTGAAATAAATAAGCACAACCACACCCTCTCCTGTGCCACCAACCAGAAATAGCAGACAATTACAAGACAACAGTTCAAAACAAAATCACAGTTTGGCTCCTAAAATTCCGGCCCCTAATTATTATTTCCTCAAAAAAAATAATTACAACGTTATATTACAATGTCATGAGGATGACCTTTCTTCACCTTCGACAAGGCCAGAGTCTATGATGGAGTGATCTTTAATACTGCTCTAAAAAAGTACAGCCTGTGAACTGTGGAGTCTGGGCAGTGAAAAAGTCCAAGGTCAAAGTTAAAAGACGGTCAGTACTGTCAAGTGTCTTCTGTCTCCTGTAGCAAGCAGATCTTATTGATAGATCTGTTCAGGAACCCAGTCTTGGTTTTGAGCCGAACATGTCTTACAAGTCCTTTAATGTCCTGAATGGCCTCCTCAGTTCTTCCAATGAGCCATGAATTCCATGGGGCTGAATCGTCCACCATGATAACAATGTCTCCTGGAACAAAGCTACGTCTAATACTGACCCATTTTTGACACTCCTGAAGCTGAGGAAGATATTCCTTGGTCCATTTTTTAGAATAGATCAGACATGTACTGCGCTTCCTTCCATCTACGGCGAACATACATATCCTCCTTCTGAAATTGTCCAGGTGGTAAGGATGGATTAGGCTTCAAAAGCAAACAATGGTTTGGAGTAAGAGCTTCAAGGTCATTTGGATCTGTAGAGGCCTTTGTAATTGGTCGACTATTCACAATAGCCTCAACCTCACATAAAACTGTGTGAAGTCCATCTTCATCATGAGTTTGTTCACTGAGAATGGAATTAAGAGTCTTCCACACTGATCGAATTAACCTTTCCCATGCTCCTCTGTGATGTGAGCCAGCAGGGGGATGAAAAATCCAGTTTATTCTCTTTTGAAGCAGTGCATTGTGAATTTGACCTTGGTTCCAACCTTGAATTACTTCTTTCAACTCTCACTGAGTCCCAACAAAATTGGTACCATTATCTGATCGAAACTCTTTAACCTGACCACGTCTGGCTATAAAACGTCGAAGGGCATGAATAAAGGAATCAGTATCCAGTGTCGCTGCCACCTCGATGTGAATTGCTCTTACAGCCAAACACATAAAAATTACACCATTGCTCTTCGCCACACTTCTTTTTGATTTTTTTTTTTGATTTTGTATACTTTATTGATTCCCAGAGGGGAAATTGAGGGCAACCACATGGATGGATGAAGCAGCCACGGTACGGCGCTATCCCTTTACCATTCACACACACATTCACACCTAGGGCCACTTTAGAGTCTCAAATTAACCTAACCTGCATGTTTTTAGGCTGTGGGAGGAAACCAGAGAAATCCCGGAGTAAACCCACGCAGATACGGGGAGAACATGCAAACTCCACACAGATCACTGTTGGTCAAGGACTGGGATCGAACCAGGGATCCCATGGCCAAAGGTGAGTTGCTGTGCTGCCACAGTGCTAACCACTGCACCACCGCACTGCCCACGCTTCTTCCACGCTTTACTCCGAAAGGCCCACAATAGTCAACTCCAACATAAGTGAAAGGTGGTTCATGAGGAGAGACTCTGTCCACAGGCAAATCTGCCATCTGCTGTTGTCCCGGACAAGTATTTATATGCCTACAGATGACACATTTAGACACAATCCTTCTTATTGACATTGTGGCACAAGGAATCCAATACTTCTGCCGCAGTCTCGATAGCATGTGATTACGACCACCATGACCAACCTCTTCATGGACATGTCATAGAATGAGGTCAGAAATATGCAGGCATTTTGCGAGAATGATGGGATGCTTCATCTCATCTGGCATAGCTGCTCTACTCAGCCATCCACCAACTCTCAATACACCCTCATCCAAAATGAGATTCAGTTTGTGAATATGGCTGGATCTTTTAGTGCTGAGTCCCCTTTTCAGGCTTGAGAGTTCTTCTGCAAATTTCCATCCCTGGCAAAGCGGATAATTTCCATTTCAGCAGCAGCCAGCTCTTCAACTGTGAGACCATAGGTTTTACCAATCTCAACATTTGTCATCTCCTTTTGTGACAAAGCCTTTTGATAGGTTTGACCTAAGTGAAGCTTGGCAAGGTCATTCTGTTTTTTCATTTTACTCTTGGCCAAAAGCAGTTTCTTCAGCCTGAGCATCCATGCTACAGCCCTTTTTAAGCAAATCCATGATGAAAAGTAGTCAATAAGACGAGTTGTTGGATCTTTATCTTCAGACACAATCTGAACAGCATTGACAGTTGTAGTTTTAGCCTGCAAGTCCTTTGATGATAATTCATTCAATCTGTCAGGATTCTGAGGCCAGGATTCCTGAGGTCCAAATACTCATGTTTCTCTCCTCAAAAAAGATTCAAAAGTAAGACCCCTTGAAGCCATGTCTGCTGGATTATTGTTTGTGTTGTGGAAGATGTGAAAATGACGAGGCGGGGTTCTTTTTCAGAGTCAGCTTTATTCACATCTCCATCATTCAAAGCAGAAAAGAGAATGAAACAGTCAACTCTCGTCCTTAAATATCAGGGACTTCACACCTCATAAATCACATGACACACAGACCTCCTTGCATAATAAAGACAGTCACAATGCATTTCACCACCTTGCATAATAAAGACAGTCACAATGCATTTCACTCCATTGTATCACTTCCACTGTCTCCCACGCATCCTTTAATCGACCCCCCACAGTCTCCAGCCTTGCATAACAAGGCTAAGATTCCTGCCTTTGTTCTGACCTAAAATGCGAGTCACAGAACCGGTCCAACAGGTCCATTGAGTGTTCACCACACAAGCCCCCCCAGCATTTTAGAAACACAGAACCACCAGAAAATAACCACATGCATGCCGTGAAAGCATCAATACACATCAGTCCACATGCTGGATAGGCTTCAGCCTCCTGCTGAATCTGCTGTAGCTGGGGTTCACCGTCTCTGCGGCGCTGTCACGCTGGGGGTTTGCCGTCTTGGGGCGGAAACCCTTTGTCAGTCTCTGCGGGTGTTCTGGGGAAACATTACTTTGGGAACCATTACTGTGTGAAACCCTCCGTGGTGGTCTACCTCGCCGCGGGGCCTTGGCCAACAGCACTTCCTCCTCTGCCACCACAAAAGTAGGTTTAAGTCTGTCTATGCCAATTTTCTCTTTCCTACCCCCAAATCTAGCAAAAACTGCTTGCCCCCTGTTTCTAGCCCTCTGAATGGTCCGTCATAAGGCGGTCGCAGCGGGGTTCGATGCGCATCGTGTCTAACAAAAACAAACTCTGCGTTCTTCAAAGTTTTAGGCACAAAAACGCGTGGAAAACTGTGGTGCGTGGGGCCGGGCAGCGTGCTTGATTCTATGTGAAGCTGAGACGGGGGGGGGGGGGGGGGGGTTTGGCGCAGGGTTATCTGGGAGAAACTCCCCAGGCAGCCGGAGTGGCTGCGCAAACACAAGCTCCGCTGGTGAGGCTTCTAAATCCTCTTTAGGTGCAGAACGCAACCCCGATAACACCCATGGTAACTTGTCAACCCAATTTGTATCCGTCAGTGACGCTCTGAGAGCCGCTTTCAATGACCTATGAAAACGTTCGCATAACCCATTAGCCTGCGGATTGTACGCGGTTGTGCGGTGAATTGTGACACCCAGGCTGCGGGCCATTGTCGACCAAAGCTCGGACACAAATTGAGGGCCTCTGTCGGACGTAATGTCCGACGGAACACCGAAGCGCGCCACCCAAGCTGTTAAAAACGCGCGCGCCACTTCCTCGGCCGTGGTTGATGCCAGCGGGACCACTTCAGGCCAGCGCGTGGTGCGGTCCACCATTGTCAGAAGATGTGTGCACCCCTGCAACAGCGGGAGGGGTCCATCGAGGTCCACATGAACGTGATCGAACCTCTTGGCCGGAATGTGAAACGGTCCCAAAGGAGCCCTGGTGTGCCTGTGTACTTTGACTCATTGACACGCCGTGCAGGCTGCTGCCCACTCTTTGACCTGTTTGCGGAGGCTCGGCCACACAAATTTCTCTCCCACCATTTTGACCGACGCACGCACTCCAGGGTGCACCAAAGAATGAACCGAGTCTAAAACGCGGCGGCGCCACGCGGCCGGTACTACTGGACTCGGCCGTCCAGTGGAGACATCGCAGATTAGAGGGGGCGTACATTCTTGCAGCACCCTGCTCTCCAGCCTTAACCCTGTTGGTCCAGACTGGAGTGCGCGCACGTCCACGTCATTAACCTGCTCCGCGGCTATGGCTGCATTATCTAACCCTACGCTGACTGGGGTCGCTACAGCGCGCGAGAGGCAATCTGCCACTACATTGAGTTTGCCCGCCACATGCTGAATATCAGTGGTAAACTCCGATATCGTGGCCAGCTGTCTCTGCTGCCGGCCTGACCACGGTTCCGAGACCTTGGCCATCGCAAATGTTAGCAGTTTGTGATCAACGAACGCAGTGAAAGCGCGTCCTTCCAGCCAGAACTGAAAGTGTCGGATGGCCAAATGGACAGCCAGCAGCTCCCTGTCGAACGCGCTGTATTTACGTTCGCTATCGCGCAAGGTCCTGCTGAAAAATGCGAGGGGCTGCCAAACCCCGGCTACATGTTGCTCCACGACCGCCCCTATGGCCACATCTGACGCGTCCATGGTGAGCGCTATGTGGGCCGTTGGGTCTGGGTATGCCAACAACGCAGCCTTTGCCAAGGCTGCTTTCTCCTCCGAGAACGCTTGGTCCCACTCCGGGGACCACTCGATCTTATCCGCGGGTTTCTTTTTTTTGAGTGCGGCATACAGCGGCTGCATGAGCTGCGCCGCGCGGGGGAGAAAATGGTTATGAAAATTCACCATTCCCAAAAACTCCTGCAATGCCCTGACTGTCTGCGGCCGGGGAAAATCTGCCACAGCGCGCACTTTGTCAGGCAGCTGAACTGCTCCTTCGTGGGAGACGCGGTGTCCTAAAAAATCGATCTGCGCCACCCCGAACTGACACTTCGCTGGGTTGATTATTAACCCGTGATCTCCCAACCTTCGAAAAACTGTGGCCAGGTGTTTTTTGTGTTCGTCTTCGGACGTGCTGGCTACTAAAATATCGTCCAGGTAGACGAACACGAAAGGGAGATCGTGAAGCACCGCGTCGATCATGCGTTGGAACGTCTGAGCAGCCCCTTTAAGTCCAAACGGCATGCGTAAAAACTCGAATAAACCAAACGGAGTTATTACCGCTGTTTTGGGTATGTCCTCAGCGCGCACTGGGACTTGGTGGTAACCGCGGACCAAGTCTATTTTAGAAAAAATGCGCACCCCTGCCAAATGAACCAAAAAATCTTGGATATGTGGGATTGGGTAGCGGTTGTGCGCTGTAGCGTTGTTTAACCTGCGAAAATCACCGCAAGGGCGCCATGATCCATCAGCTTTCGGGACCATATGTAGGGGGGAAGCCCACGGACTGTTTGAACGTCGGATAATGCCCAACCTCTCCAGGTTGGCGAACTCCTCGCGTGCTATGGCTAGTTTAACTGCGTCCAAGCGCCGAGCTTTTGCAAAAACGGGTGGTCCGGTAGTGGTAATAAAATGCTCCACCCCGTGCTTAGCGACTGTTGCCGAGAATGTGGGGACCGTGAGTGCTGGGAACTGAGTGAGCAGTGTGTGGAACTTACCGCCTGCTGTTGTGACGTTGGCTTGTGCTGTAGGCTGGGCCACTCGTGCTGTACAGGGGATAGAATCAAAAGAAAGTGCATTAACCAGGCGCCTGTTAGTGAGATCAACCAACAACCCATGTGAGCACAAAAAATCAGCTCCCAGCATATTGAAATTTACTGTTGCTACAACAAAAGTCCACTCATATGCACGGCTGTGTAGAGACAGAAGCAGAGTCTTCTCACCAAAGGTCTTAATCTCCGAGCCGTTCGCCGCTGTCACCCGGGGACCTCCGGAACCAGCCAGTCTGTCCGCGTAGGAAGGAGTGATGAAACTCAACTGGGAGCCTGTGTCGACGAGGAACTGCCTCCCGGAGCGTGCGTCCGACAAGTAGAGCAGCTTGTTCTCTTCCCCGAGGGCCGCGGCTGCTACCGACCCCCAGTCTTGGTGTTTCTCGAACGCCCAAACTGGCACGGCGGTACACACTTGCGTGCCCTCTCTGTGAAGCGGCGATGGTAGAAACAAAGGACGTCCGGTCCACGCTCCCTGGCCCTTGCCGCCGCCGTCGTCGGTGAGTCTGGCACCGCTGCCTCTGGCCTCCTGTCATCTCCGGTCGTCGCGCCGAGTTCCGCTGCAGCGGCCGTGGCTGTGCGCCGCTTGATGGCGTTGACAATCCGCTACGCCTCTCAGCCCAGCGCGCGGTGGTCCCGTAGGGCCAACAGTGGCGAACTGGCCAGAGCCGCTCTTGCTGCTGACGGTAGAGTCCTGAGGAAGAGGTGGGTGAAAATGAAGTGATCATCGTCAGAGTCTTTCAACCTCAATAACTTCTCCATCAGGCTCGCGGGCATGTCGTTTTCCCCCTCCGTCAGTGCCAGAAGCCTCTCTGCTCGCTCCTCCGCCGAGGGGGTGAATTGCTGGATGAGTGCAGTCTTCAACGCGCCATATTTGTCGCTCTCCGGCGGCTGGTCGATCAGGCTCTCCACATGCTGGGCCGTGTTGTTGTCCAGCTTTGCGACTACGTGGTAGAATTTCGTGGCATCTACCAATATCCCCCGGAGGTTGAACTGCGCCTCAACCGCGTTGAACCAGGAGCGTGGATTGTTCTGCCAGAAGTCTGATAGCTGGACTGTAGCGCCGTTCGCTTGGCTGGGGGCTCCTGACGAGTCTGGCCCGGGGGAATTTCTTTCTTCCATGATACGTCTTAGGGTCACCAGTGTGGAAGATGTGAAAATGACGAGGCAGGGTTCTTTCTCAGAGTCAGCTTTATTCACATCTCCATCATTCAAAGCAGAAAAGAGAATGAAACAGTCAACTCTCATCCTTAAATATCAGGGACTTCACACCTCATAAATCACATGACACACAGACCTCCTTGCATAATAAAGACAGTCACAATACATTTCACCACCTTGCATAATAAAGACAGTCACAATGCATTTCACTCCATTGTATCACTTCCACTGTCTCCCATGCATCCTTTAATCGACCCCCCACAGTCTCCAGCCTTGCATAACAAGGCTAAGATTCCTGCCTTTGTTCTGACCTAAAATGTGAGTCACAGAACCAGTCCAACAGGTCCATTGAGTGTTCACCACAGTGTCAACATATCTCCATTGAGATGTACTTGAAACTTTGGTGATTTCACAAACTCTGTTAGCAACAAAAGTTCTGAAACAAGTTGTGCTATTGATGATGTATTTAAGAACTGAAGTACTATCAGTCCAAAACATAGAATCCAGAAGTTCCATGTGCAACTCCTTTCTCAACACTGTGTCTATTCTACTAGCCATCACAGCTGCAGTCAGCTCCATTCAAGGAATAGTCGCTGGTTTTAATGGAGCCACTCGTGCTTTCCCCATCACAAATCCACAATGGGTTTGACCATGTTTGTTACTGACTAACAGATAAGTGACAGTTCCAAACCCATCCTCACAGGCATCTGCAAAATGATGTAACTGAGCAGATGAAACTGTGCCAAAAGCCTTTGGTTTATAACATCTTTAATCCTTGAAGTTCTCCATCTTATGAAGATTCTGAACCCAACTGATCCATTCCTGTCCAATGGAGTCTGGTACCAAATTGTCCCAACCAATCCTCTGCCGACACAAGTCCTGCAGGATTTTCTTTGCAGTTAGGATGACTGGTGACAACATCCCCAGTGGGTTGTATACAGAACTGACTGTTAAAAGAATCCCTCTCCTCGTGAGAGGTCGGTCCTTCAAAATGATTTTATATCTGAAAACATCAGACTGTACACACCATTGTACACCCAAAACTCTTTCAATAGGAAGATCTTCGTTATCTAGATCCAGACTAATTTCCTTCACTCTATCTGCCTCAGGTATAGCTGCCAACACATGGTGACTGTTACTCATCCATTTGGTGAGTACAAGGCCTCCCCTGGAGCACAGTGAACATAGCTCATGAAAAAGAAAGATGGCTTCCTCTTCTGATGCTGCTGAGGTGAGGCAATCATCTACATAGAAGTTGTTCATGATGATATTTACTGTTTGCGATTTAAATTCATCCATGCTGTCCTCAGTACACTTCCTCAAAGCAAAGCTGCCACAACTTGGAGATGACATTGCTCCAAACAGATGTACAGTCATTCGATATTCCACCATGCTCTGAGTGTAGTCTCCTTGAGGCCACCAGAGGACCCGCAACAGGTCACGATCACCAATTGGTACCTTTACTTGGTGAAACATTGCTTCAATATCTGCAACGATGACTATAGGTCCCTTACAGAATCTAACCAAGACTCCTATCAATGTGCTGGTCAAATCTGGTCCTTGTAAGAGCTTAAAGTTTAGAGAAACTCCCTGGAATGTTGCTCCACAATCGAACACCACTCTGAGCTTTTTCTTCCTTGGATGTAAGACACCATGATGAGGGAAGTACCATTTCTTTCCATCATTTCGTTTTAGCGCATCATCTGGTACCTTCTCAGCATACCCTTTGGAAATCATATCTGACATGAAGTTGATGTAACTAGAGTGAAAAAAGTAATCTGTTTTAAATCTTCGTTTTAAGTTCAACACACGTTGTTCAGCAACACTTCTATTGTCAAGCATGCATGTTTCTGGATGTTTCAAAGGTAGACCAATAAAATAGTGTCCATCCACTAACTTTATAGATTTTGAAACAGAATCTATGAACTGATGGTCTTCCTTTGAGAATTTGTGGCCCTCCTTAGCCCGCTCTGGGAAGTCAACTTTAAATTGCTGTTCCCACAGTTGATCAAGTTTCATAACGTAAATCCAGTTGACATTTGCCACTCTGTGATCTTGGCAGTCATCTTCCTTTTCTCCTAAAGGTCGGTTAACTGTCTATCCAAGCCTGGTTCTAACTGCATAAGGTCCATCTCCTATGCTCTGGATTACATCCAATGATTCCAAAACCCTTGGTGCATCAGAAACAATCAACAACTCAATCTCAGAGTTAATAGAGGATAAGTTGACCTTCCACAAATAAGACCAATGATGGATATCATTTTGATGTGGGATATTCCCCTATGAACAGGCATAGTTCTTTGGGTCTATACAGATGGAAGTTCACAAAATTCATCATCATCTAATCTTGCAACCTCTAAGCCAGACACCATGCTGGTTAGCACAACCTTGTTTTGACCCATTGTT
>CM035836.1:218347908-218362852 GCA_020510985.1 Pholidichthys leucotaenia
GATTCTCTCTCTCTCTCTCGTGCGCATGCGTGGGCGTTTGTGGGAGCAGGGGTGTGGAGTGGTGTCGAGTGAGTACTTTAAACTTTGTATTTTCTAACTTTTTCTCTATCTTGTGTGTTTGAGGTGTGTGTGTTTAATATAGTGGGTTGAGTGTGTGTGTGCTGGGGTGTGAGTGTTGGAGTGAGTGTGTTGGGGAACGGTAGCTTCTGCTGCCGGTTTTTCCCGGCCGGCATCATGCCGGTGATTGATGGTGGTGTGGAGTTTGAGCGCTTAACCCGGCGTCATGGTGTGAGAATCCTCCCGACAGTTCCCTGTTCTGTGGAGGAGGCCAGCCTCGCTGTAGGACAGGTGGTTGGGCATGGCAGCATAAAATCAGCATCGAGGATGAACAGCGCAATTGTGATCTTTCTGGATTCGACTGAAAAAGCTGATCAGGTGGTGGCACAGGGAGTAGTCATAGGTGACACTTTTACTCCCGTTTTACCGCTGGCGAATCCGTCTAGGAGGATCACCATCTCAAACGCTCCTCCTTTCGTTAAAAATGATCAGCTGATTAGAGAGTTGTCCCGTTTTGGCCAGGTTGTGTCCCCTATCAGAATGGTCTCTCTGGGTAGTAAATCACCCCTGCTGAAGCATGTTGTATGTCATAGGAGGCAGTGTTTCATGGTGTTGAAAGACAGCTCTGCTGAACTGAACGCGTCTTTTAATTTCAGGATTGACGGCTTTAGCTACTTGGTGTTTGCAACATCTGAAACCATGAAGTGTTTTGCGTGTGGCGCAGAAGGCCATCTTATTAGGTCATGTCCTGAAAAGGCGAACACAAAGAGCACTGGCGGTAAGAAAGGTGACGCCGCTGTTTCTGGTGGTCCGGAGGGTAGCGCTACATGTGGTGCGGCGGATGCCGCTGCGGCGCCCGCTTCTGCTGGGCCGCGACTGCGGCCGCGTCCGCATCCGCGTCCGCGTCCGCTTCTACTTCTGCGGGGGCGTCCGCGTCCGCATCCGCGTCCGCGTCCGCTTGTGCTGGGGCGGCCGCGGCCGCCTCTGCTGGGGTGGCTGCGGCGGGCGCGGTAGTTGCCCCCCCAAACAGTGATGGTGGGGAATTTCTGTCTGGCGGCAGCTCTGATCATTGTGACGAGCCTGTCGCCCGGGGTAAACAGGTGGAGGGTGTAAGTAAAAGTGCAGTTAAACGAAGGAACGTAAATGAACAGACTTTGCAGGCGGGGGAGGAGCGGTTTGAGGCTGTAGGGGACACACAGAGCAAACACTGCATGACAAACGTTGCAGTTCATGAAGAAATGCAGGAATGTAGTTTTGCTGAAGAGGATCCTTTTAAAGCTGCACAAAAAAGAAAAAGTGCTGAAAACTTACAGAGCTCTGCTAAATCTAGTAGGGTTGGGAAGTTAGATTTACTAGATGAGAGCGTCTCTGACGAAAGTGGAGCTGAGTCTGAAATGATGCAGACGCAGACGCAGGAGGAGCAAAGCTCCTATTGTTTTTCCAAAATTAGGCAATTTCTCCAGGTGACCAAGGGGAGCAGAGCTGTGAAAGTGGAAAATTACTTTCCAGATCTGGAGTTATTTGTGGCATCAGCTCGCAAGCTGATGAAACTGAATGATGGGAATGAGACTTTTACTGATCAGGAAATTTTTCGTTTAAAGAAACTGGTTGTCAAACTGAAATCACAAATTACTAACAGTCATGTTGACTCTTAGTTTGTTTCTTCCCTTTTATGCTATGTGTGTGTTTTTTTACTGTACCCTATTTTTATCCTTTTTAATGCCCCACCTTAGAATTGGCACTCTCAATATTAATGGGGCCAGGGATGATGTAAAAAGGGCCTCCTTATACAAGCTTTTTAATTTAAAGAAACTTGACGTGCTGATGGTCCAGGAGACTCACAGCACTGTGGACATTGAGAGCCATTGGAGAAAAGAGTGGGATGGCTGCATTTTTTTTAGCCACAAATCCAGTAGCAGTGGGGGGGTGGCTGTACTTTTCTCTCGGGGTTGTGTTCCTGTCTCTTATGAGGTGGAAGAGGTGGTGAGAGGTCATTTCCTCTTATTAAAGGTACAGTTTGAAAACGTGAACTTCGTTTTTATAAACGTGTATGTGCCAACACAGAGAGCAGAGAGGATCAGGGTCTTTGACGTGCTTTCGGATACGGTTAAGTCCTGTGATCCAAATAGTTTTTTATTTCTGGGGGGTGATTTTAACTGTACATTAAACCACAGACTAGACAGGAACCATCAGGAGCCTCACCCTGCTTCTGCCAATAGGCTGAGAGAACTGGTGAAAACACATGAAATGGCCGATGTGTGGAGATCACATCATGGGGACCAGAGGCAGTACACCTGGAGCCATGTCAAAGATAACCTTTTATCTATGGCTAGGTTAGACCGTTTTTATGGTTTTAAACATCAAATGAGTGTTTTTAAAAATAGTTGTATCTGTCCTGTTGGTTTCACTGATCACTGCCTGCTGTTTTGTTCTGTGTTTATTGAAAATGTAAAGTGTAAGAGTGCTTTTTGGCATTTTAACAATACACTTTTAAATGATGTGTTTTTTAAAGAGGTTTTTCATGATGTTTGGAAGTCACACAGGGAACAAAAACCCTCTTTTAGTTCTCTCCAATTGTGGTGGGATTTTGGTAAGGCCCAGATAAAACAACTCTGCCAACAGTACACTCAAAATGTCACTCGTAGCTTGACCCAATCCTTGAAAGTTCTGGAGACTGAGGTGGTAGAACTAGAGGAGTTGCTCAGTTCTACAGGAAAACAGGAGCACTTAGAGGCTCTCAAGTCAAAAAGGTCAGCCTTGGCTAGCTTGCTAGGGGTCACCGCACAGGGTGCTCTGGTCCGCTCACGCTACATGGATGTAGCTCTGATGGACTCGCCCTCCCAGTACTTTTTTGGACTGGAGGGGAAAAATGGACAGAGAAAGCTCATTCACTCCTTGTTGGGCGATGACGGGAGAACAATCTCCACAGCAGCAGAGATCAGGAAACACGCTGCTAGCTTTTACAGTAAATTGTTTAGAGCAGAGTGGAGGGAGGACACGGCACTGGGCCAGGTTTTCCTTGATGGTCTTCCAGTGCTCTCAGAGGACCTTGTTGCCGGCTTGGATGCCCCACTGTCTCTGTCTGAGCTGCATACGGCGCTAATGAGCCTCCAGAATGGAAAATCACCAGGCATAGATGGTCTCTCTGTGGACTTTTTTAAGGAATTCCAGCCCCTGCTTGGTCCAGACCTGCTGGAGGTTCTCCAAGATAGCTTGGAAAGGGGGACCCTACCCACGACCTGCAGGAGGGCCATCATCACACTGTTGCCGAAAAAGGGGGACCTCCAGAGCCTAAAGAACTGGAGGCCAGTCTCTCTGCTCTGCACAGACTACAAGATTCTCTCAAAAGCTCTGGCCCGAAGACTGAGAAAGGTGATGAGCGAGCTCATTCATGTAGACCAGACTTACTGTGTGCCTGGCAGGCTGATTAGTGACAACGTCACTTTAATTCGGGATATTTTGGAGGTCTCTGGTTCATTGGCGGTAGAAACTGGTTTGATTTCAATTGACCAGGAAAAGGCGTTTGATCGGGTTGTACACCAATATTTATGGACAGTTTTAACAGCTTTTGGGTTCAGCCCAGGCTTCATAGCCAGGATACGGGTCTTGTACAGTGACATTGAGAGTGTGCTGAAGATAAATGGGGGCCTGTCTGCCCCTTTAAAAGTCCAGAGGGGGGTTCGGCAGGGCTGCCCTCTCTCAGGGATGCTGTACTCCCTCGCCATAGAGCCTTTGCTTCACTGCCTGAGAAGGGATCTATCAGGAGTTACTTTTCCTGGCTGTGACACCACGTTCAAGCTGTCGGCCTATGCAGATGATGTAGTCATTCTGCTAAACAAGCAGAGTGACATTGACGTTCTGGTTAGGAGTGTCAATCTTTTTGGCCAACTTTCCTCTGCAAAGATAAACTGGGGAAAAAGCGAGGCTCTGATGGTGGGGGAGAAACTAGAAAATCAGCTTACGCTGCCGGGTGGGTTGATTTGGAAAAAAGGAGGTTTTAAGTATCTTGGTGTCTTTATTGGAAATCAGCAGTTTGAGCAAAAAAATTGGGATGGGGTCATAGAGAAGATTAACGGGAGACTAAACAAGTGGAAGTGGCTAATGCCGAGAATATCTTTTAGAGGAAGAGTGCTCATTTTAAATAATCTTGTTTCCTCATCCCTGTGGCACCGCCTCATGTGCATGGACCCCCCTGCTGGTTTGTTGTCCAAAATTCAGTCTGTTTTGGTGGACTTTTTTTGGGGGGGTGGACTCCACTGGGTTCCTCAAGCCCTGTTATTTCTTCCCAAAGAGGAGGGGGGGGCAAGGAGTGATTCATTTAGCTAGTAGAGGTGCTGCTTTTAGACTGACTTTCATACAGAGACTGCTGACGGGCCCCCAGGACCTGGTATGGAGGCCTTTGGCCTGTGTTATTTTACAGAGAGTCCTTGGGCTTGGGCTAGACCTCCCTGTGTTTTTAATGGATTTTAAGAACTCTAATGCACTGTCTTTACCCAGTTTTTACCGCAGTCTCTTTTCAGTGTGGACTCTTTTTAAAAAACAAAGAGGGCCATGCGATTCCCTCTACTGGTTGTTGAGGGAGCCGCTGGTTTTTGGTGGTCGCCTTGGTGTCCTGCCGGGAGTTGGAAGGACCTTCCTTGATAGGCTGTGTTCCAGGAACATTCTCACTCTGAAGCAAGTGGTGGAACTGGCTGGTCCTGGCCTCAACAACGCCTCAGCTTTAGCAGCTCATCTTGGTGTCAGGTCGATTCGTTTCATCGATGGTCTTCTTGCACACTGGAAACAGGAGCTTCATGGACTTGAGCACTCCCTACTCTTGGACTTTAGCAATGGCACGCTGCAGCCAGAAAGCACTGACCCCTTTCCCTCTCTCACGCTCCATATGGACTTTGACGTCGCTCCTTGCTCCTTACTGGCATTCTGTGCTCCCACTGGTGTGGACTTTGGAGGAGCCAGTGGTAAGGCACTCTACAGACTGGTGGTGATGGCACTCAACAAGGACCGATTGAACACCTGTGTGGACACTCCTTGGAGAGCCTATTTTAAACTAGGAAAAGGGCATCGGCCTGCCTGGAGGGCTCTTTACAAAGCCCCTCTCCCTAAGAGGCATGGAGACTTACAGTGGAGGGTCCTGCATGGTATTATAGCAGTCAATGCTTTTGTTTCTGTGATTAACAGCAGTGTCAGTGATCAGTGTGTTTTTTGTTCCTCTAGGGAGACTGTTTTTCATTGTTTTATTGAATGTCAGCGCCTGAGTGGCCTCTTTGAACTTCTCACAAAACTTTTTCATATTTTTAAGGAAGTTTTCTCTAAGCAGGTTTTCATTTGTGGTTTTATGTACAATCGTCGTTTTAAGCAGAAGTGTCAACTACTGAACTTTGTTTTAGGACAGGCAAAGTTGGCTATCTATGTAAGCCAGAGAAGAAAACTTGAAAATGTTGAGAATGATGTTGATGTCAAAATTTTATTTGTGAGGCTACTTAAAGCCATAATCAGGCTGGACTTTCAGTTTTTTATGGGGAATGGGGATGTGGAAGGTTTCAGGACTCTCTGGTCCCTGGAGAATGTCCTCTGTTCAGTTCATGATGGACAGCTTTTTTTTGGGCGTTTTTTGGGGGATTAATTTTCTGTGTAACATAGCATGATATAGAAATTGTATTGACTGATGGACAAGTGTGTTTATTAAAGATCTTTTAAAAATCTAAAAAATCTCTCTCTCTCTCTCTCTCTCTCTCTCTCTCGTGCGCATGCGTGAGCGTTTGTGGGAGCAGGGGTGTGGAGTGGTGTCGAGTGAGTACTTTAAACTTTGTTTTTTCTAACTTTTCTCTATCGTGTGTGTTTGAGGTGTGTGTGTTTGATATAGTGGGTTGAGTGTGTGTGTGCTGGGGTGTGAGTGTTGGAGTGAGTGTGTCGGGGATCGGTAGCTTCTGCTGCCGGTTTTTCCCGGCCGGCATCATGCCGGTGATTGATGGTGGTGTGGAGTTTGAGCGCTTGACCCGGCGTCATGGTGTGAGAATCCTCCCGACAGTTCCCTGTTCTGTGGAGGAGGCCAGCCTCGCTGTAGGACAGGTGGTTGGGCATGGCAGCATAAAATCAGCATCGAGGATGAACAGCGCAATTGTGATCTTTCTGGATTCGACTGAAAAAGCTGATCAGGTGGTGGCACAGGGAGTGGTCATAGGTGACACTTTTACTCCCGTTTTACCGCTGGCGAACCCGTCTAGGAGGATCACCATCTCAAACGCTCCTCCTTTCGTTAAAAATGATCAGCTGATTAGAGAGTTGTCCCGTTTTGGCCAGGTTGTGTCCCCTATCAGAATGGTCTCTCTGGGTAGTAAATCACCCCTGCTGAAGCATGTTGTATGTCACAGGAGGCAGTGTTTCATGGTGTTGAAAGACAGCTCTGCTGAACTGAACGTGTCTTTTAATTTCAGGATTGACGGCTTTAGCTACTTGGTGTTTGCAACATCTGAAACCATGAAGTGTTTTGCGTGTGGCACAGAAGGCCATCTTATTAGGTCATGTCCTGAAAAGGCGAACACAAAGAGCACTGGCGGTAAGAAAGGTGACGCCGCTGTTTCTGGTGGTCCGGAGGGTAGCGCTACATGTGGTGCGGCGGATGCCGCTGCGGCGCCCGCTTCTGCTGGGGCGGTCGCGGCCGCAGTCCGCTTCTACTTCTGCGGGGGCGTCCGCGTCCGCGTCTGCGTCCGCGGCCGCTTGTGCTGGGGCGGCCGCGGCCGCCTCTGCTGGGGTGGCCGCGGCGGGCGCGGTAGTTGCCCCCCCAAACAGTGATGGTGGGGAATTTCTGTCTGGCGGCAGCTCTGATCATTGTGACGAGCCTGTCGCCCGGGGTAAAGAGGTGGAGGGTGTAAGTAAAAGTGCAGTTAAACGAAGGAACGTGAATGAACAGACTTTGCAGGCGGGGGAGGAGCGGTTTGAGGCTGTAGCGGACACACAGAGCAAACACTGCATGACAAACGTTGCAGTTCATGAAGAAATGCAGGAATGTAGTTTTGTTGAAGAGGATCCTTTTAAAGCTGCACAAAAAAGGAAAAGTGCTGAAAACTTGCAGAGCTCTGCTAAATCTAGTAGGGTTGTGAATTTAGATTTACTGAATGAGAGCGCGTCTGACGAAAGTGGAGATGAGTCTGAACTGATGCAGACGCAGATGCAGGAGGAGCAAAGCTCCTATTGTTTTACTAAAATTAGGCAATTTCTCCAGGTGACTAAGGGGAGCAGAGCTGTGAAAGTGGAAATTTACTTTCCAGATCTGGAGTTATTCGTGGCATCAGCTCGCAAATTTATGAAACTGAATGATGGGAATGAGACTTTCACTGATCAGGAAATGTATCGTTTAAAGAAACTGGTTGCTAAACTGAAATCGCAAATTACTAACAGTCATGTTGACTCTTAGTTTGTTTCTTCCCTTTTATGCTATGTGTGTGTTTTTTTACTGTACCCTATTTTTATCCTTTTTAATGCCCCACCTTAGAATTGGCACTCTCAATATTAATGGGGCCAGGGATGATGTAAAAAGGGCCTCTTTATACAAGCTTTTTAATTTAAAGAAACTTGACGTGCTGATGGTCCAGGAGACTCACAGCACTGTGGACATTGAGAGCCATTGGAGAAAAGAGTGGGATGGCTGCATTTTTTTTAGCCACAAATCCAGTAGCAGTGGGGGGGTGGCTGTACTTTTCTCTAGGGGTTGTGTGCCTGTCTCTTATGAGGTAGAAGAGGTGGTGAGAGGTCATTTCCTCTTATTAAAGGTACAGTTTGAAAATGTGAACTTCGTTTTTATAAACGTGTATGTGCCAACACAGAGAGCAGAGAGGATCAGGGTCTTTGACGTGCTTTCGGATACGGTTAGGTCCTGTGATCCAAATAGTTTTTTATTTCTGGGGGGTGATTTTAACTGTACATTAAACCACAGACTAGACAGGAACCATCAGGAGCCTCACCCTGCTTCTGCCAATAGGCTGAGAGAACTGGTGAAAACACATGAAATGGCCGATGTGTGGAGATCACATCATGGGGACCAGAGGCAGTACACCTGGAGCCATGTCAAAGATAACCTTTTATCTATGGCTAGGTTAGACCGTTTTTATGGTTTTAAACATCAAATGAGTGTTTTTAAAAATAGTTGTATCTGTCCTGTTGGTTTCACTGATCACTGCCTGCTGTTTTGTTCTGTGTTTATTGAAAATGTAAAGTGTAAGAGTGCTTTTTGGCATTTTAACAATACACTTTTAAATGATGTGTTTTTTAAAGAGGTTTTTCATGATGTATGGAAGTCACACAGGGAACAAAAACCCTCTTTTAGTTCTCTCCAATTGTGGTGGGATTTTGGTAAGGCCCAGATAAAACAACTCTGCCAACAGTACACTCAAAATGTCACTCGTAGCTTGACCCAATCCTTGAAAGTTCTGGAGACTGAGGTGGTAGAACTAGAGGAGCTGCTCAGGAAAACAGGAGCACTTAGAGGCTCTCAAGTCAAAAAGGTCAGCCTTGGCTAGCTTGCTAGGGGTCACCGCACAGGGTGCTCTGGTCCGCTCACGCTACATGGATGTAGCTCTGATGGACTCACCCTCCCAGTACTTTTTTGGACTGGAGGGGAAAAATGGACAGAGAAAGCTTATTCACTCCTTGTTGGGCGATGACGGGAGAACAATCTCCACAGCAGCAGAGATCAGGAAACACGCTGCTAGCTTTTACAGTGAATTGTTTAGAGCAGAGTGGAGGGAGGACACGTCACTGGGCCAGGTTTTCCTTGATGGTCTTCCAGTGCTCTCAGAGGACCTTGTTGCCGGCTTGGATGCCCCACTGTCTCTGTCTGAGCTGCATACGGCGCTAATGAGCCTCCAGAATGGAAAATCACCAGGCATAGATGGTCTCTCTGTGGACTTTTTTAAGGAATTCCAGCCCCTGCTTGGTCCAGACCTGCTGGAGGTTCTCCAAGATAGCTTGGAAAGGGGGACCCTACCCACGACCTGCAGGAGGGCCATCATCACACTGTTGCCGAAAAAGGGGGACCTCCAGAGCCTAAAGAACTGGAGGCCAGTCTCTCTGCTCTGCACAGACTATAAGATTCTCTCAAAAGCTCTGGCCCGAAGACTGAGAAAGGTGATGAGCGAGCTCATTCATGTAGACCAGACTTACTGTGTGCCTGGCAGGCTGATTAGTGACAACGTCACTTTAATTCGGGATATTTTGGAGGTCTCTGGTTCATTGGCGGTAGAAACTGGTTTGATTTCAATTGACCAGGAAAAGGCGTTGATCGGGTTGAACACCAATATTTATGGACAGTTTTAACAGCTTTTGGGTTCAGCACAGGCTTCATAGCCAGGATACGGGTCTTGTACAGTGACATTGAGAGTGTGCTGAAGATAAATGGGGGCCTGTCTGCCCCTTTAAAAGTCCAGAGGGGGGTTCGGCAGGGCTGCCCTCTCTCAGGGATGCTGTACTCCCTCGCCATAGAGCCTTTGCTTCACTGCCTGAGAAGGGATCTATCAGGAGTTACTTTTCCTGGCTGTGACACCACGTTCAAGCTGTCGGCCTATGCAGATGATGTAGTCATTCTGCTAAATAAGCAGAGTGACATTGACGTTCTGGTTAGGAGTGTCAATCTTTTTGGCCAACTTTCCTCTGCAAAAATAAACTGGGGAAAAAGCGAGGCTCTGATGGTGGGGGAGAAACTAGAAAATCAGCTTACGCTGCCTGGTGGGTTGATTTGGAAAAAAGGAGGTTTTAAGTATCTTGGTGTCTTTATTGGAAATCAGCAGTTTGAGCAAAAAAATTGGGATGGGGTCATAGAGAAAATTAACGGGAGACTAAACAAGTGGAAGTGGCTAATGCCAAGAATATCTTTTAGAGGAAGAGTGCTCATTTTAAATAATCTTGTTTCCTCATCCCTGTGGCACCGCCTCATGTGCATGGACCCCCCTGCTGGTTTGTTGTCCAAAATTCAGTCTGTTTTGGTGGACTTTTTTTGGGGGGGTGGACTCCACTGGGTTCCTCAAGCCCTGTTATTTCTTCCCAAAGAGGAGGGGGGGCAAGGAGTGATTCATTTAGCTAGTAGAGGTGCTGCTTTTAGACTGACTTTCATACAGAGACTGCTGACGGGCCCCCAGGACCTGGTATGGAGGCCTTTGGCCTGTGTTATTTTACAGAGAGTCCTTGGGCTTGGGCTAGACCTCCCTGTGTTTTTAATGGATTTTAAGAACTCTAATGCACTGTCTTTACCCAGTTTTTACCGCAGTCTCTTTTCAGTGTGGACTCTTTTTAAAAAACAAAGAGGGCCATGTGAGTCCCTCTACTGGTTGTTGAGGGAGCCGCTGGTTTTTGGTGGTCGCCTTGGTGTCCTGCCGGGAGTTGGAAGGACCTTCCTTGATAGGCTGTGTTCCAGGAGCGTTCTCACTCTGAAGCAAGTGGTGGAACTGGCTGGTCCTGGCCTCAACAACGCCTCAGCTTTAGCAGCTCATCTTGGTGTCAGGTCGAATCGTTTCATCGATGGTCTTCTTGCACACTGGAAACAGGAGCTTCATGGACTTGAGCACTCCCTACTCTTGGACTTTAGCAATGGCACGCTGCAGCCGGAAAGCACGGACCCCTTTCCCTCTCTCACGCTCTATATGGACTTTGACGTCGCTCCTTGCTCCTTACTGGCATTCTGTGCTCCCACTGGTGTGGACTTTGGAGGAGCCAGTGGTAAGGCACTCTACAGACTGGTGGTGATGGCACTCAACAAGGACCGATTGAACACCTGTGTGGACACTCCTTGGAGAGCCTATTTTAAACTAGGAAAAGGGCATCGGCCTGCCTGGAGGGCTCTTTATAAAGCCCCTCTCCCTAAGAGGCATGGAGACTTACAGTGGAGGGTCCTGCATGGTATTATAGCAGTCAATACTTTTGTTTCTGTGATTAACAGCAGTGTCAGTGATCAGTGTGTTTTTTTGTTCCTCTAGGGAGACTGTTTCTCTAGGGAGACTGTTTTTCATTGTTTTATTGAATGTCAGCGCCTGAGTGGCCTCTTTGAACTTCTCACAGAACTTTTTCATATTTTTAAGGAAGTTTTCTCTAAGCAGGTTTTCATTTGTGGTTTTATGTACAATCGTCGTTTTAAGCAGAAGTGTCAACTACTGAACTTTGTTTTAGGGCAGGCAAAGTTGGCTATCTATGTAAGCCGGAGAAGAAAACTTGAGAATGTTGAGAGTGATGTTGATGTCAAAATTTTATTTGTGAGGCTACTTAAAGCCAGAATCAGGCTGGACTTTCAGTTTTTTATGGGGAATGGGGATGTGGAAGGTTTCAGGACCCTCTGGTCCCTGGAGGATGTCCTCTGTTTAGTTCGTGATGGACAGCTTTTTTTGGGGGCGTTTTTTGGGGGAATAATTTTCTGTGTAATATAGCATGACATAGAAATTGTATTGAATGATGGACAAGTGTGTTTATTAAAGATCTTTTAAAAATCAAAAATCAAAATCTCTCTCTCTCTCTCTCTCTCTCTCTCTCTCTCTCTCTCTCTCTCTCTCCTTTCCGCTTCCGGTGGGTGCGAGTGAGAACGTGAGTGAGGAGGTGTTGGGTGTGTGAGTGAGGAGTTTTGGATTATACTTTTTCACAACGTTTGGACTTTTCCTTTATCCTTTGTTATTGGCTGCATATTCAGGTAAGTTTATTTCAGTCTTTTGAGTGCGTTTGTGTTTTTGTTTGTTTTTTTGGCGTTTTGCTGGAGGATGGCGTCCTTTGAGACGCCACCTCCGTCTATCCGGCAGGGAGTGAGGATAGTCCCGCCGGATAGCAGCGTTGCTGTGGAGGAGGTTCTTCTTGCTGTGGGTGAGAAGGTGGGACATGATATGATCTGCTTTGCCTCAAGAATGAATAAAGCTGTCGTTGTGTTTTTGACTGGTGAGGAATATGTCCATAGTCTGATTGGGAGCGGTGTTGTAATTGGGGACACGTATGTACAGGTGTCCCCATTATCTGTTCCATCAACGCGCATCACCGTTTCAGGTGTTCCTCCCTTCATCACTAATGAGCAGTTGGAGACGGAGCTTCGCAGATTTGGGAAGTTTGCAGGCCCGTTTAGAACTGTGAGTTTGGGATGTAAGGATAGTAAATTAAAACATGTCAAATCACTTAGGCGCCAGGTATTCATGTTTTTGGACTCGCCCACTCAAACGTTAGAAGTGTCCTTCCGGGTTAAACATGGGGACGGCTCCTACATGGTGTATGCGAGCTCAGGGCAAATGAAGTGCTTTGAATGTGGAGACGTGGGCCATAAACGGTTCGCTTGTCCGCATAAGCAACGGGCGGGAGGCTCTGATGAAGCCGCAGCTGAAACCAGCGGTGCAGCCTCCGCTCATGCCGCTACTACAAATGACGTTGCGGGGCCTTCCGCCGGTCCTGCTCTGGAGCCTGCTGCTGTGTGTGTGGACAGCCCAGCTGTGGCGCCCGCAGCCCAGCTTACGGTTGGGAGCGTGGCTGGTGATGACGCCCAAACAGTCACTGATGGTGCATCAGAATCTAGCTGTGAGAAAAGGCCTGTAAAATCAGCAGCTGTGGTTCCGGTGGATGCTAACGTTTCTGAACAGCTGACGGAACAACACCAGTCAGCTGCTGTAAGTGGCGTTCAGGAAACTGTAGATCATGATCAATCAGCTGGGACAGCTGTATCAAACAGTAAATTAAGTTGTGATGAGGAAATGGATTCTGATTCTGATACTGTGTCTATTGGAGAAACTTGCAGTAAAAGCAAAAGCTTGTACTCATTGGATGAAATAAATGTTTTCCTGGACGAAACCTACAAACGAGCAGTTAAAGTCACTGATTACTTCAGTGACGCCAATAAATTTATTAGATCTGTTAAAGTGCTGGAAAGGCGGGTTGGCCTTGACCTCCTGGATGAGAGAAAACGTTTTCGCCTTAAAAAACACCTAACGGCCCTGCGTAAATCAGCAGGAGGAAAAAAGGTCACACGCACCCGACAGATGAAATAACGTACATGGGTATGCACAGCACGGTGTTCCTATATATCTACTGCTCTTTGCTGTCTCTCCCTGTCTTCTATCTTCTCTATCTCCCTATGCAAAACATAAAATTAGGAACCTTAAATATCAATGGTGGGAGGGGCAATCATAAGAGGGGATTAGTTGGTGAATTGTTTAGACAAAAGAATCTTAACATTTTGTTTTTGCAAGAAACTCATACCACTTCAGCAGATGAAGTGGACTGGGGCTTGTGGTGGAAGGGCCCTTTTTCACTCAGTCATGGTACAAATTTTAGTGCAGGAGTAGCTATTTTGTTTGGGGAATCTGTGAATGCAACAGTTCTTTCTGTAGTGGAGGTAGTGAAGGGCAGGCTGCTCTTTGTTAGGGCAGAAATAGAGAATTCGGTGTTTTGTCTGATCAACATCTATGCTCCAAATCAGGGTTCTGAAAGAACTGCCTTTTTCAATAAACTGAAAAATGAATTGCAGAATTATCACCAAGATCAACTTATTGTTGCTGGTGATTTCAACTGCACCTTAGATTTTACTGTGGATCGAACTAATGCAGAACCTCATCTTCAGTCATCGCGAGTTTTAAAAAATATCACTGTACAGTTTGACCTTTTGGATACATGGAGAATTAAACATGCAAACACTAGACAATATACCTGGGTCAGAGTCGTAGACAATACGGTCAGTGCTGCCAGATTAGATAGGATATATGTTTCTCAAAGTTTTGGCCCAGGAATTCTTCATAGCAACATAAGTCCTGTCGGTTTTACAGATCATCATCTAGCTTCTGTGATGTTAATCATTTCACCAGGGGAAAGAACTAGATCCTATTGGCATTTCAACAATAAGCTCCTTCAAGACGACGCTTTTTGTCATTATTTTGTGTGTTTCTGGGAACACTGGAGGGCTACAAAGCCTCGTTTTAGTTCCTTAGGACAGTGGTGGGAGGTTGGCAAGGTGCAAATTCGCATTTTTTGTCAGCAGTATACTGCAAACTCGACTGCTGTCATCAGAACCAAAGTTTGTGAACTTGAGGACACTGTTAAGAGGCTGGAGGAGAGTTTGATTAGGGATCGGGATTCTACCTCGGGTCCCTTGCTGCAGGCGAAGAGATCGGCCCTGAGCTCTTTGCTGCGGGAAAGAGTGAAGGGAGCACTTGTTAGGTCCCGGTTTACTCAGCTGAAGGACATGGACGCCCCAACGTCCTTTTCTTTTCAATCTGGAGAAGTCTGCCGCAAAAAAGAAATTGATGACTTGTTTAAAACTCCCACATGGTCAAATAACTACAGATCCATCTGAGATGAGGAGCCATGCAGTGGATTTTTATGGGGCCCTGTTTGGTGCAGAACCATGCTGTATAGACTCTCGAAATCAACTCTTTGGGGGCCTTCCCAAGCTCAGCCCAGGGGAAAGGGCTGCTCTGGACTGCGAACTGACCTTGGATGAGTTAACTGTAGCAGTCAATCAAATGGCTCTGGGACGTGCACCTGGACTTGACGGTCTCTCTTCTGACTTTTTTAAGCACTTTTGGGACATTATAGGATCAGATTTTTATGATGTTCTAATTGACTGTTATAGAACTGGATCTTTGCCTGTTTCCTGTCGGCGTGCAGTACTATCCCTGCTGCCTAAGAAAGGGGACTTGGCCTTGCTTAAAAACTGGAGGCCCGTTGCTCTTCTTTGCACAGACTATAAGGTGCTTTCTAAAGCCCTATCAAATAGACTTAAAAATGTTTTGGATGTCATCATAGATAGAGATCAAACGTATTGTATTCCTGATCGAACCATTATGGACAATATTTTTCTCATACGTGATGTTCTTAATCTTAGTAAATGTTATGATTTAAAGTTTGGTATTGTGTCTTTGGACCAGGAAAAAGCTTTTGATAG
>CM035836.1:218872027-219019939 GCA_020510985.1 Pholidichthys leucotaenia
AAGGATAATTCGGATTGATTTAAAGTCAATTTGGAAGCTCTGTTTGATTATAAATCAGCTTAATAGATTTGCTCTGCTTTAATCCGAGTGTGCATTCATGCAAGAAATGCAACTCCTATAGTTGACCACACGGTGGAGGCAGTTGTCTCTGCCCTCCCAGGGGGAGGAGACACTGGTGACGTCGCTCTGGGTGGGTCTACCGGCCTCACTCAAAATGGCGGCTAGAGAGACTCCCTCTTAGCGCCTTCAAAATGGCGTCTGCACGCTTACTCTGCTCATGCGCAGTTTTTCGTGCACGCCTTTCGGTCACGCGCGCGACTGTGCGCGTTCACGTGACACGTGATGCGGGCGCGAGTCTCAGCGACAACGCCACGCCTTGCTTTCCAAAATGAGAGTTTAATCTCCAACTTTCACAAATAATGTAACCCCTTTAATTTCGGGTATAGTTTAGCGCTACTTTCCCCAGCGGTTTATTCAGTGACCAGATCAAACCGCGTCCAGCTTAATATGACGTCACCACGCTTGGGTAATTAAATTACATAACTGGCCAGTTTAATTACTCCTTTCGGGATAATCGCCGAAAGGTTAAACTGGCGAGAGACAGGACGGTTTTCTTCGCGTTTCTGTCGCTCTGGGCCTCTATGTTTCTTAATCCAGCATATAATGCTTCAAACTTCTTTTTGCATGCATCAAAAACTGTTGACTTTTTAGTGGGTGAATTGCTCACCCCCCCCTTTGCTATCAGTCAGCCTCCTCAGCGGGAGTTTAGGTAAACAACACAGCAGACACACACAGGCATGAGGAGAGATGCAGCCTCAGTCTCTCAAACAACACACAGACTCGCCAAATAGTGGATCAATATTTGCAGGAAAAAATTATGATTTCAATGAATTTTCTTTTTGCATATACGTTTCCCAATTACAGAGGCCTCACAAACGGGGCACCATTAAGAATGTAGGATGAAGTGCCTATAAAATTATTTGTCATAAGGTACAGGAATTATTTATCTTATTTAATAGTGGGTGTGAAAGGGGCGGAGCTGAACCGTCACTTCTACACCCGTTAATTAAATAAAAGCACTCGTAAAAGGGGCACCAGTCCTAACGGACAATAAAATTAACTTTAATTTTAATTAATTTTGTACCTTAAATTACTTAATGAATCAGTCTCAAAGTTTCAGTGAGTTTTTGTCCTGCCGTGATTAGGAAACCTGTATATGCGAAAGGAAAACACTTTCAACTGCTCTCATTCACTCTTTATTAAAATCATTCAGGTTACATGGCATGGCGTTCAAATGATGAATAAACAGATTCAGATGATGACAGCGTAAAATATCACATCAACTGATATTGGGTTCCTGAACATAAAATCCAGCGTTACACCTCTGCAGAACCAAGGAGAAACTAGACTTATGTTTCAACGGTAAATGAGGCTGGAATGTTTTAACAAAACATCGCAATTTTATGGGGAAAATTCATAAGCTAATTATCTAAAAATGACTCCTGAATTAATCTACAAAATTTAAGGGCAGTTACTTAAAAATGACTAAGAGTTTTTGCTTCAGTTTACGGCTCTATCCTGTGGCTGAGAGACTAATTGAGCCCTGAAATACGGGCCATATTCAATTGTAATTTAATTGTTAGGACATTACGTTTTAACCCAGAAAATAGGAGAAATAAAAGTTTCACTCACACACGGCCGTTGGTCCAAGTTCTGCGGGTCGGTACCGCTGGGTTTTGAAGTTAGGACGTCGGGAGGAAGCGGCTGCTGTCCTCACTCACAGCCGTGGGGTGATAACTCAGCTGGGGGGCCCTTCAAAGAGACATTTGCAGCCGTGGGTGGTTTGTCTCAGGGCGGCGTGAAAAGTCCTTGGGAAAAGAATCCAAATTTGGGGTCTCTTGTAGCGGGATTGACCCGAAAACTGAAGGAAAATCTTCTCAGTCTCTGTTCACTTTAAACTAGGCAAATTAAAGGTCCACTTTAATGGCGTGAAAAGTCATAAAAAAAGTGTTAGAAAAACATTTACTAGGATAAGAATGGCTTCTGAGGTGAAGGAAAAAGTTTGAGAATTTGATTCTCTAAAAAGGGACGAGCTCTAAAGAAAAATGGTTCTTCCTCAGTTTCCAGAATATAAGAAAAGACTTGACAAACACACAGAGAATAAAATAAAACTTCACAAGGCCTTGAAACGGTGGAATAAAATCTTCTTCTGAGATCTAGATTACTATTCTGCTTCTTTAATCTTAATTTAGTTCCTAATCTTTCTCAAAATCTCTTTCTTTCTTCTTTCTGTGTTTCTAATTCTTAATTCTATTACCGCTTTGCTGTTCTAATCTTCCTGCCTGTTGTCTCTACTTCTACACTTTTTTCATTCTCTTAACTTCTGATCTCTTTCTTTCTTTTCTCTTAACTAAACTCAAATCTAACTCCTCTCTTTTAAAGTTACCTCGCCGGGTCATAAAACTGATGATGTAGTTGCAAGACTGACCAATCGGCTTTTTCAGAAGCAGTTTGAAATGGCTGCTATCCAATGTGAGAACACTTCTTTGTTTGAGAGCAGCCAATCAGATGAAGACACCATCCCATGAAATTTCAGAGGGAAAATCAACAGTCAGTTCTTATGAGATAAATGCTCAATATATAATCTAACTAAATTAAATGACTTGGCTAATATATGGTGATCATGCATTTATACCATTACTCCAATAACACTCATGAATATAACATTTCTTATACATAATTATAATACATGCATTCACATTTAGATCAAGATTAGAACAGCAGAACATGCAGCAAACCATGGTTGGTGATAAGAGGGATGATTTTCAGTGTCCTTAGGATCCAGAGGATAAGCTGAAAGAAACTTAATATTTAGAACAAATTAAAAGTCATCCTACGTACTGAAAACACATTCCGTAGGTATCCGCTAGGAGGTACTGTTGAGCTGTAGATGATTTCCTTTAGTATCTGGCGAAGACCTGGACAGCATAGGCTATAAAACCGTCAGATTAAGTGGTTTATGACTCTTTTAAAAACATTGGTTTCCTGTGAAAAGGTACGTTATCAAATGCAGTGTTCATGTTGAGAGGTCTGGTTTCCTGAGTTTTATGTTCCTTTGAGCCTTTAAAAGCAAACTCTGATCCTTACAATCTCTGCAAGCGGCAACTGTTTACATTGGGGTCCTGGGAAAGCAAGCATCTTTGGTCAGGCCTGGAAGAAGCCTGCATGAGTCGGCATAAAAGCCAGTGATATTCCTGAGAAGGCAGAAAGGTGATATTCCTGTGTAATGAATAAAATGAAATTCCTGTAAACTGGAGAGAAGTGATCTTCTGTCTCGGTTTTGAGGAGGACGATGATGCTACAAGTGTTACCTCATGATGTTAGTTACTTAAATATAAGAGTAGTAGTGACCCCAAGAAATTAGTTAAGAAAGAAAGTACTGTAGCTACTTAAAAAGTTTTTTCTCCCAAATTTTTGATGAATTGTTATGAATTTACAACTTTCCACATCTAAATTTGAAAGTTATTTTTCACTTAAATTTATAAATTTTTTCCTGAATATTTGTGGTTTTGTCCTTGTAAATTTAGGATCATAATATGCATTTGATACTTTACTGTCATAAATTTGTGAGCTTTTCTCAAAACTTTTGGACATTTTTCTTGTGTATGTATGCTTTTTTTATCGATGTTTGGGTTTTTACTCCTAATTTAATCTCTGTCTTATTATGAATTTATTATGGAGTTTTTTCCTGAAAGAAAAACGTTTTGTTAAAAATGTGACTTTTTCGTAACGTTAATTTGCAGAACCAGAACAAAACTAAGAGTTTACCTTATTTTGAATGAAATTATTTATAAAACTGTTTACTTCAATAAAATTCATTAAAATGAGCAAAGGTGCAGTAGCTTCAATTGTAATATTATGCATACTATTAAAACCTCCTAAGTTAGTAATCTATGCATCCCCTCTCTTACAAAATAAATTCAGACAGACCCAAAAATATTTAACTTTTTTCTCAATAATCATAAAAGCAAATGCTGGAATCATAAATTAAAGGTCTGGATTATACCTTTGGTAGGAGCTGCAGTGCATGCGGGGGCTCTGCGCCATACATGTGCAGAGTGGGGAGCTATGGGGAATTGAGCGTCTACCCCTTTAACTTTTCTGTCCAAAGAGCCCTTTTGATTGGTCATTTATGGAGAGATTTAATTATACTGAATTCAGTACCCTTCACCCCACCCCCAAAAGCCTCAAATTCAGCCTTTGGCATGAAACTTTGTTTTATTACTTAAAAATGTATGTTTATGAAACATCAGATTTCTGAGCATACCTGACAGCAACACTGCAGCAGCGGGTAGTTAACCGCTCCCTTTCGCCACAGCAGGCACTGAGTGGGGGCCAGCTGACTCCACCTGTAGCAGCCAGGCAATCCATGTCTGGATTTATGATGCCAGTCTTTGCTCTTATGATTACTGTGCAAAATTTTGAATATCTTTGAGTCTGTCTGAATTTATTTTGTAAGACAGAAGATGCATAACAACCACCATTTAGGTGTTGTTTTTTTGGTGGTGGGGGGCTGGGGGGCTGGGGGGCATAAAACAGAAGTGACTACAACTTTGTGTGGTGTAGGGATACCAGGTATTCAGGGAGTTGTGTGGCACCTTACGGGTGACGTCACCACGCAGTATACATACAGGGCGGCCTGCCATCGCAGGTCAGTCTGTAGTTGGAGTCAGTGGTATGAGAAGTGACTGGCAGCCAGCCCCATTGTACATGTGCCTGTATTCCTTATTCTTTATTGTAATAATGTTCAGTAAACTGCAGCATCTTTGTCGGTCGTCATTGCCAGGTTTGTGGACATAATATTTGGCGACTAGAGGCTAAACCATGGAAGCGTGCTTACAACTGCTACAGCCCTTCCTTGAGTGCCCGGGAGAACCAGCAGTCCCACGGCCACATTGGCTGGACGCATTTGAGACCTACATTTCGGCGTTGGACCTGGGTAAACTCGACAAAGTAAGGAAAACAGCACTCCTTGTCCACAACCTTGGCATAGAAGGCCAGCGAATTTTCCACATGCTAAGACCGACTGAGTCTTATGTGGATGCCGTTGAGCTACTAGCTAGCTACTTTGCAACCCCTGACAACGTGATTGCATGACGAATCCGCTTTCGCCAGAGACACCTACGGGTCGGTGAGTCAGTACAACAGTTCGTCACTGACCTAAGGCATTTAGCTAGTATATGCCGTTTTGGACTGTTTGAAAATTAAATGGTGCGGGACCAGCTAGCTTACCACACATGTAATGCTAGGCTATGAGCTAAAATGCTAATGGCACCAAACAACATGATGCTAGCTAACACCACTGAGCTAGCATTCCAGCTAGAGGCAGCAGAGGAGCTAGCTTCGGAGCGAAATGGGCACCAAACACAGAAGCTACCCGGACAAACGGCGTTAGCTAACATGGTGAGCCCGGAGCAAGAAGAGGACTCGGCAGAAGAATTTGAGACAAATGCCGTTAGCCGAAGGTCCACTCTGAGAGGCTCCGTCTCCGGGAGCTGTAGGTCCCCGACGCACCAGGACAGAGCACATTTTTGCCCGGCTAAAGGACAACGACGTATCAAATGTGGGCGCCAGAACCATTTCACCAGAGTGTGCCGGTCAGCAGCACCGTGGGGCCCGCCAAGTAAGCCAGCCTTCCTGCAAACATCGACCATTCATGTAGTAAGCTCCGACATCATTGGTTATTCATACAGCATGATGGAGCTAGACGGGGTAGCATACTGCTCCTACTTGACACGGCGGCGGTGCGGTCGATGTTAAACTGGGCCATGGTGAAGAAGTTTTTCCCCAACCACAAAATAAAAAAGAACCCGACGCCACTGTATGGTTTTGGGGGTCACAGACTTTGCAATGTTGGAATGGTAGAAGTGACTGTTTATTACAAGTCTAAAATCGTGGCTGACTTCTCATTCCAAGTGGCAGCACACGGCGACAACATCATGGGATGCGACCTCTTCTACAGACTCGGCTTCACCATTAGGGACAGCGTGGGGTTTGAATGGTCCGGATGCAGCAGCTGAAGCACAGTGGACCTCAACGATGATGACGTGGTGTTGGACAAAACAATTACAAGAGGCACCGATACCAAAGCGTCCACCACATGTTCTCAGGAGAAGAGCCGCCCGGATGAGGGGGGCAGCCAGACTCACCTATGTCCCTCACTCAGCCAGAACCAGAGCCAGAGGGAAGTGAGCCGGAGCATGCAGAGAGCCCCGAAGCACAGCAACAGCAACCAGGCTTGAACGATGCTCCTGATGCAATACATCAGATCTCTTCAGACCAAAGAGAGGAGGAATCAGATGACTTCCGTACCCTCGCTCAATGAACTACAACTGAGCCTATGGGTGAAAAGTCCACCACAACAACAGACACCGGAGAGGCTCCGGACACCTTCTGCACCCACAATGAGCCACAACTAGTGACAGAGACAATGGGTGAAGGGTCCACAGCAAACACGGTGACTACCGAACTGCCACAGCATGACGGAGGTCCCAAGCTGAACCAGCACATAGAGCCACCGGGAGCACAGCAAAGCATTAAACCAAATAAGGCGCAGCTCCAGGTCATGGACTGGGTTTGGGTCCGCGGGCCCGCCACAAAACCCCTCAGGCAGAACTGTTCTCCCCGTGGAAGACTGTACGCAAAATGACTGTTCAGGCAGAAGCACAGCTGACAGGATGGCAGAATAACCCACACAGCCACATTGGGTCCCGCGGTGGTCTACCAACGGACCCTAGTCGTTAGGTTTTGGTTCATGTTCATGTGAAAAAAAAAAAAACTAGCAAGAATGTTCTTTAATAAAACAAGAGTGTGTTCTTTGATAATATGTTCATTGAATAATTACAACCAGTGTGTTCCATATAAGTAAGACATAAAGTAAAAGTCTGCCTACTGCAATTATAAGTTTGAACCACTTTTGCCTGATCAGTGAAGTCTAATTTTGGGAATCATTTGTATTGTTTGAATAGCCTTATTTGGATTTTTTGATGGGTGAATCATAGAGATATGTATTGTTTAGTTATAGTATGTGTTTAATTTGTAGGCTTTAGGTACAATTTGGGGAGGGCATGTCTGCTAAGGATAATTACAGTCTCAGTTTTGCAAGGGGGGAGGAAAATGTGGTTAAGGGATATCAGATATTCAGAAAATTGTGCGGCACCTTACGGATGATGTCACCACACAGTATATATACATGGCGGTCCGCCATCTCAGGTCAGTCTGTAGTTGGAGTCAGTGGTATGAGAAGTGGTTGGCAGCCGGCCCCATTGTACACGTGCTGGTATTTCTTATTCTTTATTGTAATAAAGTTCAGCAAATGGCAGCATCCTCGTAGGTCATCATTGCCAGGTTTGTGGACATAACACTTTGGTCATTCTAATAAATTTTATAGAATTAAACATAGGTTTATTCATAATTCCATTTTATTTCTAGACAAAACAGAGGTAAACTTGTCGTTTTGTCCTGGATCTGAAAATTAGGCTGCATTCACACCAGGATAGTCTGGGAGTCTCAGTTCAATTGGGCAGGAAATGCCAAGAATTTTCGCACCTTCGTTTGGTTTGGTTCGCATTCACACTGCACTTTTGCACTTTACTAAAGCGGACTAAACTGCCTGGACAACGTCACGCAGTTACAACAACTGCTTATTTGAGGTGCTGTAGCCGAAACCACTACTAACCAGGAAGAAAAAATCTCGGCGAAGAAGAAAAATCCAGCTCATCAATTGGCGAAAACCGAAAATGGAAATTTGTTCCCTTCAGCTGGATTGTTTGTCCACCACAAACAAACAGTGGCTCTGTTACAACCTGCATCTCCTCACTACCCCAAGTCTGTCCATGAGGCATTTTTTAACTTTGCTCATCACTTTCTCCGGTAAAAGGATTTCTTGGATTCGCATGGTTGCCTTTGTTGTTATTTTCTACCAAAAATGCACTACGGTAAATGTCACTTCCTCTTCTGAGACTATGTTGTCTTACGGGGATACTACAGGGGGTTTACTGGCATCGGGGTGATGACCCAGCCATGCAGTGATGTCATCATGTTGAACCACATATATGAGGAGAACCGCCATCTTAGAGCGTCTTTCCCGACTGGTCAGTATTAGGAACAGACCTGTACTGTATATCATCACTTTGTATAATAAAGTTCATGTTCAAAGGAGATACCACTCTCTGTGCCTCATTCCGGATTTCCAGACACAACATTTGGCGATGAGAGTTAAAACATGGAGGCGTGCGTGAGGACACCACTACCATTTCTGGAAAATCCCAGTGAGTCGCTCATCCCATGGGTGTGCTGGTTTGACGTTTTCACCACTTACTTCTCAGCATTTGGCCCGGACGAGATGAACGAGGTATGGAAGTCAGCTCTATTGCATTACTATCTGGGCATGGAGGCCACTCATTTTTATGGCACGATAAGACCACCAGTTTTGTGTGCCAAGGCGGCCGACCTGCTAGCTAGCCGCCACACTTCACCCCGCGACGACTACAATGTGTCTGTTGATCTACTAGCCAAACACGCCAAGGTCCCAGAGTGTATGATGACCCGGAAGTCCGTGTTCTACCAGTGCCGACAACAAGAGGATGAGCCATTTATACGGTATGTGGATGCTCTTCGCTGTTTGGCTAGCAGGTGTGAGTTTGGACACATAGAGGACAGATTAATAATGTTGCAGTTGAAGCAGTCCACAGCAAGTTTGGAGATGAGGGCCATACTGATGGATGAGCCGGATGACCAGACGGTGGCAGGAATGGTGAGGGAGCTGCAGGAGAACCTGCCGCTGGTGGTGTGCTTCTTACTGATGTCAGAGGCACTGGAATTGACGTTCCAGTTAGAGGTGACAGCTCAGGGGGCGCCGTGACTGGCAGGACAGCAGAGCACCATAGACCTAATCCACGACATACTAGCCAAAAAGCATGGCACAGAGAGTGAGCACAGCAACAAGGGAAAATTCAATACAATGGGTGACTACAGCACTGTGGGTGAACACAACACGGAGAACAAAGATGACATGGAGGTAGACCACCGACCGGACTCGCCTCAGATCCTCACCCAGCCAGAGCTTCGGCGAGCCGCTGCATTGCTGAGGAGAGGGAGCCCGCGTCTGTCGGGAACGACGCCAACGGGAGACCAGCCATCTTGTGTGCACAGGGGGAGCGCTACCCGGAGAGGGGGCAACAGCGGGAATTGCCTCAGATCCTCACCCAGCAGGAGTTTACGGGAGCTGCTGTGGAGTTGCAGGAGAGGGAGCCCAGGCACACAGAGAACAGCGACATATCACCCCGACCTAAACCAGCACCAGACAAAGGCGAGAAAGAACCAAACTTCTTCAGAATGCTCACTTAGCACCAGTCTACCGGAGCCATGGCTGAGCCGACAAATGAAGAGTCCACAACATCGAATGACACAGGAGAAAAGCCAGATGTCTTCAGTATCCACGACCAGCATTGGCCTCCAGGGACGGCCGCTGTAGCATTGCATGAATAGTCCGTAACCCAACAGGATGTGACAGAACCTCCACAGCTTGAGGAACACCCCGCAGCAAACATGAATACCACATCATTACAACCACAGCACCACATGCTGTGGTTGTAATGGTAAATGGCACTCACTTATATAATGCTTTTTTTCATCTCTTGATGACCAAAGCGCTTTACAGATCCTGCTATCCACCCATTCACACACACATTCACACACTGATGGTGGCATGCTGTCTAACATGGTGCTTCCAGACCCACCAGGGGCAATTGGGGTGAAGTGTCTTGCCCAGGGACACAACGGCAGGATATCTGGGGAGAGCGGGATTCGAACCGCCGACCATGTGGTTATTGGACAACCTGCTCTACCTCCTGAGCCATTGCCATCCGTAATGGTTGTAATGGTTGGGTTCCGCGGGCCCAAACCCAGTTCATCATTGTGAGTGCCGCTCACAATGATGAACTGGGTTTGGACCCGCGGAACCAAGCAACCGGGCTCACAGTTGGCCTTTAAATTGGCACCACCACTGACATGCATGAAGATAGCGGCACAACTGGAAATAAGATCAGGACGGCCGTCTGTGGGAGGTGAGAATGGTTGCTGCGGATTGGGATACGGCATTGGAGCCGATTTAGCTGGTGTGGGATCCAGGGCAGGACAGTGTTGACAAGTATGCCATGGCTTCAGAGGGACGGCACCCAGGCCTGGTGAGATTGGCACTGCCAGGGGCGTGTCTACCACGAGCTTCCTGCAAAGCCCCTCCAGCAGAACCGCCTTCCCCATGGAAGAGTGTCAGTGTCAAAAAAAAGTGACTGTTTAGATAGGAGCGCAGCTGGGGAGCAAGTGGCAGAATAATCCACCCAGCCGCGTCGGGTCCAGCGGCGGTCCACCCGCTGACCCTAGTTATTATTATTGTTATTTATGCCAAATTGGGGAGGGTTACACTTGGTGACAATTGGAGTGTTCTGTGTTTTTCCAAGGGGGCGGGTGAATGTAGTATAGGGATACTACAGGGGGTTAACTGGCAATCAGCGTGATGATGCAGCCGTATGGTGACGTCATCACTCCAAACCACATGTAAGGGGAGAACTGCCATCTTAGGGTGTCTTTCCCGGCTGGCTCAGTAACAGGAACAGACCTGTATTGTATATCATCACTTTGTATAATAAAGTTCGTGTTCAAAGAAGACACCACTCTTTGTGCCTCATTCCCGGTTTCCAGACATAACATACATGTTGCTATGGTTACACAAACGCCGAGAGGCACTTCCACCCCTTGGTCCGCTGGCTAGTTCATTTGCATTCATACTGCAAGCGAACCACACCAGGGTTCACTTGCAAGTGAACCGAGACCCCCGGTTTTCGAGCGGACCAGAGTTCACTTGTTTGGTGCTCACCAGAGTTCAACTGCACATTGAGGATTCTTTCATACCTAAATTGGTTTAATTTGGTCTGAATCAGTTGACAAGTTTGCTTCTTTGTATCATTTTCTCCTTGGTTTGGTCCCCTTTCACACAGTCAAAAATTCAAGCAGACCAAAATGTGTCACGGTAAATCCCACAAGACTAACGTCAGAATGTTCTCTGTTCTTATTGGTCAGAGTTTGCTGGCCAGTCAAGCCCAGTGATACCATAGTCATTAAACCAGGTATTGGCACTTTTGACAGTGTAGGCAGGTGCCAAGACCTAAGGGAAAGGGAAATCAGCATCTCCGTAAAGCTTGTCAGCAGAGGGAAGCTTTAAAATTTCCTGGTAGACAGTTGCACTGATATTGGACTTGATAAAACATAAGAAAAGAAAAGATAAGATAAGATAAGATAAGATAAGATAAGATAAGATAAGATAAGCCTTTATTAGTCCCACAATGGGGAAATTCCAGGATTGCAACAGCACAGGGATAGCAACACTCAGAGCAATAATTTAGATGATAAGAAAATAAAAGCAGTGAATATATATATGTACACATAAATATATAAATATACACAGTGCGGAGCATTGTAGCTAGATGGAATAAACAGCATAGCAGTCTATTTAGTTACCCCACGTAGTATGAATATGTACCCATACATATTGTCACCCTCCGTAGCAATTGATCTTGTCCTAGATGTATACTGGAGAGGACCATTTTGTGTAAGTCTGTTGCGTCTTTTGCATTCAATACTATTAGGTCATCACATTTTTTTGCTATCTCTGCACGCAGCCCTACTTAGGTTATAAAGTCTGACAGCCGTAGGTAGGAAGGACCTGCAAAACCTCTTGGTTGCGCACCTAGGATGATGTAGCCTACTGCTAAATAAGCTCCTCAGTGCGTTCAGTATGTCCTGCATAGGGTTGGACTCAAACTCCAGCAGAGATGACAGCTTAGCCACAATCCTTCTCTCTCCTATCTCCTCCACTGGATCAAGGCACTGCCCAAGGACAGAGCTAGTTTTCTTGATCAGTTTGTTCAGTCTCTTCCTATTGGCTGCTGTGATGCCACTGCCTCAGCAGACCACTCCAAAAGTGATGGCTGATGCCACCACTGAATCATAGAATGTCTTCAGGAGCACTCCTTGTACACCAAAAGACCTGAGCCTCCTCACTAGGAACAGCCCTGTCCGTTCTTGTAGAGTGCGTCGGTATTGTGTGACCAGTCTAGTTTATTGTTCAAATGAACACCCAGGTACTTGTAGGATAGATAGATAGATAGATAGATAGATAGATAGATAGATAGATAGATAGATAGATAGATAGATAGATAGATAGATAGATAGATAGATAGATAGGATGTCACCATCTCAGTGTCTGTTCCTTGGATGTTTACTGGTGCTGTGAGGGGTTGTCCTTGCCTGCAGCAGTCCACCACCAGCTCCTTAGTTTTTCTCGCGTTGATCTGGAGGCAGTTCCGATGGCACCAGTCCACAAAGTCCTGGATAAGTCCTCTGTACTCAGCTTCATCTCCATTGGAGATGAGGCCGACAATCGCAGAGTCGTCAGAGAACTTCTGTGTCACCATGGGTTGAGATGCCGTCTCGGCACTGAGCCCATGTTTTCCCTCATCCCTGCCTCCCATTGAGCAGCGTCTCAGCTGGCCCCCAGCTGGCAGCATTATGGACGGCTGGGGCCAGTTAGTCTTCATCAGCTGGGGCGCTGCCAATGAGGATAAATAGGAGCAGCCTCGATGACTCGGGGCTGCGACATAAGCACTGCTAGGCTGAAGCCCCTTCGTCTGGTGTCAGCCTCAACTCCCCTTGCAGCATTCCTGTGTTTGTATCCCGCTGTGAGGATGTACGTCTTGCTACCCCCACGTCCGGTACGAGCTGCTTACCTCTGCGCTGTGCAACCTGTGAGTGTACCTCTGCATGAGTATCTGTGCTCTCCTCATCCCTTATCCCTTACCCAAAATAAACCATCTCGACTCACTGGCTTGTCCCTGGCTCTGATTGCCCGGCTCCCTAGAGCCGGATATGACAGTATGTCGCAGCCAGAAGAGTTGCCGGCGGCCGTGAGTCGCTGTGGAAATGTACCTTTCTGTCCGGGTGTCAGCGCTGCTAGCATGCCGTTTCCCAGGAGTCACTTCCGGCGCCAGGGCGACGAGCTAAGGTCCATCTCGGAGGCTGTCGACGGGACATTCTTCACCCTGCACGACGCCTCCAACGCGAGACGCTGGCATCCGGGCCGTGCTGAGGAACTCCTGGACTGTCACCCTCACTCTCTGTACCATCTGGAGGACAGTGCCAGGATAGACGTTGCAGGTACACAGCGAGAGAAGCTCCACGGGGTGGATGGAAATCCCGGCAGGGAGTCGAAGTGGGCGACGTCTTTCCCCGCTTCGGAGTCCCGTTCCTGCCGCTATTCCAGTCCGGGAGTTCGCGCCAACCAGAGGACTTCCCCCGACCTGCGCCACGTCACTCGGGATTCCCTTCTAGGAGCCGCAGCTGACAGCAGTTATGTCCGGGGTCGAGTGGCTGTCGCGAGCTCTACTGTGTTTCCTGTCACCACCTTCAGGCATGTGGCGGCGGCAGTGAGATTGATGGTGAGGACTTCAGGGCTACGAAGCTTTCCCGTGCTCGACGCCTTCCTCGTCTCGATCTCCGATCTGGAGCGGCGAATCCTGGGTTTCCCCCTCGCTTCGTCCCCTGGGAGTAGTCGTCATCACATCGCCGAGTCACCTCTGCACGAACCTCGTCCGGATCCAGTTCTGGGTCATCGTCAGGACCGTTCCTCCCACGCAGCTGTCATCCCTTCGCCTCGTCAGTGTGGAGATCCTACAGCCTCGTCCCCTGAGCCTCGTTCCCCCGCTGTCATTCCTGGACATTCGGGCTGGCTCACCCCGGCTGTTTCCCCCTCCTCCTCGACGCGCTTCCTGACCGCTGTGTGTGCCTGGAATCCCGGCCTGGTGAGCTCTCTGCTGGAGACAACGCGAGCGATCCTCAGACGAATTCCCGGGGGGTCCTCCGTTATCGCCGGGCGGGGAGAGGAAGAAGCAGATTCCACTACAGCAGGCGATACTCAACCTCCAGGGGGCAGGCAAGTCATTGTTTTTTCACACCTGCTTAATGATTTGCTCTGTCACATCCCTGGAGGAGAAGTTCAGGGTTCGCAGCTCCCTGAACTCTCCCCACCTGCTGTAACCTGTTTTCCTAATCCCGCATCCTCTGTGTCTCTCTCCGCCGAGCGGTCCCCGGCTCCGGGTCAACGTGGTGGGATATGGAGAGGGCCTGTGGTTCCGCAGCTACATTGCGGACGGAGGAGGGGGACTGACTGCTGCGTGGAGTCTACGCTGACGACTGAGCGTCCCTGGGTCTCCACGGAGAAGCGGTTCGGTCCAGCGGGACGAGATTCTTCTGGCTTCACGCAGAGTGGATCGTCGGCGGGGTTACCTGAGCTGGAGGGATCTCAAGCTGCGCTGACCATCGTGCTGGCTGCGGGGCCCGACGCGGCTAGATGGGAGCCTGACAACGACCTCCTGACGACGGATCCTGGATCTTCGCAGTCCTGGACGGCGTCAGAACCCGAGATCAGGCGAGTGCTCTCCTTTCTTTTCTCTCTTTTTATCCCCGAGCACTTCAGCCTATCTCCAGGGGAGACGAGCCGGGTGCGGCCGTCCGCTGCGTCTGAGCTCGTCTCGCCGGGTTCTGGCGCTGCCGGTGATCCTGATCCCGGTTCTGTTTTCTCTTCTGAGCCTTCTTCCAGGGTCACCGGCAAGGAGTTGCTGTTCCTCGTGGTGCTGGAGGGTCCGGGTTCAACGTTGGAGGTCGGTTCTGGTGCAGTGTCCAACGTGGGTTCGCCCGAGACCCAATCGGGGTCCAACGTGGGTTCGCCCGAGACCCAATCGGGGTCCAACGTGGGTTCGCCTGAGGCCCGATCGGGGTCCGACGTGGGTGCTGCCCCAGTGTTGTCCAGGTCCGGTGAGGAGGTGGCCGTTTCCCTGAGGCCCGCCGCCCTCGTCATCGGCTCTCCCCTGAGCCTCTTCCACCGGGATCCGCTCTGACCCTTCGTCCGTCTCAACGGTCCTGGTGGTTGAGTGATGCGGGTCGACGACCCGACCCGCAAAACTTTCGGTTCGGCGATCTGGTTTCCCCCCACTGGTCTGTGTTTGCCTTTGGGCGGCCTGGTTCGGCAGCCGTTGGACTGGATTCCTGGGATCTGGGTCCAGAGTTCGCCGTCCGAACATTTCTCTTCCCCTGATTCGCCAGCTGGACAATGGGCGGGGAGATCTCCGGAGCCATCTCGGCTATTTTTGGACTCTGCCTGCCATACACCTCGGGTGTCACTTTTTCTTTTATCGTTATTAAGGTCACTTGGGTGTAATGTCTGTCCTGTTGGTGGATGTGTATTTATAGTGCTGTGCGTTTTCCTTCCCTCGTACCCAGCATTTTATTTTTTGTACCATGTTTTTAGTCTCGTTTTTGCATTGTAGAGTTATGTTTTGTTCCCTTTCAGACCATACTCTGCAGTTGCCCATTCATTCCAGTCACTTTCATTTCTTTAGGTGACTGTGGGTATTTATATATTCATGTGTGTGGGTTTTTCTTTGCCTGCACTCAGTATTTCTTTTTTATGCCCTGTTGGTTCATTATAGAGTCATGTGCCTTGTTTTCCGTAACACCATGCTCTGTAATTGTCCATTTGTTCCAGTCACCCTCACTTTTCTTGGTGACTGTGTGTATGTACTTATATTGGTGCTGTGTATTGTGTTTTCCCTTTATTTGACCATACTCAGCATTTTTTGCCCTGTACCTTTTTGGTGGTTCTTTTTTTTTTTTCTTGCTCTGGGTCACGCATGGTTGGTACTCTCTGGGTAGTATGTAACCGGCGTGCTGACCCAGTTCTTCTCCCCATCTGTACCTGGGTTAATTATTCTGTTGTCAGTATTGTATTTGGGTTTTTCTTTCCCGCTACCCTACATTGCCCCATTGGTGTTGTCCTTCCCTTGGCTTCTTCCCCTCCGGTCCGCCTCCCTTCCTCCCACCCTAGGTGGGGGGGGGGGGGGCTGGGATGTTCCTGGTCGTTCAGGAGCCCGACCTTGAGGGAGGGGCTCTGTCACCATGGGTTGAGATGCCGTCTCGGCACTGAGCCCATGTTTTCCCTCATCCCTGCCTCCCATTGAGCAGCGTCTCAGCTGGCCCCCAGCTGGCAGCATTATGGACGGCTGGGGCCAGTTAGTCTTCATCAGCTGGGGCGCTGCCAATGAGGATAAATAGGAGCAGCCTCGATGACTCGGGGCTGCGACATAAGCACTGCTAGGCTGAAGCCCCTTCGTCTGGTGTCAGCCTCAACTCCCCTTGCAGCATTCCTGTGTTTGTATCCCGCTGTGAGGATGTACGTCTTGCTACCCCCACGTCCGGTACGAGCTGCTTACCTCTGCGCTGTGCAACCTGTGAGTGTACCTCTGCATGAGTATCTGTGCTCTCCTCATCCCTTATCCCTTACCCAAAATAAACCATCTCGACTCACTGGCTTGTCCCTGGCTCTGATTGCCCGGCTCCCTAGAGCCGGATATGACATTCTGTAGATGGTAGTGTGTTGTGTTGTGTGAGAAGTCTGCAGTATAAAGGGTGAACAGGAAGGGAGCCAAAACTGTTTCCTGGGGGGCCCCCGTGCTGCCGATGATCGTGTCAGACACACAATCCCAGGTTCTCACAAACTGTGGCCGGTTTGTGAGGTAGTCCAGGATCCATGATGACAGGTGCTGGTCCGCCCCTGTGCACAGCAGCTTGTCCTTCAGGATCATCAGTTGGATGGTGTTGAAAGCACTAGAGAAGTCAAAGAACTTGATCCTCACCGCGTTCCCAGGCTTCTCCAGGTGGGACAGGAAACGGTGAAGGAGGAAAATCACTGCATCCTCCACCCAGATGCCATGCTGGTAGGCGAACTGGAGTGGATCCATAGCTGGTCCCACCAGGGGGCAGAGGTGAGCAAGGAGCAGTATCTCCAGGGTCTTCTTGAGGTGAGCAGTCAGGGCCGCTGGTTTGTAGCTGTTCAGGTCTTTGGGGTGGGAAGTCTTTGGTACGGGTACCACACAAGATGTTTTCCACAGCTGTGGTACCCTCCCCAGCTTCAGGCTCAGGTTGAAGATGTGCTCTATAATCCCACACAGCTGGTCTGCACAGGACTTGAGGATCTTTGCGCTGATGCCGTCCAGTCCCGAGGCCTTCCTCGCCTTGATCTTCCTCAGCTCCATCCTCACCTGGGTCTTAGTGAGGGTCAGGTTGGGGGGCTGTGTGCTGGGAGTGGGGGGGGGGGTGTTGGTGGGGGGGGGGTGGACAGCAGGTCTCGATGACGGTAGAGGCAGCAGTGGTTGTTGTGCAAGCGGGGAGGGGGGCGGTTGGTCAAACCTATTAAAAAACAGATTCAGATTGTTCCCCCACTCCCTGGCCCCCTGTGGCCTGGGAGGAGGTATTCTGGAGCCCAGAGATGGTTTTAAGGTTTCTCCAGACCCCACCGATGTCGCTCTGTTGCAGCTTGTCCTCTATCTTCTTCCCGAAGCTGTCCTTGCCTTCTCTGATCTTCCTTCTTAGCTCCTTCTGTACGGACTTCAGCATCTCCCTGTTCCCTGACATGAAGATCCTCTTCTCTCTCAGTAGTGATTTTATCTCAGGGTTGATCCATGGTTTGTTGTTCGAGCAACACCGTATGATCTTGGTGGGTACGATGTTGTCCACACAGAAGTTTCAATGACATTCTAATTTCTCGAGATGTACCTGTATATTGTTAACAAATCTTGTTCCATGTGCACCTTTTTTGAAAGTTGAGCCCCTGCCCCTCAAATGGTCTCTTCTCAAAAATCTAATTTTGCATAAATATCCATTATTAATAAATAAAACAAAGTTTGATGCCAAGGGCTTAGTCTGTGGCTGTTGGGGGTGGCACAATAACTCATTTGGAGGGACATGGCCCGTGAATAACCAACAACTCTACAACGTGCCTCATTTGCACCAAAACTCTTCCTAAATTCAAAAACATTCTGGGGGCCGGATGGAAAGCTCTGGCGGGCTGAATGTAGCCCACGGGCTGCCAGTTGACATTCACTGCACTACACCATGCTAAGTTAACCACTACAGTTGTGTTACTGCTTGCATCCAGTCCTATCTGTGTTCACCTTCACTTCCACCTTTGCATTTCACTTTCTTTTGGATTTAATTGCACATTTTTAAGTTATAGTTACAGTGATACACTTTTTACTACGATGGTTAGGATTACGGTTAAAGTAGGGTGAGGAGCTAAATTGTTAAAACTCTTAAAAACTCCTCTCGTCCCTCTCTCCCACTCTTTGCATGTAGTTATTTCCACAACCACTACAACTGTTTTGCACTACTTTCATTGTCTCTCCCAGCCAGCACATCCATGTGGGCCCCACCAAAGGTTAAAACTGGCATGTCTTATACTGTATGTCCCATGTGGGTTTGTCTGCGGGTTCCATGTTGGCCCCATCTGTGTTTGCCCACATGGACTTTACCTGTTTATCTAATTTCAACTTATTTTCTCATAAATTTGCTATTTTCAGATTTATGAGAAAAAGTTTCAAGTTTATCGTAAAAAGTTTCAAATTTATGAGAAAGTTTCAAATTTTCAAGAAAAAATGGAAAAGAAATTAAAAATCATAAGGGGACAATGTCAGAAATTTACCATTGTCCCCTTATGATTTTTCATTTCCTTTTCATTTGTTCTTGAAAATTTGAAACTTTCTCATAAATTTGAAACTTTTTACTATAAACTTCAAACTTTTTCTCATAAATTTGTGATTTTTTTTCTTGTAAATTTGGAACTTTTTCTCATAAATTTGTTAGTTTTTCTTGTAAAATTGTGACTGTTTTCCTGTAAATTTGCTAACTTTTTCTTGTAATTTTGGAACGTTCTCATAAATGTGCCACTTTTTTACTGTAATCTTGCAACTTTTTCTCATAAATTTGTTCCCTTTTTCCTTGTAAATCTGAATTTTTCCACAAACCTGTGAGATTTTTCTTGTAAATTTGGAACTTTCTCAAAAAATGTTCAACTTTTTTTACTGTAAACTTACAGCTTTTCATGATAAATTTGAGACTTTTTTCTCATACATTTTCATTTTATTTCCTCATATATTTGCTACTTTTTTAATTAATTTGCAACTTTTTCTAATTTTTCCTCATAAATTTGTTGCTTTTTTCTTGTAAATTTGCTAAATTTTTCTTGTAAGTTTGGAACCCTTTTCAGTGAAATTTACAATTTTTGTCATGTATATTTGCAACGTTTTTCTCCCAAATTTTCACCTTTTTCTCATAAATATGGGACTGTTTTTGTAAATTTGTCACTTTTTTTCTTATAAATTTGTGAGTTTTTTGCGTAATTTTGCCTATGGCACAAGTGTTACTGAAACCTGTTCACCCATGTTAAACATGTGGGGCGTTTAAAGCATGTAAACATTTCACCTGCTTACCTGTGCAACAGGTAAAGTCCATGTGGGCAAACACAGATGGGGCCAACATGAAACCCACAAACAAACCCACATGGGACCCATAAGACAGCCCAGATTTAACCTATGGTGGGGGCCACATGGACATGGGCTGCAACGACAAGGTTATATCACACCCCATTTTTGTAAGACTGGGCTGAAATATTACATGGCTTTTCTTTCCTTCTTTCTTTTTTGGGGGGGAAGAATTAGCAGTGTCATCTTATTTATTATTTAATTTATTGCTTAACATAATCTATCTATAAATGCACCAAATCTGTCTGTGTGTGCACGCGCACACGTGTGCATGTGTGGGTCTGCATATGTGTATGAGAGAGAGATTGTGTGTCTGTGTGTGTCTGTGTGTGTCTGTTCCTCAGATACAGTATCTCCCAAACCATTTGACAGACTGACCTCAGATTTTATATGTGCTTTGCAGAGGTTTTGAGGGTGTGCATTTCTGAGTATGGAGTCCGTCAGTCAAAATTTGTAAGTTTTACCAATAAAAGTTTAGCCACCGCTCTGTGTCTTCATGCTCTGGCTTCAGGAAGTGTGGGCGGGGTTTCAGATTGACTCCGTGCTGACTGGATAATACACGGCATCACGACCAAACAAAGATTTTATAAATGGTTTGCTGAGGTTATGAGGGTGTGCATCCCGAATATGGAGTCGGTCAGTCAAAATATGTAATTCTTATCAATAAAAGTTTAGCGACCGCTCTGTCTCATCCCCAGGCTTCTAGAAGTGTGGGCGGGGTTTCAGACTGACTCCATACTGATTGGATAATAAGCGGCATTACAGCGTCAGTAACCACAGTGCTTCGTGAGCAAAACAAGGAAGCAAAAAGCAACAAATCTGACTAGAAAAAGATAATACTTAAGATTTAATGCTTAAAAATTTATACCATAAGGTTGCTGTGATTGCATAGGTCTAATGGACAATTCGGCACGGAGAACACAAGGTGCGTGGAGGCGTTGGGGGGCCGCTGGCGGGGACCGTTGGTATGCATGCTTTGACTAAACGACAACAAGACGCAAAAATAAGATAAGATAAGCCTTTATTATTAGTCCCACAACGGGGAAATTCCAGGATTGCAACAGCACAGGGATAGCAACACTCAGAGCAACAATCAGAAGGCAAGAAAAAAAAACAAGCAAGCAAGAGCAGCTAATATACATATGTACATATTACTATAAAATATATATATACACACAGACACACAGTGCAGAGCATTGTAGCTGGATGGAATAAATATATGAATATATGAACACACAGTGCAGAGCATTGTAGCTAGATGGAATAAATATGTAAATATATAAACACCCACAGTACGGAGCATTGCAGCTAGGTGGAATAAATATGCAAGTATATAAACACACACAGTGCGGAGCAATGTAGCTAGATGGAATAATATGTAGATATATAAATATATAAACACACCCAGTGCTGAGCATTGTAGCTAGATGGAATAAATATGTAAATATATAAACACACACAGTGCAGAGCATTGTTGCTAGATGGAATGAAACAGCATAACCGTCTACTTAGTTATCCTATATGGTATGATTATGTGCCCATACATATTCTCACCCTCCATAGCGACCGGTATGTTCCTAGTTGTATGCCGGAGGGGACCATTGTGTAAGTCTATTGCATCTTTTGCATTCAAAAAACTATTAGTTTGTTACGTCTTTTTGCTATCTCTGTGAGCAGCCCTGCTTAGGTTGTACAGTCTGACAGCCGTTGGTAGGAAGGACCTACGAAACCTCTCGGTTGTGCACCTGGGATGATGTAGTCTGCTGCTAAATGAGCTCCTCAGTGCATTCAGTATGTCCTGCATAGGTTGGAACTCGGACTCCAGCAGAGATGACAGTTTAGCCACCGTTCTTCTCTCTCCTATCTCCTCCATCGGATCAAGGCGCTGCCCCAGGACAGAGCTAGCTTTCTTAATCAGTTTGTTCAGTCTCTTCCTATCGGCTGCAGTAATGCCACTGCCCCAGCAGACCACTCCAAAAGTGATGGCTGATGCCACCACCGTGTCATAGAATGACTTCAGCAGCGCCCCTTGTACACCAAAAGACCTGAGTCTCCTCAGCAGGAACAGCCTGCGCTGTCCCTTCTTGTAGAGTGCATCAGTATTGTGTGACCAGTCTAGTTTATTGTTCAGATGAACACCCAGGTACTTATAGGATGTCACCATCTCGATGTTTGTTCCCTGTATATTTACTGGTACTGTGAGGGGCTGCCCATGCCTGCGGCAGTCCACCACCAGCTCCTTAGTTTTCCTCGCGTTGATCTGGAGGCAGTTCCGATGGCACCAGTCCACGAAGTCCTGGATAAGCCCTCTGTACTCAGCTTCATCTCCATTGGAGATGAGGCCAACGATCGCAGAGTCATCAGAGAACTTCTGTAGATGGCAGTGTGTTGTGTTGTGTGAGAAGTCCGCAGTATAAAGAGTGAACAGGAAGGGAGCCAGCACCGTTCCCTGGGGGGCCCCCGTGCTACTGATGATCGTGTCGGACACACAGTCCCGGGTTCTCACAAACTGAGGCCGGTTTGTGAGGTAGTCCAGGATCCATGATGACAGGTGCTGGTCCACCCCTGCGCGCAGCAGCTTGTCCTTCAGGATCATCGGTTGGATGGTGTTGAAAGCACTGGAGAAGTCAAAGAACATGATCCTCACCATATTCCCGGGCTTCTCCAGGTGGGACAGAGAACGGTGAAGGAGGAAGATCACCGCATCCTCCACCCCAATGCCATGCTGGTAGGCGAACTGGAGTGGATCCATCGCTGGTTCCACCAGGGGGCGGAGGTGAGCAAGGAGCAGTCTCTCCAGGGTCTTCATCAAGTGGGACGTCAAGGCCACCGGTCTGTAGCTGTTCAGGTCTTTGGGGTGGGAAGTTTTTGGTACAGGTACCACACAAGATGTTTTCCACAGCTGTGGTACCCTCCCCAGTTTCAGGCTCATGTTGAAGATATACGTCACAATCCCACACAGCTGGTCTGCACAGGACTTGAGGAGCTTTGCGCTGATGCCGTCCGGTCCCGGCGCCTTCCTCGCCTTGATCTTCCTCAGCTCAGTCCTCACCTGGGTCCTGGTCAGGGTCAGGATGGGGGGCTGTGTGTTGGGAGTGGGGGGGTGTTGGTGGAGTGGGGAGTGGGCAGCAGGACTTGATTTCTTTAGAGGCAGCAGTGGTTGTTGTGCAGTCAGGGGGGAGGGTGGTTGGTCAAATCTATTGAAAAACAGATTCAGGTTGTTCGCCCACTCCCTGCCCCCTGTGGCCTGGGGGGAGGTATTCTGGAGCCCAGAGATGGTTTTGAGGTTTCTCCAGACCCCGCTGATGTCGCTCTGTTGCAGCTTGTCCTCCATCTTCTTCCTGAAGCTGTCCTTGCCTTCTCTGATCTTTCTCCTCAGCTCCCTCTGTACGGACTTCAGCATCTCCCTGTTCCCTGACCTGAAGATCCTCTTCTTCTCTCTCAGAAGTGTTTTTATCTCAGGGTTGATCCAGGGTTTGTTGTTTGAGTGATGCCGTATGGTCTTGGTGGGAACGGATTTGTCCACACAGAAGCTGAGGTAGCCCGTGAAGGTGTGAATGAGGCCATCGATGTCCTCACCATGTGGATCGCAGAGCTGCTTCCAGGCGGTGGCTTCAAAACAGCCCTTTAGAGTGTCCATTGTCTCCTCAGACCATAACTCCACAGTGTGCATGGCCGGAGGTTGTCTGTGCACTAGGGGTTTGTACACCGGCCGGAGATAAACCAAGTTGTGATCCGATCTCCCGAGTGGGGGGAGTTGTGATGAGGTGTACGCCTCCATAATGTTTGCGTAGAATAAATCCAGTGTTTTATTGTCTCTAGTGTGGCATGTGACATATTGGGTGAACGTGGGTAGAATGGGAGATAGTGAAACATGGTTGAAATCGCCTGAGATGAGGAGAAGAGCATCTGGGTGTTCTGTCTGCAGCCTGCTGGTTACTGAATGGATGACGTCACGTGCTGTCCCAGCGTTCGCCGTCGGATTTGCATAAACAACAATGCAGATCACGTGTGAGTGTTCTCTCGGGAGATATGTAGGCCTCATGCTAACAGCTAGCAACTCAATGTCTTTAAGTTTTAACTCCTAAAAGAAGATCCTGAAACCATGAGTGGAAGAGGCAAGACAACTGGTAAAGCCCGCGCTAAGGCCAAGTCCCGATCCTCCAGGGCTGGACTCCAGTTCCCCGTGGGTCGTGTCCACAGGCTGCTACGTAAAGGCAACTATGCTGAGCGCGTGGGTGCCGGTGCCCCCGTGTACCTGGCTGCCGTGCTGGAGTACCTGACCGCCGAGATCCTGGAGCTGGCTGGAAACGCTGCCCGAGACAACAAGAAGACCAGGATCATCCCCCGTCACCTGCAGCTGGCTGTCCGCAACGACGAGGAGCTCAACAAGCTGCTGGGAGGAGTCACCATCGCTCAGGGTGGAGTTCTGCCCAACATCCAGGCTGTGCTGCTGCCCAAGAACTAACTAACTACTAACTAACTAACCTACACTTATATAGCGCTTTTCTAGTCACAAAGACCACTCAAAGCGCTTTCATTAATACTAACCCTCTGTTCTAAGGGCCTATAGGAAACAGATATCTAGGGACAATTTAGAACAGCCAATTAACCTAACATGCATGTCTTTGGCATGTGGGAGGAAACCGGAGAAATCCCGGAGTAAACCCACGCAACAGGGGGAGAACATGCAAACTCCACACAGATCACTAGACCGAGAAGTCCAAGTAAATGTCTCAAATGCCCAAATAACGAAATAAATCATTTGTATTTAAATATTTACAGACAAATGGGCAAAACTGATGCAACAGTTGCAGCCAAATGTGTCATTCTGCTGTGTATAAAAAACATGCAAGTTAGATTAATTGGAGACTCTGAAATGGCCCTAAATGTGAATGTGTGTGTGAATGGTGAAGAGATTGGTGCCATACTGTGGCTGCCTCATCCATTCAGGTGGATACCCTGACTTTCCCTCTTAGGATCAATCAAGTATACAAAATACAAAAAAAAAAAAAAAGTTCAGTTTTTTGTACTTATAATATTGCTAAAATATAAAAGGATGCACTACAGTGTGTCATGGTCTGAGCGCCGATGTCGTCCACGCTAGGGCCATGCTTCATCTCCGCCAGGTTTGACAGTAGGGTTACCTTCTGGCTCCCCGAGCTCTTATTGTGACAGCACTCGGAGGAGCTTCCTGCTGTCAAAACAAGCATTTACGGCTCATCAGCTGCCCGGCATTTAAGCAGGTGCTGAAGAGCAGTACGATGCAACAGTCTCGTCGATTATTCCCTTGTTAGATGTTGAGCGAGCGTCCCTCGCCTCAGACGTCAACTATTCCTGATCATCGTTCATGTCCTGATCGTAAGTGTGCCTCTTTATAGCCTTATGATCATCTGTGTCAAGTGTTGTGTGTTTTAGCCCACCGTGGCTCATTACTTTCTGTTACTTTGTGTATTATCTTGCGTTCGTGTTCATTAATAAAACATCATGCAAACCTCACTGGCGACTTTTGGCGTCTTATGGTGGCCCACGAGGGCCACCGCTTGACACAGTGGGTCTCAAATATTTGTAAATATGTCCTGTTTACAAATCATCACTGCATGATGTGGTGGTCCGAACTGTGTGCTGTTTTTCTCTCTCTCCTCTCATTACTTATTTTCCACAGCTCCGGTTTCACCCACACCTGCGCTCCCTAATCAGCAGCCTTTAAATGGAATGGGGTTCTCCACTCCTGCACAGAGATGTCTACGCTCGCATGCAGTTCACAGAGCTCCTCAACGTTTTATGATGCCCTTCTCATCTTCAGCTTTGAACCCCATTTCAGACTCGGCACACAGTGAACAACCCTCTGTCTAACCCCCCCCCCCCCCACCACCGGCATCTCACCTCTGCTTGTCTGAGATTAACCTGTGCACAGGTGGACCTTCTTCCTGGCGGACCCGGCACCTCTCTTCGCAGCAGCAGAGTCTGTCATCTGCTTCTGGGTCTATTACTAATCATGTCAGTACGTCTCCATCAGTCAGACCCAGCAGACGGTGCTACCACACGCAGATTAAATATCATGGAAGCTCGGTTAGACCAGCTTACTTATCAGCAACAGGTCATTTTAAATCAGCTAACTCAAATAAATGCGCGGCTTGACCAGCTTACCGCAGCTTTGCCCTCCCAGGCTGGTTCCAGGGCGTTGGCTGCCCCGCCACCTCCTTCCTTCCCATTGGCGCATCATCCTTGCTTAACGCCAGTTCCCACACCGACCCGCTTCAGCGGTAGGCTGGACGAGGCTTGGGGGTTCCTCCTTCAGCGCAGCCTAGTTTTCCAGCAAGTGTCGGAGGATTTTTCCACTAATCATAGCCAGATTAGCTACTTGGTGAATCTGCTGGAGGGGTGGGCCCTAGCTTGGGTGTATGCTATTATGGATCACCCCAATTACCCAAACTACACCTATGACCAATTTGTGTCTGAGTTCACCCAGGTGTTTGTCCACTCTGACCGGGATAATATTCTCACCACCCACCTTCTGAATCTCCGGCAGGGGGCCAGGTCCGTTGCTGATGACTCGGTGGATTTCCGGGTTTTTGCGGCAGAGGTGGGATGGGAGGATGCGTCTCTTTGTAGCATTTTCACAGACAATCTCATCCCTAGCCTTCATGATGAGTTGGCACGATTAGATAAACCCTCCTCGTTATACAAGCTAATCTCCCTGGCCATCAACATTGATAATCACCTAAGGGAACGGGCCAACGCCTTGCCAATCACTCAGGCTCTCAGCCGCGCCTTCTCACTCAGCCCCCTCTTCCAGCCCTTCCCCCTTCCAAACCCTCTGACACTGGGGAATTTATGCTGTTGGGCCAGTCCAGGCTGCCCCCTGCTGAACGACTGCACCGCCGTGATCTCAGGTTGTGCCCATGTATTGTGCTAGTTCTGAACGCAAGGTTGCCCACTGTCCCAATAAGCCAAAAGAGGGGGTCCGTTCATCACAGTAGGGGGGCTAAGTGATGTGAGCAGGTCTAAATCCCTTACATAACTTGTGTTACCCATTCATTTTGATCACTTTTACACTGATTTTTGTACCACTGCTCTCATTGACTCAGGAGCTGAAAAAAGTTTCATTTCGGAGACTGGCAACCTGGCTGAAGCACCCCTGTCAAGACCTGGAGATTCCATTAAATTTGGTTGCCGTTTCCAGGGAGCCACTCACCAGGGTCACTGAAAAGACTGCTCCCATTTCCATATTGGTTTCAGACAACCATCGAGAGCGCCTGAGTTTTTTTTATTTTGCCCGTCTCTGCCTCCCCCGTCATTTTAGGGTATCCCTGGTTAAGACTCTACAACCTGGTTATTGATTGGCAGACAGGGAGAGCTATTTCTCGGAGCACCTTCTGCTTAGCCGCCTGTTTGCAGTCTGCAGCCTGTTCTCCCTCTGTCGCTATCAGTTCCTCGCCCACCCATGTGCCCGATCTCACCTTGGTTCCCCCTGAATATCACGACCTTGTCCTGGTCTTCAGCAGGTCTAAGGCACTTTCTTTACCCCCCCCCCCACCACCACCACGCCCTTACGACTGTGCCATTAACCTCCTTCCAGGAGCTACATTGTCATCCAGTTGACTGTATAGTCTGTCTGCCCCGGAGCGAGAGGCGATGGATAAATACATCAAGGAGTCGCTAAGTTCAGGCATCATCAGGCCTTCATCATCTGCGGTGGGGGCGTTTTTTTTTTTTTTTTGTGGGCAAGAAGGACGGTTCTTTCCGGCCCTGCATTGAGTTTAGGGAGTTGAATAACATTACAGTGAAGGACAAGTACGCCTTGCCGCTCCTTAACTCCGCCTTCGACTTGCTTCAAGGTACCACTGTTTTCACCAAGTTGGACCTGCGCAATGCCTACCATCTTGTCCAGATCAAGGAGGGCGACGAGTGGAAGACGGGGTTCTGTACACCTAGTGGTCACTTTGAGTACTTGGTGATGCCTTTTGGATTGACGAACACACCAGCTGTGTTCCAACAGCTCATCAATGACATTCTGAGGGACTCCCTAAATTCCTTTGTGTTTGTGTACCTGGATGATATGATTTTCTTTTGTTCCTTAGATGAGCATCGGGTGCACGTGGGGATGGTCCTTCAGTGGCTGTTGGAGAACCAACTTTACATCAAAGCGGAGAAGTGTGAGTTCCATACACCCTCAACCACCTTCCTGGGGTTTGTAATCACCCATAAGGAGATTCGGACTGACCCAGGTAAGATGACAGCAGTCTTGGGGTGGCCTGTTCCCTCCTCCCGTAAACAATTACAGCAGTTCTTAGGATTCGCCATTTTTTATCGACGCTTCATCCGCGATTACAGTGTGGTTGCTCTGCCCCTCACCCGCCTCACTTTCACCAAGGTCCCTTTTCGGTGGTTGGAGGAGGCTGATGCGGCATTTTCTGAGCTGAAGTCTTGCTTCTCTTCTTCCCCTATCCTCGCTCAGGTGGACCCACGGCTGCAATTCCTAGTGGAGGTGGATGCATCGGACTCCGGGGTAGGAGCGATTCTTTCTCGGTGCTTGACCACCAATAGTAAGGTCCACCCCTGCACTTACTTCTCCCGACGCCTGTCCCCAGCAGAGAGAAACTATGATGTGGGTGACCGGGAGTTGCTGGCGGTCAAACTGGCCTTGGAGGAAAGGTGCCACTGGTTGAAGGGAGCTTCGCAGCCATTTGTGGTCTGGACCAACCATAAGAACTTGAAGTATCTCAGGACTCGCTAAATGGCTAAACTCCAGACAAGCCTGCTGGTTACTGTTCTTTGGCAGGTTGAATTTCACCATCACCTACAACCCAGGGTCCAAGAACATCAAGCCTGATGCGCTTTTGAGGCAATTCTCCGCTGACACGGCATTGCCGGAGCTGCATTCCATTATTTCCCCCTCATGTGTGGTAGGCATGCTCTCTTGGGAGATCAAGGAGAGGGTCAAGAGGGTGCAGGGTGCTGAGCCTGATCCAGGTGGGGGCCCTGTGGGACGAATCTACGTTCCTTCCTCAGTCCATGTTGAGATCATCGATTAGCTGTACTCTTCCAAGATTATGTGCCACCCCAGCATGTCACACACTACGTCTCAGTTGCAGAGGACCTTCTGGTGGCTGTCTATGAGGAAGGACATAAATAAGTTCATCAAGGCTTGCCCCCAATGTGCCACCAGCAAATCATCCTCTTCCCTACCTTCTGGGCTGTTGCACCTCCTACCCAACCCCAGCAGGCCGTGGTCCCATGTGGCACTTGACTTCGTTACTGGGCTTTCCCCCTCCGGTGGACTTATGGTCATTCTCACCATTGTGGACAGGTTCTCGAAGGCAGCTCACTTTGTTCCCCTGAGTAAGCTCCCGTCTGCCAAGGAGAAGGCTGACCTTTTTGATCTACATATGGTCCGCCTCCATAGTATTCAAGTGGGCATGGTCTTGGACCGGGGTCCCCAGTTCATCTCCCAGGTTTGGCTATACTTTTGTAAGGCCATCGGGGCAACTGTCAGCTTGTCCTCGGGGTATAACTCCCAGAGTAATGGCCAGTGCAAATAAGCCAACCAGGAGCTGGAAGCAGCCCTAAGGTGCATCACGGCTACTAATCCTGCGTCTTGGAGTACTTACCTACCATGGATTGAGTATGCTCACAACTCCGACACCTCTGTGACTGCGGGTCTCTCCCCCTTCGAGGAGTCCTTAGGATACAACCCCCCCCCCCCCCGTTCCCTGATGCGGAGGTGGAGATTGTTGTACCGTCTGTGCAGTCCCACATCAGACATTGTCACCGGCTCTGGATGACCACCAGGGCTGCTCTCCGCCGCACTGCGTACCGCAACTCAGCGATCGCCAACCGTCGAAGGACCCTGGCCCCCTCCTTGGGCAGAAGTTATGGTTGTCCACAAAACACATTAACCTCAAGACTGATTCCAGAAAGCTCTCTCCCCACTTTACTGGTCTTTATCCCATCTCCCGGATCATCAATCCAGCTGCTGTTCACTTGTCTCTTCCCCGTGCTCGCCGCATCTGTCCCACCTTTCATGTCTCTCAGGTGAAGCCATTCTCCACTAGCCCTCTGTGTCCTCCATCGACGCTGCCTCCCCCTCCGGTGATGATTAACGGCAGTCCTGTGTATAAAGTCAACCGCATTATGAACATGCAATGCAGGGGGCGAGGTCAACAATACCTGATGGACTGGGCTGGGTACGGATCGGAGGAAAGATCATGGGTCCAGGGATCCTTCATCAGGTTGATCCGGCCGCCAGGAGGTGTCCCTTGGGGGGGGGGCACTGTGGTGATCCAAGCTGTGTGCTGTTTTTCTCTCTCTTACTCATTACAGGCCATTTTGCCCAGTCTCTGTCTTATGGTGGAGTCATGAACACTGACCTTAACTGAGGCAAGTGAGGCCTGTAGTTCTTTGGATGTTGTTGGGGGGTCTTTTGTGACCTCTTGGATGAGTTGTCGCTGCACTCTTGGGGTAATTTTGCTTGGTCAGTCACTCCTGTGAAGGTTCACATTTTCCATATTTTTGCCATTTGTGGATAATGGCTCTCACTGTGGTTTGCTGAAGTCCCAAAACTTTAGAAATGGCTTTAATAACCTTTTCCAGACTGATAGATTTCAGTTACTTTGTTTTTCATTTGTTCCTGAATTTCTTTGGATCGTAGCATGATGTGTAGCTTTTGAGGATCTTTTGGTCTACTTCACTTTGTCATGCAAGTTCTATTTAAGTGATTCCTTGATTGAGAACAGGTGTGGCAGTAATCAGGCCTAGGTGTGTCTACAGAAATTGATCTCAGCTTTCCAAAGATGTGTTAAACCACAGTTAATCTATGTTTTTTTAATGGGGGTGGGGGGAATCACTTTTTCACACAGTGCCATGTAGGTTTGGATTTTGTTTTACCCTTAATAATAACTGCTTTCATTTAAAAACTGCATTTTGTGTTTACTTGTGTTATCTTTGTCTCATATTTAAATTTGTTTGATGATCTGAAACATTTAAGTGTGACAAACATACAAAAAGTGAGTAATCAGGAAGGGGGCAAACACTTTTTTCGCACCACTGTATATTTTATTCATTCCATTGTATAATGCTTTAATAATATTTTAGCCACTTGATTTTTTCTTTTTATTGTTCAAGCATTTTGCTTTATTTTCACTGCATGTTCTTTTTATGTATGTAAAGCACATTGAGTTGCCTGTGTGTGTATGCAATGTGCTATATAAATAAACTTGCTTGCTTGAGGTGTGACAGCAGGAAACTGGCTCTTTATTTTGTTGGCCCCTTTTCCATCTCTGCCATGGTGAATCCTGTCTCTGTCCTGCTCAGTCTCCCTCCCTCCCTTGGCATCAACCCGGTGTTCCACATCTCCCAGATCAAATCGGTATTTGCCAGCTCCCTCTGCCCACCATCAAAACCCCCAGCACCACCCAAGATGGTCGATGGAGGCCTTGTTTATGCCGTCACCCACATTATCAATGCTCATCGCCGGGGTCGTGGCATCCAGTACCTGGCTGACTGGGAGGGTTACGGACCTGAGGAGAGATCATGGATCCCCAGGTCTTTCATCATGGATGACTCCCTAATCAACACCTTCCACCAGCAACACCCGGACAAGCCCAGAGTGACGCCAGGAGGCATTGAGGGGGGAGTGAGATGCAGGGATACAGAGTACAGACAGGGACCAATGCATTGGCATTTCAGATGTGACTCTGACACTGGGCACCTTCATCATTTTACTTATAACAGTTGTCACTGGTCTGGCTGTCAAAATCAAGAAATTTTATACAGGTATTTGTATGATTTTTATTCAAATAACATAGACAATGAACTGACAAATTGTTCTGTTTCTGTCATGGTTTGGCCCTCAGGGTAGATAATAGGACTCAGGTGTGTAGCGAGCGTTTGACATTTTATTAGAAAACAAAATAAACTCAGCTCGTGGGCTGGAAATTAGGGATGAGCCGATACCACTTTTTCAAGACCGATACCAATGCTGTGACTTTGAGTGCCGGCCGATACTGATCCAAACTCGATACCGTCTCTTTTATTTAAAACAACAGTACAGAACATACTTTGGTACTGAATGGTTGAATTTTGCATGCATATAAAAACATAAATTTAAAAGTCAAAGAATATATTACAAATTTGACTCAGTTCAGCAACGCTGCTGCTTTTTTTAATTTTAAACTTTGCAACATTGGCAACATTTCACTGGTTAGTACTATGTAAACATGCATTCTGAAGTTTAAGTGCAAGTTTATTGCAAAATTTTAACGCTGAGTATTTAAGTAAACATTCAGAGGAAATTCAAAGTGCCACTGTGCATGAGGTAAAAAAAAATGCTGTAGATCTGAAAATAAAGGAACTAATCCCTTAAATTGTATTTTTGTTGTCCATTATTATTATTATTACTAGTGCACACACCTGTGCATGCCCGTAGAAACCAAGTATAAGCAAGTATTTCTGCATGCCCGTAGAAAGCAGGCATAAGCAAGGGTGTAAGCAAGCACGTCAGCACTCGTTCAGTGATGCCTGCCTTTGATCTTTGATTGTGTCATAGCGAGTCAGCCATGGTAATGCCTGCCTTTGATCTTTGACATGGTTACCATGGCAACACAAAGTCCTATGATCGTGACGCACAGACACACACAGATTTCTTGAATTATGATAATATGATGACTTATTCACCTTGCCAATTTTGAGCCATATGACATCATAAAGACACATTAGTGTAGGCATTGTGAGTGATGGTATATATGACATCAAAAAGACACATTTGGACACATTTGTCTATATGACGGCATTGTGAGTCCTATGTTGCCTGATATCATAGGATCATCATAGGCCATCATGCCTCATAGGACATCATGCCAACATCATAGGGCATCCTATGGTGTGCTATGTGTATATATAACGGCATCGTGAGTCCTATGATGCCTGAGATCACAGGATCATCGTAGGACATCAGGCAGACATCACATAGAACATCAAGATCGTGACAGACAGACAGACAGACAGACAGATTTCTTGAATTTATAGAGTGATGATGTAGCCTTGTTATTCCTTTTATAGTTCTACTTGCAATTCACGGTTATAATTTGCTATTTATGTTTCTGTCACCTACCTCTCATCAGCTGTAACTTTCCATCTAAAGGTAAGCCCATGTTATGTCTTCATTCCTGCTCCTCTGGTTTTTACTTTCAGTGTCCTTCTTTTAGTTTCACTTTTAGCGTATTCCAGCAGTAAAACAGTGGCGGCTGCACGATACACTTGATTCTGCTCGGTTCTTGACAGAATTCAGCATATTTCTTTGCTGTGATATTTTTGCAAGTGTTTTATCGAGTTGGTGGTGTAAAATTGTAAATGCTGGTACCACACAGCAACATACTGAGACTCCCACAGACAGGCTCCAGTGATGTGACACTCATTGCTTCTGTGTACAGAAGCGGTGTACAGCACGGCTGAGAACAGGATTGCGCTTTCATTTTATTGTTATTAACGTATCAGTTCGGTAAATTACTTTTATTCCCTACCGATACCGATCCGGCCATTTTGCCTGGATCAAACCCAATACCGATATGGCAGATCCGATCGGATCATCCCTATTGGAAATAAAACAAAACAGACAAGGGTCAGACAGGGCTTCCAGGCAGACCAGGCAGACAGACAGAAGCATGTTGATCACACTGATATGATGATGACGTAGCACCCAGGTGAGGGGCTGTGTCCCTTAAGTAGAGCAGGACAAATCAAGCAAAACACAAACAGCTGTGAATAAGCAGGAAATTAACAGAACGAGAACCAAGCTAAGACTAAGGTGAAAATAACAAAGAACACAAACATGACTGAGATAATAATAATACAAATAATACATATACATATAACAATACAAATAAACAAGACTAAGGGGATAATAATAACCAAAAGAGAAATAAACATACAAGACTGAATAGTAATGGCAACCCAGGATACAAAACATAGAAGCTACAATACTAATACCAAAAGGCAAGACAATGAAACCTAGAGAAGAGATAAACTAAACACAGAGCCAAGACTATGATAATGAACAGTGTTGGGAGTAACGCCACTACTTTTGCAGTAACATGCTCTGGAACAAAATTACTGTTTAAAAATTCAGTAATGCATTACAGTTACTGAAATTTGATCAGATGCGTTACTCACGTTACTTGCTTTATTAATATGGATAGATATTTTAGCGCAAACTGACCCTGCCATAGCTGGCGCAGCCATCAGTCTCCTCCGCGGGCTGGTTTCCTGTCCTGCGGTGGGAAGAAATGCCGTGGCGATTTCTCATATGGAGCCCTGATCACCTGTTGTGGCAGTGAGTAGCCCCCTAACAGCTCCTTACCTCTGTGGTTAAAAGTCTGATGACACGATTTTGACATTTTTTAGCATGCTGTGTAAACCCAAACGTCATTGTCGATAATCAATATAATATTTACAACCGTGCCTGCATAAACTAGTTATCATCAAAAAAACGCTGCAGCTGACTGGACTGTGGTGCCGCCCACCGAATGAAGGGCGGCACCACCATGACGTAAGTGACAGAACGGACTCCGGTGTTGTTAACTGGAATGACAGCAGCTTTGTAGCTCACAGTTTCTCTGGTTTCTTGTTTTAATTTTACAGCTATGCCTCCGTGTTGTTTCACAGGCTTAGATAAACAGCAGGCCGTGAAAGACCACATCACACGCTTCAGCTTCAACTGTCATAAGCCTCCTCGTATGCTCCTTGTGCACTTTTACGCAGGAGGAGCACATGAGGAGGAGAAGGATTAATGGATTTACGCGCAGATTTGACCTACTTTCTGTGATCGCATGCTGATGCTCGCCGGTCCGGCCACGTCCCTTCTATCATTATCACCAGCTGATTAAAAATCCCGCTGATCATCTTTCCCGGTCCTCGCCCAGGTGCTTCTCATAACACCATCACCAGCAGTGCGTGTACTTAGCAGCCGTTTGCCAGTCACGCACTGCTGGTCCATAGTATTGTCATTTGTGCTGTTAGTCTGCCATTATTTTCAGCACCCTCACGACGTGTTAGTCACTCCATGTTCACTGTGGTTCTCATGCGTCCTTGAAGCGATGTGGGCTCTGGGGCGTCTCCTCTCATTCGTTCTCTGGGCGATGCCGGCCCCCGAACGCCGTCAGTAAGTGTGTTTGTGTTTTTTGTTCGTCTTCACCTTTTTGGGAATTGTCTGTCTTTCTCTATTAAATGTGCTGTGGTGAGCCCTGCACGTGAATCCTTGTTATTTCATCCTCCATCTCCGTGCCCTGAGTAAGAGCACACAAAGGGTCATGATGAATGGATTTACGCGCAGGATTCACCAGATAATACATAATACATAAATACATAAAGATAATACATAATAAACCCAATGCCTGAGCCACAGAGAATACACTGCTATGATTTTATTGAAAAATCGGGTTTAAATAAATTATATTCATGAACAAATAATTTGTTGCAATATCTGTAACAAAAGCATAACACTTGGTGTTCCCCTGCCGTATGTTTGTCGCTGCTGCTGAGGTGGGCATGTGTGCCTCTCCACCATCACTCTCTGAGTCTGACTCGCTTGGCACAGTGCCCGCTTGGCACAGCTCAAACCTATACAGTCTGATGCCCCCAGATTCTTCATTGTCATCCCATTCTTCGGAACCATCGTCAATGTTTTCTACTGCTTCCATCCTGTGTGTACAATGGGCAGCCAAGCACTGTGTTCTGTCGATGACGTTACAGCATAGGCGGGGGGGTTTCCAGCCACTGACGCAATTGGTGATGTGGCGCTCATGAAAACTTTGGATATTTGCGTAAAAAAAAGCCTGTTTCACCTAGAACTGCACATACCAACCTATTTTGTCATATTGTATTATGTGCTGAAAAAAATGAAGTCAAAAATGTGTCATTAGACCTTTAAACATGAATATTTTTTGAGCAAGAAGCTCGCATTTGTCTGCAGTTGTGCAAAAGTGTAAGTTGTAAGATAAGATAAGATAAGCCTTTATTAGTCCCACAACGGGGAAATTCCAGGATTGCAACAGCACAGGGATAGCAACACTCAGAGCAACAATCAGAAGGCAAGAAAAAAAAAAAAAAAAAAAAAACAAGCAAGCAAGAGCAGCTAATATACATATGTACATATTACTATAAAATATATATATATACACACACACACACAGACACACAGTGCAGAGCATTGTAGCTGGATGGAATAAATATATGAATATATGAACACAGTGCAGAGCATTGTAGCTAGATGGAATAAATATGTAAATATATAAACACCCACAGTACGGAGCATTGCAGCTAGGTGGAATAAATATGCAAGTATATAAACACACACAGTGCGGAGCAATGTAGCTAGATGGAATAATATGTAGATATATAAAAACACAGTGCGGAGCATTGTAGCTAGATGGAATAAATATATAGATATATAAATATAAACACACCCAGTGCTGAGCATTGTAGCTAGATAGAATAAATATATAGATATATAAATATAAACACACCCAGTGCAGAGCATTGTAGCTAGATGGAATAAATATGTAAATATATAAACACACACAGTGCAGAGCATTGTTGCTAGGTGGGATGAAACAGCATAACCGTCTATTTAGTTATCCTACATGGTATGATTATGTGCCCATACATATTCTCACCCTCCATAGCGACCGGTATGTTCCTAGTTGTATGCCGGAGAGGACCATTGTGTAAGTCTATTGCATCTTTTGCATTCAAAAAAAAAACAAAAAAAAACTATTAGTTTGTTACGTCTTTTTGCTATCTCTGCGAGCAGCCCTGCTTAGGTTGTACAGTCTGACAGCCGTTGGTAGGAAGGACCTACGAAACCTCTCGGTTGTGCACCTGGGATGATGTAGTCTGCTGCTAAATGAGCTCCTCAGTGCATCCAGTATGTCCTGCATAGGTTGGAACTCGGACTCCAGCAGAGATGACAGTTTAGCCACCGTCCTTCTCTCTCCTATCTCCTCCATCGGATCAAGGCGTTGCCCCAGGACAGAGCTAGCTTTCTTAATCAGTTTGTTCAGTCTCTTCCTATCGGCTGCAGTAATGCCACTGCCCCAGCAGACCACTCCAAAAGTGATGGCTGATGCCACCACCGTGTCATAGAATGACTTCAGCAGCGCCCCTTGTACACCAAAAGACCTGAGTCTCCTCAGCAGGAACAGCCTGCGCTGTCCCTTCTTGTAGAGTGCGTCAGTATTGTGTGACCAGTCTAGTTTATTGTTCAGATGAATACCCAGGTACTTGTAGGATGTCACCATCTCGATGTCTGTTCCCTGTATATTTACTGGTGCTGTGAGGGGCTGCCCATGCCTGCGGCAGTCCACCACCAGCTCCTTAGTTTTCCTCGCGTTGATCTGGAGGCAGTTCCGATGGCACCAGTCCACAAAGTCCTGGATAAGCCCTCTGTACTCAGCTTCATCTCCGCTGGAGATGAGACCAACGATCGCAGAGTCATCAGAGAACTTCTGTAGATAGCAATGTGTTGTGTTGTGTGAGAAGTCCGCAGTATAAAGAGTGAACAGGAAGGGAGCCAGCACCGTTCCCTGGGGGGCCCCCGTGCTACTGATGATCGTGTCGGAAACACAGTCCCGGGTTCTCACAAACTGAGGCCGGTTCGTGAGGTAGTCCAGGATCCATGATGACAGGTGCTGGTCCACCCCTGCGCGCAGCAGCTTGTCCTTCAGGATCATCGGTTGGATGGTGTTGAAAGCACTGGAGAAGTCAAAGAACATGATCCTCACCATATTCCCGGGCTTCTCCAGGTGGGACAGAGAACGGTGAAGGAGGAAGATCACCGCATCCTCCACCCCAATGCCATGCTGGTAGGCGAACTGGAGTGGATCCATCGCTGGTTCCACCAGGGGGCGGAGATGAGCAAGGAGCAGTCTCTCCAGGGTCTTCATCAAGTGGGACGTCAAGGCCACCGGTCTGAAGCTGTTCAGGTCTTTGGGGTGGGAAGTTTTTGGTACAGGTACCACACAAGATGTTTTCCACAGCTGTGGTACCCTCCCCAGTTTCAGGCTCATGTTGAAGATATACGTCACAATCCCACACAGCTGGTCTGCACAGGACTTGAGGAGCTTTGCGCTGATGCCGTCCGGTCCCGACGCCTTCCTCGCCTTGATCTTCCTCAGCTCCGTCCTCACCTGGGTCTTGGTCAGGGTCAGGGTGGGGGGCTGTGTGTTGGGAGTGGGGGGGGGTGTCGGTGGAGTGGGGAGTGGGTAGCAGGACTTGATTTCTTAGAGGCAGCAGTGGTTGTTGTGCAGACAGGGGGGAGGGCGGTTGGTCAAATCTATTGAAAAACAGATTCAGGTTGTTCGCCCACTCCCTGCCCCCCGTGGCCTGGGGGGAGGTATTCTGGAGCCCCGAGATGGTTTTGAGGTTTCTCCAGACCCCGCTGATGTCGCTCTGTTGCAGCTTGTCCTCCATCTTCTTCCTGAAGCTGTCCTTGCCTTCTCTGATCTTTCTCCTCAGCTCCCTCTGTACGGACTTCAGCATCTCCCTGTTCCCTGACCTGAAGATCCTCTTCTTCTCTCTCAGAAGTGTTTTTATCTCAGGGTTGATCCAGGGTTTGTTGTGTGAGTGACGCCGTATGGTCTTGGTGGGAACGGATTTGTCCACACAGAAGCTGAGGTAGCCCGTGAAGGTGTTGTTGAGTTGTTGTATGATTTTCTGTATTTTGGGTTCTTGCTTTTTGTTATTATTATTATTATTTTTATGATGATGATGATGATGATGATCGATGTGATAATTATCCCTGCCTCAGTTTTGCTTGTCTGTCATTATTAGTATTTTCATGGTCATGGTCTTGTCGCCCCTCTGATCCTCTGTTCATGTTTCTGTGCATCCTCTGTCTGTGTTTGTGTGTAGCCCCGCCCGTCCTGTCACCTCTGTTTTCCTCATGTGTCAGCTGTCAGTCATGATTGCTTTCCCCACCTGTGCCGTGTTGTCTTGATTATTTCCCTGTCTATATACAGTATGTGCATCGCAGTCTGTGTCACATGTGGCGACCTTGTTGCATCTTCGTCTACTCTCAAGTTTTCTGTTCAGCCATGCCTGCATCTGTTGTTAATTTTCAGCCCTTGAGATGTGTTTATTTTGTCGTTTTGTGAATAATAAATCATGCCAAAGAAATGCCATGAGTCCTGTTCTCTGCCCAGCCCGGGCACATACCATGACAGTAGGTCACCACCAGTAAAGGACTCAGCCGGCGAAATCGGCAGGAGGAAGAAGGAGGGGAGCCAGGAGGACTTATCGTGGCTTCTCCACTGGACTATCTGCCTGTCTAACCAGGTCCTGGATTGTTCCAACCCCTGGGAGGGGTTGGGGGACCTCGAGCCTATGAAGGAGCTGTTTCTCAGCCTCCCGGACCTGCTGTGTCTCACCAAGGTTGTGGCTCTCCGCTCAGGCATAACACGACTCTGGCACACACTCGAGTGAATTGTCCATGTCAATGCCCATGCCCATGCGTCAGCAGTGGCAGCTCCAGCGACTGCAGCGCAGGAGGTCAACATGCTCCAGCCGTCTGTTCTAGGGGTGCACATCTCAGTACCACTCCACCGTGCACAGCCCCCTCACCGGACGAGTCTGATCTGACCCTGTGAAAACTCCCCAAACCAATTAGGGGCAGCAGGACGGGAATGGAGGCAAGTATCTTTTCATTTATTTACATCATCTAATGAAGGGTCTTGTTGTGCTCCCGGAGAACGGGTTCAGCCTCTGGCCATCGCTGAACTTTCTTTCCCGGTTTCTGCTGCCACCTAACCTGCCCCTCCCCCTTTTCCTCTGCTTTTTTTGTAGTGTTTACCAATACAGGGTGGGAACTGACTGATTATGGAAGTGTCTGCTGATCCTGAGGCTCTCGTACCAGCTCCATGTCACTCCCCAGCTCCAGTACAAACACCACTGCTAGCTCCAGCTTGTCTCCAGACAGCTGCAGCCATATCCAAGGTGCAAGCCACAGCTCTAGCTGTCCTCCACGTGCACGCTCCTGCGGAGACTATTTCTCTTCATGTGCACGCTCCACCCGTCATTCCAGAGGTCAGGTAGTCCGCTCCACCTGTCGTTTCAGAGGCCGGTGGATATCCACCCATTGCAGTTCCTGAAGGTGAGCAGTCCATTCTGCCCATCACAGTTCCTGAGGGCAAGCGGTCCGCTCCATCTGTGGCAGTTCCTGGGGGTGATTGGTCCTCTCCGCCCATTGTTGTTCGTGTGGAGGAGCAATCCACTCCACCCGTCACTGTTCCTGAGGGCAAGCAGTCCACTCCACCCGTCACTGTTAATAAGGGCGAGTAGTCCACTCCACCCATCGCTGTTACTGAGGACGAGTAGTCTACTCCACGCATCACTGTTCCTGAGGGCGAGCAGTCTGCTCCACCCGTTGCAGTTCCTGAGGGCGAGCGGTCCGCTCCACCCATTGCAGTCCTAGAGGTCAAGCAGTTTGTCCCACCCGTCGCAGTCCTAGAGGTCAAGCAGTTCACCCCACCCATCATTCCTGTGGCCGAGCAGTCCACTCCGCCGGCCGTTTCAGAGGCCGGGGGTTCTTACCCGTTGCTTTTGAAGTCAGTGTGTCGGCGTTGCTTCCTCCAGAACTGAAATCTTCCTTGTTGCAGCGCTTGGGAACTCCTTTGTTGCTGCGCCCTGAGCTCAACACCCCTCACCCTCCTGGGTTTGTAGTCCAGTGGCCTAGGGACCTAGGAACTTGTTTTTGGACCTTGGACTGTGGTTGGCCCCATGTGACTATGTGTTGTTTTGGACTTTGTATGTGTGTGTGTGTGGGGGGGGGGAAGAATTGTCTCTTAAGTTCTAAATTTACAACAAGAGTCACAATTTTAATGGAAATAGCTACAAATTAATGGGGAACAACATAATGAAAAACATCGCAAATTTAATGAAACAATATCTAAAATTAAGAAAAAATTCTACAGATTCATAGGGAAAAGAAAAACATGCAAATTTAAGCCTAACTTACAAGAGAAAAAAGTTTCAATTTTATAACACAAACTTACTGTAAAAGGCTGCAGTAAAAGGTAACAGATTCATAAAACAAAAGTGCAAATTTAATGGAAAGCATTGAACTTATTTAATTTGCTACACAATTTACAGGAAAATAATGGGGAAATACACCCGAAAATTTTAAATATTTGAGTAAAAGAATTAAATAATAAATACAATTTTCAAGCAAGAGTTCCAAATTTTTTATGAAGGGAGAAGAGTTCTGATTTACATGAAAGAACTTCCAAAATTTAGGAGGGGAAAAACGTAGCAAACTTATATGGAAAATATCACAAATTTATCACAAATTATTGCAAGAAATTTTAAGCAAAAGTCACAGATGTATGGTGATGGAGCCAGAAATTTACAAGACCTTAACATTTACCTTCTTAAATTTAATTTCAAATAATAATTTTGGTAACCACGTTTGTTTCACAAGAACAACATGAAAGAAATTTAAAGGAATAATAAAACAACAGTTTGGGGTTTCCATGTTGCCATCTTCTGAGTTTGGGGGTTCCGTGTTGTCACCCTCACCTGAGTTTGAAGTGCCCCACAGTTATCTCTGCACCCGTCCTGCTCTGGTCTGGTGTCCCATGGACTTGGCTGGGCCATCTCAACAGCTTTGCTTTCTGGTCTGGTGGCCCTGGGACTTTGGCAGGCCACCCGACCCACCTTGTTTTTGGTTTTGGGCCCTGGACTTCGGTTACGCCCCACAAACTGTGATGTCTGGTTTTGGACTCTGTGGGAAGGCGGGGGGCGGGGGGGGTCTTTGTTTCAGCCCACCTGGCCTTATACCCCCACCACCTTCCCTGGGAAGGTTTGTTTATCTTTTGTTTTTTATTAGTGTTACCCTTGGGTTTTCTAGAAGCCGCCCTTGAGAGGGGGGTACTGTTTTCCACACTGGCAGGTTTTCTGATTTTATCCATTTGTTTTCTTGTCAGAAGTTTTCAACCAATCTAAAATGGGTGTTTCAAAGGGTGCTGATTATGCTTTCAAACTAGAAGGAGCTCATGGGTGATCCCACTGAGGAGGCAAATTACTCATTAATGGACACACACCTATACTTGCAAGGACCCCAAGTCTTTAGCTAAACAGATATTAAATGCAACTCTTGCAAAGCCCCAAGAAAACATCACTATAAGACACAACTATGAATGCAACACCAGCCTCACTTAGCATGATAAAATCTGACCAAGAAAAGATGACGACACAGTCTGACCCCAGCAGGACCAACAACAAAAAGGACCAAATGGGACACAAAAAAGCCAAAATAATGACATAAAATTAAAAGGAATACATTGTCCATCCATCTTCTACCGCTTTTCCAGAGGTCCGGGTCGCGGAGGCAGCAGTTCAAGCAGAGAAGCCCGGACTTCCCTCTCCCCAGCCACCTGCTCCAACTCTTCACAGAGGATACCAAGGCGTTCCCAGACCAACTGGGAGACGTAGTCTCTCCAGCAAGTCCTAGGTCTGCCCCTGTGTCTTCTCCCAGTGGGATGTGCCCGAAACACCTCAAGCAGAAGGTGTCCAGGAGGCATCCTTATCAGATGCCCAAACCACCTCAACTGGCTCCTTTCAATGCAGAGGAGCAGAGGTCCTACTCTGAGCCTCTCCCGGATGACTGAGCTCCTCACCCTATCTGTAAGGGTGAGTCCAGCAATCCTACGAAGAAAGCTCATTTCAGCCGCTCGTATCTGCAATCTCATTCTTTCGGTCATTACCCAAAGCTCATGATCATGAGGGTAGGAACGAAGACTGACCAGTAAATCGACAGCTGTGCTTTAGAACTTAGGTAGCTCCCTCTTCACCACAACAGACCGGTACAACTTCCGCATCACTGGAGATACTGCTCCGATCCATCTGTCAATCTCTTGCTCCATTCTTCCCTCACTCATGAATAAGACCCCTAGATTCTTAACTCCTCCACTTGGGGCAGGAGCTTGTCCCCAACCCAGAGAGGACAATCCACCTTTTTCTGGCTGAGGACCATGGACTCTGACTTGGAGGTGCTGATTCTTATCCCAGCCGCTTCACACTCAGCAGCAAACCACCCCAGTAAGACCTGTAGGTCACTGCTGAATGAAGCCAACAGGACAACATCATCTGCAAACAACAGAGGTTAGATCCTGTGGTCACCAAGCATGACACCCTCCATTCCCTGGCTGCACCTAGAAATCCTGTCCATAAAAATTATGAACAGGATCGGTGACAAAGGGCAGCCCTGGCAGAGTCCAACTATCACTGGGAATGAGTCTGACTGTGTTGGCAGTATGAACCAAACTCTCACAATGGTGGTATAGAGACCGGATAGCTCGTAACAACAAGCCCAATACCCCATACTCCTGCAGCACCCCCCACAAAAAACCATGAGGGATGCGATCAAATGCCTTCTACAAGTCCACAAAACGCACACAAACTGGTTGGGCAAATTCCCACGAACCCTCGAGGATTCTTGAGAGGGTAAAGAGTTGGCCCAATGTGCCACGGCAGGACGGAAACCACATTGCTCCTCTTGAATCCGAGGCTTGACCAACGGCCAGACTGTCCTCCCCAGTACCTTGGCATATACCTTCCCAGGGAGGCTGAGGAGTGTGTTCTCTCTAAAGTTGGAGCACACCCTTCGGTCCCCTTTCTTGTAGAGAGGAACCACCATCCCACACAATGTTGCAGAGGCGTGTCAACTATGACAGCCCCACAAGATCCAGGGCCTTCAGGTACTCAGGGCGAATCTCGTCCATCCCCGGGGCCCGGCCACCAAGGAGATTTTTAACCACTTTGGCAACCTCAGCCTCTGTAATGGGTGAGTCGTCCCCCCTCATCCACAAGCCCTGCTTCCTCTGTGGAAGGTGTGTCAGTGGGATTGAGCAGATCCTTGAAGTATTCCTTCCACCACCCGACGATTTCCCCAGTCAAAGTCAGCAGCATCCCATCCACACCATACACAGTGTGGACAGGTAGCTGCTTCCCCTTCCTGAGTCACCAGACAGTTTGCCAGAATCTCTCCGAGGCCGACCGAAAGTCTTGTTCCATGGCCTCACTGAACTCCACCCACACCCGAGTTTTCGCTTCAGAAAAACCATGTTGAACCCACAATGCCGCAAAGGACAGCAGTGACATACGGGTGAAGCAGCTGAGACTCCCGTTAATCGGGCAGGCTGAGCTTGGATCCCTGGGAAGGACTGCAGTAAGCCGGTCCGGCTGCTCCCCCTTCCCCCCCATGCACCTCATGTTCTTCACATATCTATGGCCAAAATGCAAAACCTCCTATCTGAAAAATGCACTTTTTTGAGAAAGCAAAAAAAAAAAAAAAAATTTGTTTTCTTGCAGAATGTTATGCTATTTTTTTTTTCATCAGAATAATATTCTGTCATAATAAAGGGCGGGACTGTCTTGCAGAAAGATAGGTGCAGCCTTGCTTTTTCTCCTTATCCAAAGTGAAATCTGCGAATCAGAAAATCCTGCAGATACAAGGTTTTACATTTCAGCCATCGATATGCCGAATTATCTTTTAGAGCCATGCAATCATGGCAACATTATAGTATAATTTTTTAAGCATTAAATCTTCAGTATTCTCTTTTTCTGGTCAAATCTGTTGCTTTTCACTTCCTGGTTTCGTTTGCGGAGTGCTCTGATGACTGGTGATGATGTCGCGTATTATCCAATCAGTACAGAGTCAATCCAAAACCCCGCCCACATTCATTTCATCCTCATTTGCATGTCTACTCTATCAATTTTGATTTTTTAACTTCATTGCATCTATCTGTTTTTCTTCTTATTTTGCCACAAGAGAACTGAAGACTGAAAGGATTGAGGTATTTTTTATAACACAAATCTGAATTTTGTGTATCGGTACACTGAAACAAAACATTTGCTGTATGAGGAGCACTATGTGTTATTTATTGAAGGAGACAGTCAGACACTCATGGTGTCTTGGTTAAAATGTGAAGAGTAATAATTTCGCAGAGCAACCAGTTACTCCTCAACCTTTCTACTGCTGTTGAAGCTTCGTCAGTACCAGTGGGAAGCCATCGTACCGTGGCTGCTTCATCCATCGAGGTGGATGCCCTCAATTTCCCCTCTGGGGATCAATAAAGTATATAAAATCAAAAAAATCATGATCAGGATTAGGTCGAGTACAGTCTGAGCTACTGTCAGTATTTGATACTTTGCTCTTTCCTCACAAAATCAGACATGCCATGACCTGAAATCTGCACCCCTGAAGCTCTGTCCAGAAGTAAGAGGAAGACACTGTGACAGAAATATGGAAACTCATATCATTTACACTGTAAACAGATAACAGACAACTTTTGCTGTGTTAGTGATGGTTACTTTTTTTAAAAAATAAAGTCATTTTAAGATTTGTGTCTTGTCTGTTTTTGAGCTTCATCTGATTTTACCAGTGGCATTTTACCAAGTGAAGAGGAGCTGTGGAGATCACTGGTGACTATGTAAGGGCCCACTCACGTTATCTGTTCAGGATGGACCAAGGTTTGACCCCCAATGTCTAGAACACTTGATAAGTGTGATCACTCCCTACTGTTCTGCAGAAGATGTTGTTGGGGTCATGTGAGGAAGCTGGGCCGTATTGTCAGGGACTCCATGAGGAAGTCTGGGAACGGAGCAAAACAAAAAACATCAGTGCGGGCCAGTGCAGGCCACTGGCAGACAGACAACCAGAGAGCCATTTCATTAGACTCAGAACAAATTCCAACTTTTTTCTATGATACCCCCTTGCTTGTGTGCAAGAAAAGCCCCCCACCCCATTCCTGTCCACCCATCTGCACCAAAAGAATAACGTGATTCATTACAAATCTTTATACTGTACACACACACACACCTTTCTGCTGCTCCCTATTCGGGGTCATCACAGCAGATCATGAGTTTGCATATTTGATTTGGCAAGGAATTTAGACCAGAAGCCCTTCCTGACACAACACTATTCATTTTACCCAGGGGTGGGTACCGGCACAAGGAGTACACCAGTTTTGTGTTTGCCCCTGTAGCTGAGTAACCAGCTTTCCTTTCCCCATTCTATTTATGTTGGCCACCAAGCTTGAAGATGGAAAGTACAATTTTTATGGTCTTTGGTATGATACATCTGGTGCTTGAACCCACGACCTCCTGGCTGCGGGGGGCTGCTCTTTCACAAGGACAGGGGTGTCATACTCATTCCATGGATGGCCAAGACCCTGCATGTTTTACTTCAGCAATCAGTGAGAAGAAATTCAGTGAAATCACCTGTTGAAGACACTGGGAGGAGGTAAAACCTGCAGGGTCTTGGCCCTCCATGGAATGAGTTTGACACCCATGTACTAGAACAACACTCAGGTCATTACAAATCATCAGAGACTGTGGAACCTTTACACTGGACCTCAAGCAACTTGGATTCTGTGCCTCTTCACTCTTCCTCCAGACTCTGGAACCTTGACTTCCAAATGACAAGACTTGGCACCTGACTTGGGAATCCATGTCATTTGCTGGTGTTGGTCCACTATGTTCAAGTCCAAAGTCAGTGCAACTATCTACCAGGAAATTTTAGAGCACTTCATGCTTCTCTCTGCTCACAAGCTTTAGGGAGATGCTGATTTCATTTTCCAGTAGGACTTGGCATCTGCCCACACTGCCAAAAGTACCAATATCCAGTTTAATGACCATGGTATTACTGTGCTTGATTGGCCAGCAAACTCTCCTGACATAAACCCCATACAGAATCTATTGGGTGTTGTCAAGAGGAAGATAAGAGACACCAGACCCATCAATGCAGATGAGCTGAAGGCCGCTATCAAAGCAATCTTGGCCTCCATAACCCCTCACCAGTTTCACAGGCTGATTGCCTCCATGCCACACTACATTGATGCAGTAATTCATGCAAAAGGAAGCCCCAACCTAGTATTGAGTGAATACATGGGCATACTTTTTAGTAGGCCCACATTTCTATTATTTAAAAAAAAAGGTTTTTTTTAAATAGATCTTAATGTATTAATTTTCTGAGAAACTAAATGTTAGGTTTTCATTAGCTGTAACCCAAAATCATCAAAATTAAAAGAAATGCTTTACATATATGTATCACTCTGTGAGTAATGAATCTATAAAATATATGAGTTTCACTTTTTGAATTGAATTACTGAAATAAGGAAACATTTTGATGATATTCTAATTCACTGAGAAGCACCTCTACTGAATAACTATTTAAGTGGAGCTTTCTTTCCTGGCTGTTTTTGCGTGCATACTGTATGTGAGTGTGCAGAGACTTGACCCCCCCCCCCCCCTTACTAATGCTTTCCACTGTGGTGACAACTCTGGCAGTTGAACTGAAAGCCACAGAAACAGTCACCTTTAGCTCTGCAATGAAACCACAAAAAACAACAGCTCTACTGTTCACACAGTTTAGTGTAAAAATATAGGCTGCTCAATGACTTCTTCATTAGCTACAACTGTTCAACTGCTGGTAAAAGCAAATACGTAATCAGCAAATCATATTGAGGAAAAGAAAATTCAAAACAAGGTTGATTCATCTGGCATACTGACTTAAAGTGATACTCTGTGAAAAATTTAGTTTTTTTTTTCTTGTTAACATGTCTGTAACAAGTTTTTATGACTTACAAGACATATCAAGAGTGAAATCACCCAAATGTCTCACGTTTTGTTTTTGTTGCTGTAAAGTTTCACTTAAGCCCCGCCCCCCTGCAAAAAGGCAAGTTGAGATGGAACGTTTTTGGTGACACAGCTGCTCACACCCTTCTCTCTTCCAGCGGCTCCGGCAGTTCTTCCTCTCCCCGGGGGGTGCATAGTGCATAGTCCATAGTCTTTACTGTCCAATCTGAGCCCCCCCCCCCCCCCCCCCCCCCCCCGCCGGTGGCACTTCCTCCTCCGGTCCATTGTTATCCCCCATCAGTGCCCCCACAACATAACTATGCATGAAGCTCGCATGTGGGTAGTGTTGAACCAGTCAGGACTCTCTGGCCTAACTGAAGTTATCCTCCAGGATAGTTAACATTTTTTTTTTTGACAAACTGCTTTGAAAACTTGCCTCAAATTAAGATGGAAATGACCATTAAACTGCTTTTAAGGACTAATGCAGTTTCAGTCATTATCCTGGGCTGCTGTGGATACAGCTGGGCATGTCCTTCAACCAGTCAGTCTTTTAATCACAGATTTTATGCTGTTTAATGTAACACTTGTCACTATTAGCCTTGTGGTATATGGGTTGGGTCTAGTCACTGATTCTGGTGTTTCCAATTATTGAAAAATCTATGATCCAGCGCTTCGTTTAACATAGCACTTTCGGTCTATGTGATCTTCTTCCAGTATTACCTTCTTGTGGTCATGCTATGTAAACAAGGCACGGGTTTGTTTAATGGCATGATGTCAGAGCAACAGAGAGATGGCAACAAGGAAGAAAGTCAGAGAAAACAACAAAAAGTATCTCAAGTCTGGGATCATTTCCAGCTCAATTTGAAGGTTGTACATAGTAAAGCTGAGGGGCAAGCTAGCATACCAGACCGTCGAAGTTAGTGTCTCGGCAGACAGCATCCAGCTACATCAAGCACGAGCAGCGGACTGAGACAAGGTACGTGATTGAAATTTTAGCGGTAGCTGCTATATGTTAGCTATGTTGCAAGTTGAAGCTAACGCTACAAAACAGAGCTTTATGGTGTAACGTAGGGTTCCCATCCGTCCTGTTTTATCCGGGATGTCCCACATTGCAAGGGTTCCCACAATAAGAAGAGATGACTGTGACGAAACAGGCTTTATTTATACACACGCTCACAACACAGAATGGAGAGGAGGTCATTTACACAGGCCCTCATTTCGCTCATGGTGACCCAGACACATGATTTGGCACGTATAGGGAAACAACAATATCACAACTGGTCTTATTACTCAATGGTAATGGCACACACGAATAACGCTTAGAACACACATATACAGTATTTGAATTCTCCGCAGCGCAAGCATGCTGGGAAACTCCCGCCCCCTTATCACAGCCCCAACGTTACACTGCCCCCCCCCCCGGACTGGTTTCTGTCCCCAGAATAATAAAATCCAACTCAAAAGTCCAACACAAATCTGTCCAGGTGTTGAGGTGGCCACCATTGCTGGCGACCAGCACACACAGGCCCGTTATTGTCCATTCGCGCCTCGGCCGTGGTATTCAGTCGGGATGAAGCCTCCAGCTCAACCACCCACGGGGCAGATGGCTGGTACAGGGCAAGACAGTCACGGTGAAGCACCACGACCCAGTTACTTTTTTGCAGCCTCACCCTGTACATTACATCCAACAGTCTCTGTAGGACCACGCACGGTCCCAACCAATGGTTCACCAGTTTTGGTGACAGTCCCTTTTTTGCGCTCTGGTGCAAAGTCCCTCCCCTTTCAGCAGGAGTCATATGCCCATTTCTGCCAACTCTCCGTCACTGCCAGGGCCTCCTGAGCCAGTTCGTGCACCGTGTGGAGATGTTCCCTCAAGCAAAACAAATAATCCAACCTTAGTTTGCCCTCCACCTCTGGATCCAGGGGAGCCCGAACACCAAATCCACCGGTGTGCGCAGCTCGCGTCCAAACATTAGCGCTGCAGGGGTGAACCGGGTGGATTCCTGAGCTGCCGTCCGGTACGCCCAGAGAACCAAGGGCAGATGCAGGTCCCAGTCTCGCTGTCGCTGGTCACTAGGATGGTGAGCTGGGTGGTTAGAGTCTGATTGAAACGTTCAACCAGGCGGTCGCTCTGTGGATGCAGCGGGGTAGTCTGGGTCTTCCGGATGCCCAGCTGCCTACAGACCTCCCCAAAGACCTCTGCCTCGAAGTTCCATCCCTGATCACTGTGCAGCTCCTCCGGTGGGCCGAACCGACAAAATATCTCATCCACCAGCTTTGATGCTGTGGTGGCGACACTCTGATCAGGGACTTCATACGCCTCAGGCCATTTGGTGAAATAATCCATTGCGACCAGCACGTAGCGGTTCCCCCGATCCGTGGTCAGGAAATGGACCAGAATGTCCACTCCTACCCTCTCCATGGGTGCCCCCACCCGGTACTGCTGCAAAGGGGTGTGGGATTGCTGAGTCAGCCCTTTCTTAGCTGTGCAGGTGTCACAGTGGTGGACATGGCGGTCTATGTCCTGGTGACATCCCAGCCAGTAGAACCGGGCCCGAAGACGCTGCAGAGTCTTTGTCACCCCAAAGTGGCCTGCTCCCACCAGCTCATGGACCAACTGGAGCACTTTGGGGCCGAGCTGCCGGGGAACCAGCAGCTGTCAGACGCTTTACTGCCCAGCTGGAGTTTGCTACTGCCGATACACAACACCCTCGTGACAGTTGAGATTGGCCCACTGGGAATGTAGGGCCTTGGTGTCTGGGCCCAGCACCAACATAGCCTCCCAGACATGCCGATGGCCCACATCCAACCACTGCCGAACCTGGGAGATGACCGGATCTCTATCCTGCTTGCTCTGCAGCTGCTGCGCGCCCAGGGCCTCGGTGACATTATCGCTGGGGAGAGCTGATTATCCAAGGAGGAGCTTTGCACCACTGTGTTATTCCTGCTCACAGGGGTCCAGAGAGCAGTAGCCCGCTGGCAGTGCCGACAGTCCTCCGCAGCACAGGGACGCCGAGACAACGCGTCAGCATTGGCATGGAGGCAGCCTGCCCGATGCACAATCTGAAAATCATAATCCTGCAGTGCCTCCAGCCATCTCACCAACTGTCCATCCGGCTCTTTAAAATTCAGTAGCCAGGTCAGGAAAGCATGATCCGTCCTCAGCTGGAACCTCCCCCTGTACACATACAGGAGAAAATGACAAAGCCCCTGGATGACAGCCAACAGCTCTCAGCAAGTAATACAATAATTCCTTTCAGCTCTGCTGAGAGTGTGGCTGAAAAAAGTAACTGCCTGCTCTCCGTGTTCTCCATCCTGGGATAACACCACCCCAATGCCCTGGTTGCTAGCATCTGTGTCCACGATGAAGGGGCAGTTCGGGTCGGGATACTGCAGCACGGGGTCTCTGATGAGCGCCAAACAAAGCCGGGAAAAAGCAGCAGCACAGTCTTCACTCCACTCAAATGCATGTCCCTTCTGTGTCAGCTGATGCAGCGGGCTTGCGATGGTGGCGAAATCCTTCACAAACCTCCTATAATAGGAGGCCAGTCTGAGAAAACTCTGTAACTCTTCCACATCCTGAGACACCGGCCAGTTTTTCACTGCTGCCACTTTCTCTGGATTGGTGGCAACTCCCGCTGCGCTGAAGATGTGGCCCAGGAAGGTGGTTTCTAACCAAAATAAGTGGCATTTCCATGGGTGCAGCCGCAGTCTGGCCCGTCGGATGGCATCTAATACTTCCCGGAGGTTGGACAGGGCACCATTAAAGTCAACTGCGTGAACCAGCAGGTCATCCAGATAAACAATGCAGCGGTGCTGGGGCAGCACTCGCTCCATCAGACGTTCAAAGGTGGCCAGGGCATTGCAAAGTCCAAACGGCAACACCTTGAGCTGCCACAGTCCCTGCCCGATGGAGAATGCTGTTTTCTGACGGGCCTCCGGTGACAGCTCTACCTGCCAATAGCCGCTGTGGAGGTCCAGTGAGCTGAACCAGCTGGAGCCGGTGATGTAATCCGGTGCGTCATCAATGTGGGGCAGAGTGTAGGAATCCTTGCGGGTGATGTCATTCAGGTGCCGGTAATCCACACAGAACTGCCACGAACTGTCCTTCTTCTTAACCAGAACCACCGGCGCCACCCAGGGGCTGCTGGAGGGTTCAATAACATATGCCGCTAGCATTTCCCGTATTTTTTGTTCTGCCACTGCCCGCCTTGATGGCAGGGGTGGAGCCGGATCGGCCTGGTATCACCAGTGTTGATCTGGTGATGCACCAAGCTGATTCGGGTGCACTCCTCATCCTTGGCAGCAAAGACATCAATGTAGCAGTCCAACAGCTCCTGCAGCTGGTGTCTCTGTCTCAATTCTAGTCTGCTGCAGCTTCTCTAGAACAATTCCTCGACCGCCTGCTGTGTTTCTGCATATACATTGACCCCCTCCGCTCCTCTCCCCCCCCACCACCAGCTGTCTCTGTCAGCGATTGCGCTCCCTCTGCTCGTGCTGGTGGTGCTGCTGTGTTCAGTTCTGGCGGCGACCCGCCCAGTTCGGTCCGTTCTATCGGCCCCTCGATCACACAGGCCCCTGGGTTCCTGCTCTGGGTCCCGCTGCAGCACGTGATGGTCCGAGCCCCCAGCATGAGAGATGATCTGGTGGTGTCAATCATTGCGCCCCATGCTGCGAGCAGATCGAGTCCAATAATGCAGGGATCTTGGATGTCAGCCAGCCAGAACGGGTGGTTTGTATTCTGGTCGGCCACCCCCACCACAAGAACTTTCCACCCCCCCAAGTCTGGCGCACTCACTGGTGGCTGTGGTGATACAGCGCCCGGTGGGTTCCCACCCTTGCGGTCCTGCCTCGTCCATACTGGGCAGCACTCCGGGTTGGCCCAGCGAGATGGTAGAACCGGTGTCGATCAGGGCCCGGATCAGTGTGCTGTCCAAGCTGCACTGCAGGTACATCCCTAGCAAGTGTCCAATTTGGCCCAAACATGGTGGCAGTTCATCGGGGAAAATGTCTGTGGGAGGCGGCAGGTCCCCGTCCATACCACCTCGCTCTAGTTTAAAGCCAGCAAGGAGGCGGTTTGTCGTGGGGTGGGTGCCGGGCAGTACCGCACGATGTGTCCTGGCTTTCTGCAATGGAAGCACTCTTCCTCAAGCCGCCGTTGTCCTCTTCTCACTGGCCGCGCTGCTGTGGTCCGGCGCAGTTCCTCCTCCTCCTCCTTGCTCTCAGCTGTGGCCTGGAAAGCCCTCTGCCTCAGCGACAACACAGCAGCTGCATAATCCATCATCAGTCCCACTCGCTCCCCTTTTTGCCACAGCTGTCTCCCAGCTGCTCGCGGCATGAATCCAGATGTGGTCCTGGAGCCAGGCCGGGCAGAGCCCCCGATGAAGTGCTGGAGGGCGAGCTTCTCTACTGCCCCTGGCTCAAAATCCGGGTAGCTACGCCGCATCAGCAGCCTTATGTCCACTGCATAGGCTCCCAGGCTCTCTTGGCTGCCTCACCGGCGGTTAGCCAGCTGTTCCTGGGCATGCTCAGTGTTGGTCGCTCTCCCAAACCACCTCCGGAGCATTTCTTGTAGTGCTGGCAAACTGCGACGTTCCTCAAGCCAAGGTCAGACAGCGTGCAGAAAGCCCCGCCCTCCAGGGCCAGCGCAACCTGCATGGCAGTCTCTTCAGGTGACCAACTGTTCAGCGCAGCAGCCAGCTCGACCTGGACCAGATAGTCATCCAGCAGGGTTTCACCGCCAAAGTGGGGGAGTTTGGCCTGTTGGCGGATTGGTGGGACAGTCGTCTCTTGGTCGATCGCTGCCCCTGGTCACACAGGAATCGCCGGCCCATCCTGCCCTGAAAAGGGCAGGAAGCAGGGCCAGTTTGCTCTGCTTGGCCCACCCTGCCTTGAGAAAGGCAGAAGGCAGGGTATTCTAGCCCTGTAAGGTCCGCTGCTCCATTCATCACGGTGAGTAACTCCGGGGGATGGTGTCGGCTCTGTTGTTCATCTCCATCTGAGCAATGAGCCGCTTGAGCTACCGAATCTCCATCCTGATTCTGGCTTCCATCTTCTCCATGATCACACAATAAGGAGAGATGACTGTGACGAAATAGGCTTTATTTTTACACACACTCACAACACAGAACGGAGGAGAGGCCATTTACACAGGCTCTCCCTCATTTCTCTCATGGTGATACAGACATATGATTTGGCACATACAGTGGGGCAAAAAAGGATTTAGTCAGCCACCAATTGTGCAAGTTCTCCCACTTAAAAGATGAGAGAGGTCTCCAATTTTCATCATAGGTATACCTCAACTATGAGAGACAAAATGAGAAAAAAAAAATCCAGAAAATCACTTTGAAGGATTTTTAATGAATTAATTGGTAAATTCCTCGGTAAAATAAGTATTTGGTCACCTACAAACAAGCAAGATTTCTGGCTCTCACAGACCTGTAACTTCTTCTTTGAGAGGCTCCTCTGTCCTCCACTCATTACCTGTATTAATGGCACCTGTTTGAACTCGTTATCAGTATAAAAGACACCTGTCCACAACCTCAAACAGTCAGACTCCAAACTCCACTATGGCCAAGACCAAAGAGCTGTCAAAGGACACCAGAAACAAAATTGTAGACCTGCACCAGGCTGGGAAGACTGAATCTGCAATAGGTAAGCAGCTTGGTGTTAAGAAATCAACTGTGGGAGCAATTATTAGAAAATGGAAGACATACAAGACCACTGATAATCTCCCTCGATCTGGGGCTCCACACAAGATCTCACCCCGTGGGGTCAAAATGATCATGAGAACGGTGAGCAAAAATCCCAGAACCACACGGGGGGACCTAGTGAATGACCTGCAGAGACCTGGGACCAAAGTAACAAAGGCTACATCAGTAACACACTACGCCGCCAGGGACTCAAATCCTGCAGTGCCAGACATGTCCCCCTGCTTAAGCCAGTACATGTCCAGGCCTGTCTGAAGTTTGCTAGAGAGCATTTGGATGATCCAGAAGAGGATTGGGAGAATGTCATATGGTCAGATGAAACCAAAATAGAACTTTTTGATGAAAACTCAACTTGTCGTGTTTGGAGGAGAAAGAACACCATACCTACTGTGAAGCATGGGGGTGGAAACATCATACTTTGGGGCTGTTTTTCTGCCAAGGGACCAGGACGACTGATCCGTGTAAAGGAAAGAATGAATGGGGCCATGTATCGTGAGATTTTGAGTGAAAACCTCCTTCCATCAGCAAGGGCATTGAAGATGAAACGTGGCTGGGTCTTTCAGCATGACAATCATCTCAAACACACCGCCCAGGCAATGAAGGAGTGGCTTCATAAGAAGCATTTCAAGGTCCTGGAGTGGCCTAGCCAGTCTCCAGATCTCAACCCCATAGAAAATCTTTGGAGGGAGTTGAAAGTCCGTGTTGCCCAGCAACAGCCCCAAAACATCACTGCTCTAGAGGAGATCTGCATGAAGGAATGGGCCAAAATACCAGCAACAGTGTGTGAAAACCTTGTGAAGACTTACAGAAAACGTTTGACCTCTGTCATTGCCAACAAAGGGTATATAACACAGTATTGAGATGAACTTTTGGGATTGACCAAATACTTTTTTTACAGAGGAATTTACCAATTAATTCATTAAAAATCCTTCAATGTGATTTTCTGGATTTTTTTTTTTTCTCATTTTGTCTCTCATAGTTGAGGCATACCTATGATGAAAATTGGAGACCTCTCTCATCTTTTGAGTGGGAGAACTTGCACAATTGGTGGCTGACTAAATACTTATTTGCCCCACTGTATAGGGAAGCAACACTATCACAACTGGTCTTATTACCTAGTTATAATGGCACACACGGATAACGCTTAGAACACACAGATACAGTATTTGAATCCGTCGCGACACAAGCATGCCGGGAAACTCCCACCCCCTTATCACAGCCCCGACATTACACTAAGTTTGTCCCGAGCAGGAAGTGTGTTGTCCCGTAGATTCACTGCAGTAACCACTAGATGACACCCTGACGCAACAGATCCTAGTTTTAATCACTGATCTCTGTGCAGCTACAATACGCAATATCTGTGAACTGTGACTTGTCATGTAAGGACTTCTCTCTGGCTGTGCAAAAGGACAAGGGACTGCTGGAGTCAGTCAAGAGCAGCAAATATATATTCATGGAAAAAATAGATTTTGTGAGCAATACCTTATGGATTTGAAATGGGTTTTTTTTATTATTATTTATTTATTTACCTTAAAAGTCCACATTTATTTTAGTTTTTTTTGTTTTTGTTTTTTTTAACAAAACCTCACAAACTATATCCAGTAATGTTTTCAAAATGTTGAAATAGTAATATATTTTGATTCAAGATATTTGAGGTATTCATTTTGTTCCCAATAGATATGTTGATACCAGCTGCAGCTTTCCCGTTTTTTTCTGTCAGCAAGTTGACACATGGGCCTTATAATAAAAATCTGAAATTTCTAGGTATATGTTGTGTTGCTGAATAAAGAAACTATATGAAGTTCTCTTCACTTTATTCATGGTAATGAAACAAAGGTAGCAGTCATACAGCTAGCAGGTAACAGTGTAATGTCATGTAGCATTCTTCTTCTCCACCCTACATCACATCTGTATCCGTGTTTTATCTAATCCTTCTCTCTTACTTTATTGCACAGTAGCCTGGTGGAGCACACACAGTTTTGTTGTAGTGTACAATTGCACATTTACAATAAAGCCTATTATATTAAATTCTAGCCTCACATCATGCACATACTCTAGGCATGCAGTCCCATCTATTGGTGAAAGTGTGACACCACATACCCCCGTAATAAGAAAACACATGAACTATGCAGTATTTTTGCCTAATTCAGTAAATACATCTGACTTTACTTCTCTTCCAGTATTCTCTTAAACAGACTATGTTTCAGGTTATAGGGAAAATTAACTGACCTGATCTGAATTCAAGAAAATTAATATTACTCACATTTTTTTCTTAACTGTAATTAACAGTTGATTAATTTTCCCTGTTGATTAATGAATATCTGCAGGATTTAACGCCACCGTTTAGTTCCTCCTCACAGCTGTCTTTTAAAAAAATGGCCAGCACACACCAATTTATCACATCCTTTTTCCATGTAAATAAGAAACATTCTTTTGTAATGTGAGGATTTTTCTCATATATTTGCAAAATTTTCCTGAAGAGTTAGAGCCATTTTATTCAGTAATGTGTAGCTTCTTACTTGAAAATTTGCAGGTTTTTATTATTCATAAATTTGCAGTTTTTTCCTCATGAATTTAGAACTTTTCTTACTCTTGAATTTGCAGTTTTAAAAAAAAACAAACCTTAAACTTGCAGCATTTTACTCAAATCTTATATCTGCAGAGTTTTAGATTGTAAACAGTTGGAAATTTGCACCTTCTTTTGTATTTTTGCTAAAGTTGCAGCTTCTTACCCATAAAATTCCACTTTTTTTTGGTCAGAAATTGGCAGCTTTTAACTGAGACTTACATCCCCTTTTTTTGTGTCAGGTCAGGTATTGGCTTGCTTGCTACCGGATAACCATGAAAACCGGTACTACCTATCTCATGGGTCGGGCTGTCGGCGACTCAACTGGCATCCCCACCCTTCTGAGGGCATGGAGGGTGAAACAGGGCATCCTGGCAGAACTAAACACAATATCTGCCACAGGTCTGTGGTGGACCACTCCCAGTTACACGGGGTGAGACTGGACATCCTGGCAGATAAACACATCTGTCACAAGGTCTGTAGTGGACTGTGCCAGTCGGTGCATTGTGACATGCACTACACAAAGAGCAGAGATAAACAAACCTATATCTGATCAGTCACTGCAACAGATACTGGAGTCAGTTTGTCTTGGCTTGTCCTTGCCACTGATAATACCTTTATCTGCCAAGAATGTGCTGCTAGTCCAGCAAAAGCTAGCAGTACTCAAATACTTTGCAAGCAGATTCATGAAATGGTCAATCAGAAAGCAACTCATACCGGCTCGGATATCGCCCAGGCTTACAAGGTCCGCGCTGATCTGTTCACACTCCAACAGGCAGCGAAAAGTAAGCTAGGAGCAGGAAGACAAAGAGGAGGAAAACAGCAGCCTTGTGTGTAGCAGAATGGAATGTACACACTCTGTTGGACAGAACAACATCACAGCGCCCAGAAAAGCAGACCGTGCTTGTGGCCCTGGAAATGAACAGGTACAATGTAGACATAGCTGTACTTAGTGAAACAAGATTGCCTGGATATGACAGTCTGGAAGACCATGGATACATCTTCTTTTAGAGTGGGAGATCAACTCAAGAAAGGAGAGAAGCAGGAGTGGGCTTTGCAGTTAGATAGGAGATAGCAGCAATGCTTGATGAGGGACCGGTGCCAATCAACGACAGGATAATAACTATGAGACTCACACTACAGCAGATGATGTATGCCACACTCATCAGTGTATATGTCCCATCAATGGCCAACACAGAGGAGGTGAAGGAAGAGTTCTACAGTGATTTACATGAGACTATCAGGCGTGTACCGACTGATGACAGGCTGATACTCATTGGAGATTTTAATGCCAGAGTTGGTTCAGACACTGAGAAATGGAAAGGAGTGCAAGGCAGTCATGGAGTAGGCAAGTGCAATGCTAATGGAGAACTTCTACTTGCACTATGTTCAGAGTACAACTTTGTGATAACCAACACTCTATTTAAGCACAAGGACACACACAAGAAGACATGGATGCACCCAAGATCCAAGCACTGGCACTTATTAGACTACATCATAGTCAGGCAGAGAGACAGAAGGGATGTATTGGACACGAGAGCAATGAGAGGTGCGGACTGTGGTACTGAACATGTTGTGCTGAGATCTAGATTAAGGATTTGCAGGCGAAAACAGCAATGCAGGACGGGTGCGAAGCCACCACGGAAGCTAAACACTAGTGCACTGAAAGGCCAAAAGAAGCAGGAAGAACTTACACAGGAAATGGATGAAAACTTGAAAGACTGGGACAGCAACAACTCAGAGAATGACATAGAAGAGAAATGGGCAACACTGAAGGATATGGTGCATCAGACTGCGAGTGATGTATTAGGCTACCCTGAGAGGAAACATCAAGATTGGTTTGATGAGCATGATGAACACCTGAAGAAACTACTAGAAGCGAGGAATACAGCTAGGCAGGAAAATCTACAGTGTAACACAAGGTCGAAGAAGAAGAAATACTCAAAGGCTCAGAGTGAGCTACAGAAGTACACCAGAGAGATGAAGTCCAACTGGTGGGATGAAAAAGTGGAGAAACATCAAACTGCAGCAGACAGAAAGGACATGAAAACATTCTGCACAGGTTTGAGAGAAATCTACGGCCTTAAACCAAGAGGATTGATCCAACTAAAGGCTATGGATGGTGAAACAGTTTTGCAGGAGAAAGATAAGATCCTGGACAGATTTGCAGACCACTTTGACCAACTACTAAACAACCCTGGAGATCTCACTGAAGAGGCTAAAGAAGCTCTAGTGCAGCGACCAGCTGTATCAAGTCTGGATGAACCACCAAATTTTGATGAACTAATGGCAGTTATCAGGACAACACAGGATAGTAAAGCTCCAGGAAGGGATGGAATTCCAGCAGAAGTGTGGAAATTTGGTGGTATTCAGCTGACCAACTGCCTGCACAAGCTCATCCAAGAGATATGGGATGCCCAGAAAGTATCTCAAGACTGGAAGGATGCAAGTATTGTGCCTTTGTTCAAGAAAGGTGACAGGAAAGATTGTGAAAATTACCGCGGTATATCACTGCTAGCCACTGTTGGTAAGATTCTCTCACGTGTACTACTTAACAGACTCAGTGAACACATCTCGCAGAATGTACTACCGGAAACCCAGTGCGGCTTTAGAAGTGGAAGAATCACACTGAACATGATTTTCTGCTTGAAACAGGTTCAAGAAAAGTGTATCAAACAGAACATGCCGCTTAATGTAGTCTTCATAGACTTCAGTAAAGCCTTTGATACTGTTTTGCAATAAGGACTTTGGCAGGTACTCAAGAAATACGGTTGTGCAGAGAAGTTTGTCAGCCTGATCGAGGCACTCCATACAGGTATGCAAGAAAATGTGGCAATGAGTGGTTCAGTATCTAAAGACTTTTCAGCAAGCAATGGGGTGAAACAAGGGTGTGTGCTGGCACCTACACTCTTCTCTCTATATCTAGCAGCCATGCTTGAGGTGGCCTTCAAAGACACTTCAGAAGGAGTATACATTCAAACAAGGAAAGAAGCAGAGTTGTTCAATGTGGCACAGTTTAAAGCCAAGAGTAAGACATCGATAAAGGTAGTAAGAGAAATGGTCTTTGCCGACGACAGTGCTCAAGTTGCAAACAGCGTGGAGGATATGCAATTTTTAGTGGAAAAATTTGCAAGAGCAGCTAGCCAATTCAGCCTCCAAATCAACATCAAGAAGACACAGTGCCTTTATCAACCACCAAAGTTCCAGGTATCAACATCACTACCAGAAGAGATTAGCATTGGTACAAAGCCACTAGTCAAGTGCAAGACTTTCAAGTACCTAGGGAGTACTGTTTCAGAGAATGCTAGGCTGGAGGATGAACTATCTCTCAGAATGGGAAGAGCGAGCACTGTGTTTGGAAACTTGAGAGAGAGACTGTGGAACAATCGACATGTGTCTATCCGTGTGAAATTCAAAGTGTACAGATCGACAGTACTGGCCACTCTATTGTACAGTGCTGAAACTTGGACTGTCTACAGAGTGCAGGTGAAGAAACTCTACGCGTACATGATGAGACACCTTCGAGCCATAATGAACATCTCATGGAAAGACAAGATAACCAACACAGAAGTGTTGAAACGAGCTGGTCTACCATCAATGGAGGACATGCTAATACAGATGAACCTGAGGTGCCTCGAACATGTTGAGAGGATGGACCACCAGCGTCTCCCTCGGCAGTTACTCTACTCACAGTTATGCGAGGTCAAACGCAATCAGGGTAGACCAAGGATCAGATTTAAAGACACTGTAAAAAGAAACTGTTAACGATGGCCCTCACGAGCCATTAATGAGACGCCGAGAGCCAGACGATGAGTTTGCATATTTTATTCACACAGGGTAAAAGGTACAAAATAATGAGCCACGAGGGGCAAAACACAAGTAAGGATAAGGCAAGAGCACACTGATGATACACATGAAATAAGGAATTAACTTACAGAACATAGCGAGGAGTAGAGGATGACTGGAGCTGGACATAGGGACTCCAGCCAGCATAATCCATATGCTGAGTGAGGTCACAGCCCTGAGCAAACAGAGCTGCTCCCTCAAATAAGGCTTTGACAGGTTAATCAGCTGATGAAGGTCATTAGCTGATTGAAATCCAGCCGTCCCGTGGCGCTTGGCTTCTGACAGCCGGAAGCGCCGCCGAGACGCTGTCATAATAAAGCCCGGAGGCTTAACGGTGCACCTGAGGAGAGAACGGAGAACCACCGGATAATCCGAGTGCAGACAAAGTGAGCACATGGACCATGACAGAAACTTGAAGAAGTTGGGCATAGACAGGAGTTCCTGGCAGCAGAAGGCTAAGGACAGAGCTGTGTGGAGGAATCTGATCAGACCTAAATGAAACAGTCATTGTTGCCCACGACAGACTGCTATGATGATGATGATGAATTAACAACACATTTTTAAACCTTTATATGTGTTTCTCTTACTAGAGACTAAACACTGAACAACTTATGTCCTGCGTTAGCTTATACAGAACAATTACAGTACCCGCTGTTTATTTTCTGGGAGTTGTTTACAACACAAATGGGCAGATTTACTTGCTGTGCCATCGCAAAACCCTGTTTTGGCATTAAACTACTGTTGAGATTTACTAAAGGCCGCAGTGTGGTGTATCAAATATGATACATTTCATATTGTGTGTACTATGAGTGGCGGCTCCACCTCTCCGGTTCCGCCACCACACTGGGAATAAAAGGCGGATGCGGAAGAGGCATGGTCTCTTTACGACCAGACCTCTGCCTATACGAGAGCGCCTGTATTGTATTGTGAGTTCTTCAATAAACCTACATTCTACTGCACCCCCAGCCTCGTTATTGAAGTGCGGGTTATGGCCATAATATTTGCCGACAAGGATAAAAGTATGGGGAAGGGTGTTTCTAGCATTCGGCCATTTTTGGAGCTCCTGGGCGAACTGCCAGTTCCCTGGGCGAGGTGGTATGCAGCATTTCAGAACTATATGGTGGCCTTAAACATTGGCGAATTGGAGAAACTGTGTGCATGAGCGATTTTGGTCAATAATCTCAGCATGGAGGGACAATGAATTCTCCGCACATTGGGTGAGAGTGATAGTTTTGACGACTTGGTCGGGCTAATAGCGCGCTACTTTTGCATTCCGGAAACCATCCGATGGTCCGTGCCACAGTCCGTGCCATAGTCCAATGGATTCAGTTTCGGCAGCGCCACCAGTGGACTGGAGAGTCGGTGCAGCGATATGTCACAGACCTGCGTCAGCTGGCTGGGGAATACCAGTTTGGAGCTTTGGAGGAAGAAATGGTCCACGATCAGTTGGCGGAGCACACACTATGTTCTGCGGCACGGTCAAGGCTCCTCGCATTCCAGTGAACTGATGCTAGCCACGGCAGTCGAGATAGCTCAACAGTTCCAAAGCGGTGGAAAAACTGTCCAAGGACCTTGGTGAGAGAACTATATTGAGGCATACGGAACCACAATCTGCAGCGCAGGCTGTGGACCCAGATAGCAACGACAGCATGGATGACGGAGAAGAATACACTACAGCTATAAAAATTAGGTCCATCCCAGGATTGCCAAAGTGTTTTGGCTACGGGTCCACCAAGCACCGATATAAGGCAAGAGAGTGTCCAGCGAGGGGCAAACGCTGTGGCAAGTGTGGACTCCTACACCATTTTGCCAGGGCCTGTAAAAACTTTGAGAGAGGTAAACGACAACGCGAAGTGGGTTCCCCCGCTACGACTCCCATGGTTGTTCACACCGTCTCCCCGAACACAGATGGGCGAATTTATTGCAATGTGATGCTGGACGGCGTGGAAGTGCCATTGTTGATGGACATGGGAGCAGTGGCTTCTGTGTTGAACTGGCCTACTGTGAGGAGTTTGTTCCCATATTACCGAGTGAGAGGACTGTCGATGTCATATTCAGGCTATGGAGGTAATAAGTTGGCCATCGTGGGTTCGTTGGAATTATAGGAGGAAATATATGGATATTAATAAATATGAATATGATCAGGTATGAATTATTTAATTTATATTGATGTATTGGAATCTGAGGTCAAATCTCATTTCATATACATCAGAAAAGTTAATAACACTCGTAAGGGGCACCAGCTTCTATCTTTAAGAAGCAATTTAATCTTTAATTTCACTTTATACCTGTTTAATCACTCAATAAATTAATCAATAATCATTCTCAAAAATTTTCCGTGAATTCGATACCTGGGCTTGAAACAGACTCAGAATGAAATAAATTCTCAATGACTTCTCTCATTTTTACAGATTTATTAAATGAAATGATTAACAGACATTGCAGTAATTTCATTAATCATAAAATCAATCTTGTAAATGATAGATTAACAATGTCAATATTTTCGGAACCAGGGTTAACTTGAGAAACCAATTTCTATCAGTTTGAGTTAACAAATTATGGAAACAACGCAAATGTATGGAGAAAGTTTACTAATTATATGAAAAAGTCCTGTATTAATCTTTAAGAAAATAAAAACGGAATTTTAATAAAAGAAAGAGTTATGTTAAGGGCTTCTTAATTTGCATCTGATTAGATACACAAATTATTACCGAACCTCAGACGTTTAATTCAGCAGATGAATGAAAGTTGCAGCTCACGTGATTCCTCATTTGGCGTCGTCCTCAGCCCAAGATTTTGTGGATGTTAGGGTAAATATCTGCCCGCAGATATTTCAGGATCCACATTTCGACCTTTAAAGTCAAGCGGTCAAAGGGGCTGGATCTTGGCCGTATGACCCACAGTTGAAACTGGGCTCTGAGCCAGATGGTGCCAACACTTCTTCAGCGTGTGATGAACTGCTGTGCGTTTTCTCCTTGTAGACACGAGCCTCCAGAGGTCTTCGAGAATAATTAGATCAGATCTCAAATTAAAAAGCTTTGGACTTTAGATAAAAATAGTAGCTTCTGGTGGGTGCTTGGTCAAGAAAAATATAAAAATAAAGTCAAGATTAAAGTTTACATTAAAATTAAACAAACGGTGATTTTACAGAAAGTTTAACAAAGAAAAAGTGATGAATAAAAATTGGAGTTTAACTTCGATTAAGAATTGAGCTCAAAGAAATAGGAGTTCCTAGGTATTTAAGAGAAAAAGAAAAAGGCATTAAAATACAAAGTTACATAAACGAATTACGAGTTATCTGCTCTGTGTTCAGAAAAGCGACACGTGGTCGAAGTCTTTGTTCAGACGGTCCTTTGTTCTTCCTTGCTGTGTGCAGACAATAGAGAGAGACAGACCAGTGGCGAGAAGAAAAAGAAAAGAGGAAAAGAGCAGCCGAAAAGAGACGATCCAGAAAAGAGGCTGAAGCAGGGGTCCCTCTGTTATTTATAAGTTCTGTTGAGCTTCGCGGGCTTCCGGGATCTCAGCCAATGAGTGTCCATCGTGGGAGGTCCGATGAACCTTTAGTCCAATAACAAACAGTCTACAAGGGACCAATGAGATGAAGAAGGTGGGGTTTCTCTGGAGACTGGTGAAACGTGATCGGTCCACAGGAATACACACAATTTTAAATACATTGGAATATACTGTTACACACTTATGTATAACTAAACTAACCTTAGTGTATCTTATAAGCAGTGCTTCTAAATCAACATGCAGGAATAAACATTCATTTAAACATTAACAAGCATATATATATAAAATCACAGATTAATGCATTTCACACATATTATTGATTTTCCACATTAAAGACATCAGAGTCCATCTGCATTTTCATAGTTCTGAAAAGAATGAAGGTTTAGAATTGAGTTTGTAATAATGTACTTTAAAGTTCACTGGTTAAATCCAGTGTTTCCCAGAATTTAAGGAAATTTGTGGGTCTGTGTGGCCAGGTATGTTGCATGTTTATGGGGGCAATAAAAGCAAAGCCGGACATTGGAGAAAATTCCTCAGGCTGGTTTTAACAAAGGAATGGGATTTCAGCTGTGGCCTGGAGGAAGAAAATCCATTTTTTGATTGTCTTACTCCTGGGTGAAAAATGTCTTTAAGCAGCAGAATAATTATTGCTGAGCCAAAGTGAGATGATGCTACAGAATTGACGGTGAGATACAAGTCAGCAGTGATGTCCAACGTCCAATTCGTGGTGACCGTCAGCGGGTCAAACGTGATGGGCTGCGGCATGTTTACGGCCTGGGCTTCACGATCACCAGTGGCGTCGGAGAGGAGTGGTCGGGCTGTGGTTTGTGGGACCGACCGGTTCCAAGTGTGGTGGACGATGCGGTATGGGACAAAGACTGGCCTAGTATTCTGGGAGATGACCAGGACCAATACCATCCAGAGCCATCGCGGGAGGGTTCCAGTGCCAGAGCCCAAGTTGCCCTGGATTTGGGAACTGGGCAGCATGGTAGAACGCCCATGACGGCGGATGGAGCCGAGAGGATAGCTCCCACTGCTTCCGCAGTTTGGCCTGGAAATACTGAGAAACAAGGAGCTACGACGGCTTCGCCGGCGTTTGAAATGAAAGAGAGCGGGGCAGGACCACCTGGCACGGTGGATGATATGCAACACAGCAACACTGGAGGTCGAGTCAGGCATCGCATGGGGTCGGTGGAGCAGTTCGACCCAGAGAGGAAGCCCGGTCTAAGCGTCGTGGACATGTGAAGCAAAGTCGAGCTCCTCTACGGGTCACTGATGTGGTTCGGCCCAGGGGGGAGGCTCAGCTGAGGGGGGCCCATGACAAGAGGAAACAATGAAAGGAACAGGGGTGGCTGTGGGTGGTGGCTGTTCAGGAGGACGGCTATCTCCAGCTGTCCAATGACTCATGGAGACACCCCAACGATCTGCGGCGCATCAGCAATGGGAAGTAGGTATCGAGACTCCAATGTGGCTCATCTCCAGATGCAAAGAAGACGCTCTGGGTAGGACCCGCCAGACGGGTCTCCAGGGGGTGGCTTCTCCATTGGGGCTGTATGGTAGCTAAGGGGGCGATGTGTCAAACTGTATATGGTGTTGTGTATTGCCTGGGCTACGAAGTCAATATGTTCCTTATACTGAGTGCTATATAAGTTACCCATGTACGAAAAAAAACAAAAAAAAAAAAAACAAGTGATGTTTAAAATGTATTTATTACTGTGTGGTTTTCCCGGGTTATGGGGTGGTTTTGTTGGGTGTGCCAATAGCATTGTGTGGACGTAAATATTGACTGGTTGTTTGATGTATGTGAATTTATCTATTTGTATAAAAGGTAATAGGATTATTTTTTTTAATATATACAGTATATATTAGGAAGATGGCAGCTTTTATTTTTCATGGACTACAGTATATGTTGATAAAGACGGCAGAATAATCCATCTAGCCGTGTGGAGGTGGGACAGTGGTCCACCTGTTCCTCTGTAGTTTTAGTTGTTTTGTGTGCATGGATACACACACACACACACACACACACACACACACACACACACACACACACACACATATATATATATATATATATATATATATATATATATATACATTTATTCTGTTCATTAGTGCGTGATTGGGGTTGCAAATTTGGGGGGGGGGGGTGTATCAAACATGATGCATTTCATATTGTGTGTACTATGGGTGGCAGCTCCACCCTTCTGGTTCCGCCGCCACCCTGGGTATAAAAGGCGGATGCAGAAGAGGCACAGTCCCTTTACAACTAGACATCTGCCTATACAAGAGCGCCTGTATCGTATTGTGAGTTCTTCAATAAACCTACGTTCTACTTCATCTCCGGCCTCGTTATTGAAGTACGGGTTATGAACATAACACGCAAGGCAAAATTAGCAGTAGAAAGGCATGGACTTTGTTAATTTTGCACCTGGCCTTATTGCATACTGTATGTATTTGTGGGAGTTGTCGTGTCAAAGTGCAAATTTGAGGGAGGAGAATATTTAAATCACTGGCGCAAGGTGATTTACTAAGGTTTCATTTCATTTCAACTTTATTTATATAGCATATAGCATCTCATAGCACTTTCAACTGTAGGGGAAACCCCCACAACTGCAGAAAGACCCCAGCAATCAGGCGATCCCCTGTGAGCAAGCACTTGGTGAGTGGAGAGGAAAAACTCCCTTTTAGCAGGAAGAAACCTCCAGCAGAACCAGGCTCAGGGAGGGGCAGTCATCTGCTGCAACTGGCTGGGGGGTAAGGGGATAGAGAAGAAGAAAAGAACAGACACGTAGACAGCAAACAGCATGACGGGGACTCAATCTATGGGAGAGAACAAACATGTTAATGACCAGCAAAAATATTTCATTGAGGGTGAAGAAAGGAGTGAAGCCCAGTGCATTGTTAGAGGTCCTCCAGTTGTCTAAACCTATTAGCAGCATAACGAAGGGAGGGTTCAGGGCCACATGATCCCTCCCTAGTTACAGGCTATAACAAAAAGGAAGGTTTTAACCCTGTTCTTAAAAATAGAGATTGAGTCTGACTCCTGAATCCAGGTTGGCAGCTGGTTCCACGGGAGAGGAGCTTGATAACTGAAGACTCTGTCTCCCATTGTACTTTTGAAGATTCTAGGTATTACAAGTAATCCTGCATTTTGGGAGTGTAGTGCTCTGTTAGGATAATAAGGTAGTATCAGATCTTTTAAATAAAAAGGGACCTGATTATTTAGAGCTTTCTAAGTCAGAAGAAGGATTTTAAGCTTAATTCTAAACTCTATGGGAAGCCAATGAAGGGAGGCCAGAACCGGAGAGCTATGATCTCTCTTTCTAGTACCTGTTAAAACTCTTGCTGCAGTGTTTTGGATCAGCTGAAGACTTTTTAAAGATGTTGTAGGACAACCTGATAATAAAGAGATATGTAGAAGAGCTTGGAATAACGAGGCGATGTGACTTATAAACCAAAGTTTATTATCAGCTTCGCTCCTCTAACAAGTCTCATCTAGTGCAGCAGCAGAAGAAGTAAGAGAGCGAACACATTCGGCTCTACGTACTTATACTCACACATACAAAAGACATGCATATCAAAGCTGACATCCCTCATTATCTTAATCCCCCTCCTTTGTCTTGGTACCCCTCCACCTGGCCCTGGGAGGTCAGGGCGACCTATCTGGTCTCCACCGCAGTGCCTCGGATGCTCTTTGATCTTCACTGGCGGTTGAGACCCTTTGTCCTGTTCTGAGGTGTGAAGTCGCTTTACATATGTAATCACCAAACATTCTCACATGCTTATACATATGTAGGTTATGGGATATATGATTAATATAGACCACCGATATGCTGCCTAGCAGAAGCATATATAAACTGAAAAAAATGGAAATGGAAATGCATTCATTAGATGAATTGCCAATGGAAATAGGCAGAGGAGTTGACTTCCTACGACTGAAATCCACCACAGTTTCCTTTGTCTTATCCACATTTAGCTGTAAATGGTTCTTCCTACACCATTTTACAAAATCACCTACCAGTGTTTGGGTCTACTCATCCCATCCTCCCTCCACACACCCCACTATAGCTGTGTCATCAGTATTTTTTGTGTGTGTGTGCGGGTACCTGTGGGTGGATGTGCAGGGGTGGAGGATGTGTGTGTGGGTGGAGGGACCTTGTTGGGTAGCGGGGGTGGGGCGGGCCATCTGGTCGCATGGGGGTTGGCGGTTCGGGGCCTACTTTTCCCTGCCGCCCTGCTGTTGTGTCACGGGGTGGGGCGCTTTGTTGTATTGCCTCCAGCGTCCTTGGCGCCAGGTGTGTGTGGGTGCTCGGGGGTGGGGGCTTGTCGCTGGTTGGTGGCTGTGTTGCTGTCAGTTTGCTCCGGGTCTGGGGTGGCTGTCTGGGGTGGGTGGTTGGTGGGCTTGAGGAGGGCACTCGGGGGTGTCGCTTGGCGTGTGGGGCGCTGTATGGGTCCGGCCCATTGTTCATTATTGTGATTATTGTTGTTGTGTATGTTCGTGTGTGCAAGATGTGTGGGAGTGGGTGTTGGTGTGGCTGCTCCATCATGCTTGTGGTGCTGGGAGCACCAGGGTGCAATGCTGGTGGGTTCTGGGCTGCTCGGCCTGGTGGTCCTCGCCCTGGGTCGGGATTTGGAGGCAATGGGTGGCCTCCTGAACCAGTTTGCGAGCTGGCTTCTGGGGGAGGACATGCTCCCTTTTGGACTGCCTCCTTCCCAGTCTTACCTCCCCAATCCTGATTCTGGGTGGAACAAACATCTTCCTGGATACACTTAGGGTTTTGGGATGGTGGTGTGCCGCACTGTGCTGGTGAGCGGGACACCTCTGTCTGCTGCACAGTGAGGCTGCCCTCACCTAAATTTTAATTGCATTTTAGACACTGAGGGCTTGGGGGGATGGGAGCTCCACTGCCTATTGCAGTGGCTAGTGGTGTTCCAACCACCATCCCCCCAATTTTAACTGTACTATGGTAGTTCACACACCTGCACACAATCCCATCACACAACTGGCACACACCCATCATGATTTGTGCAAAGGGGGGAGGGTCTTCCCCCATCCCTATTGCCCTCCTTCTGCTGGGGGCCTGGGGGCCCAGCAGGGGGCCTGGGGCCATCATATTGTCAAAATTCCTGGGTGCTGCCGAATGAATAGATGCAAGCAAGGGAGTGAGAGAGTGATTGAACAAAAGCGTAAGTGAGAGTCAGTGAGTGATGAGTGGAGATGGTGATGATGAGGTGGTTTTGTGCAGCGCTTTTGTACAGGTGAAGGCACCTGTTTGAACTGTTTGAACTTCTATCTTCTGGTCGTCGTTACAGATCACTGAAGGTCAAAACCACCCGTCACAGGAACAGTTTCTTTCCTCAAGCCATCACTCTGATGAACTCCTAACATTCACCTAGTCCTACCTGTTTGCTGTACTCATGACTTTTCATCCATTATTACATTACACATAACTCTCACACTGCTTTTTACTTCATTCACATTATATCACTGAATCTGAGTCCACATTGAAATACTGTGTGATTGTATATTTTTTCATATATTTCTGCAAAGTGTGGTTAGTCTGAGTAAATAACTGCATATATTCCTGTATATATTTGCATCCTTTTATAGAAACGTGGACAGACTGTAATTTACTGTACATACTCTGTTGTCATTGAATCCGTATTTAAATCCTCCACTTGAACAACGAGAGCAAGTTTTTAGCCAAAGTCAAATTCCTTGTAGGTGTTGTGCATACTTGGCCAATAAAGCTGATTCTGATTCTGATTCTGATTTGCATGTTGGGTGGCATCTTGGAGCACCTGTGGTGGTCCGCTGATCAGTCACTCAGGTGGGCGTTGGGGGTGGTGGTCGGCTTCTGTGGCCGCGGCCATTCACTCATTATAGCGAGCGAGAATGAGTGAATGCGAGCATGAGGGTGTGAATGCATGGGAATGGGTGTGTCTGCTGGTCAGAAGGTGCTGGATTGAGGGGGTCGTGCCTGTTGGCTACGTGGGCTCCCTGGATCGGGGGGCCTTATTTGGGCATGGGGGTCCCCAGGGTGTGTGGCGGTGGCACTGAGGTGGGGGCGGGCCCACTGTGGGGGTGCCTGGGGGAGCTTGTGCAGGGGGCATGGGCCGGTCTCCGGTCCGGGGGGTGGCGGCGTTTTCTCCCCAGTGCCTGAGGCCTGGGGGCTGGCCTTGGCCCCGGAGGGTTGGTGGGCCTCCGGGGTTTTCAAGGGCATGGGTCCGCCACGCCAGGTGCCTGGTGGCCAGGTCTCCGTCGACCCTTGACCGTCCCTCCTGGGTTAGATACCTGGCTTCCCTGGGGCTTGTTGGCCTTGGACATTTGTGCTCTGTGGGGGTTGGTGGCATTGTCCTACTTGCTTGGGGTTTGTGGGGGGGGGGGATGCAACCGGCCCCCCTCTTCGTATGTTTCCTGACAAACCACTCACATGCACACACTGATTTTGCGCGCACTCTCATACACACGCACACAGATTCACACACACAAATGTCTCACCTTTAACAGGTGTGGATACCAGACTCGTGTTGAGATCTCTTTGGTGGAAGAAGCAGTCTGTCTTCTGTCTGTTTTAGTTGTTAGTTTGTCTTCTTTGTCTGTTCCTCTCCCTTTTCTTTCCCCCTCCCCACACCTCCTTTCCCCATTCCTCATCCTGTTGGGTCCATCATGGGTAAAATAATTTAAATACCGTATTAAAGGTTATTACAAGAGGAGTTTACAACAATATACAGTACATACTGTATATAGTAACTGTATAAAGCTCCTTTTGGCAAAGTAAATCTGTTTGGCACAATAAGGGTAGTAGATTTCTGTTCTGCTCACCAAGCTGCCTGACAGGACAAGGGGGAAAAAAAGAGTATTTTTGAAGATGACATGACGGAAAAGTATTTAAAATCTGCGGTGTATATGGTGAAGAGGAAGGGAGAAAGCACTGTTCCCTGGGGTCCCCAGTGTTACTTATCAGACGGTCAGAAGCACAGCTCTGAAGCCTCACAAACTGTGGTCTGCCCGTCAGATAGTTGGTGATCCAGGTTGTGAGAGGAACGTCAACATCCATGCTCTCCAACTTTTTCCTCAACAGCCCCAGCTGGATGGTATTAAAAGCAGACAAGAAGTCGAAGAACATGATGTGGACCATGGTGCTGGGTTTGTCTAGGGAAGAGCAGGCCCTCTGCAGTAGCTAAATAATGTCATTGTCCACCCCTAGATGGGGCTGGTATGCAAACTGCAGTGGGTCTTGGTCCAAACATACAAGTCTCCTTAGGTGGGTCAGCACCAACCTCTCCATGACCTTCATTATGTGGGAGGTCAGAGCTATGGGCCTGTAATCATTCAGTGCCACAGGACGACTTTTCTTAGGCACTGGGATCAGGCATGATGTTTCCCATAGCTCTGGAACTCTCTGGTGGTACAGGCTCATGTTGAAGGGGTGCTGCCTGACTCCACACAGCTGGTTCACACAGGCCTTCAGCACACGAGGATTTATGTCGTCTGGTCCTGGAGCTTTGCCGAGGTGAAGCCTCTCCAACTCTTTCTTCACCTGGTCAGTAGTAATGCTAAAGGTGGCTGTACTGTCAAGAGGGGTGGTTCTGTCAGGAGGTGGAGCAGAACTGCCTAGTGAGTGAAAGGAAAGAGGTGTCTGGCTATTAAAATAAGAAAATAAACACGTTGGTCAATAATCAATTTTTTCATGAGTAGTCCTTAATTTATACATATTCAACAAAGGAGTCTGTCATGTGAAAAGAAAATCCAAACTCTGATATATTACAAACAAAAATAAACTATTTTACTGCGGTTTGCACTTCAACAAAAGCTTAAAAAAGCTTTCAAAAAAACTTAAAAAAATATATTATGCTCCTCCAAACTGGCTGTGCCTTTGTTGATGACCTGCTTCCTCATCAGGTGTGCCTGTGCACAATTTTGTGGTGCTCTTGGTGGATGGGTGGGGATTATTGAAATGAAGTGACTGCTTCTGTGTTCATAATTTTGTGTGTTGTTAGTAGATCACTGGCAAAATCTGGCTACTCCCTTAGGCGGTCTGCCTAATTTGTGCACTTGCTAATTTGCACTGCCTTAGTAAATTTACCCCAAAGTCTCTAGTCCAATTAGGTGCTCTTCTGAGCCTTACCGGTCTGGCGGATGGTGTGAGCTCAACCGTTTGTGGAGTAGTAGGTACAGTTTCAAAGTCCACAGGCGGCAGCTCACTGTGATTTCCCTCCCCGGAAGAGAAACTGATGCAAGGTGTGAAGCATTCCAACAACGTCCATCCGACAGCAGGCATGTGTACTGTCTTCTCTTTTTCATCACTCTGAGTGGTCTGGAGAACTTGCTGTAAGTTTTAGGGAAAATGCCAGGTCTTCTAACCCAGACATATGATCCACAATTGAAAGAAACGCTTTTTGCTCCTCACTTCTTATCTGTGTAGGTCTTGCTCTTTTTCTGTTGCCCCTCAACTCTCAAGTGAATTTTTCTTGATGACAGTGGATGCAGTTGTGGGAGTGAGCATCCGGCCACGTGAAGTTTATTGAGCATGGGATGACCATGCAACAGTTCTGCTGGTGACTGTTGAGTTGTGGAGTGGGGTGTGGCACGATGGATGTGGAGAAAATCCCTTGTGAACTCTTTTCTTGGTTTCCCTTCCAACAAAGCAGTCTGTGAAGTCTCCTTCAGGCTCCGATTAAAACGTCCAATCTTACCATTTGTGCTTGGATAATAGACCGATGACTTTCTGGACACAATTCCTTGGTCCTTTAGCAATGTCTCAAAGTCCTGTGACACAAACTGTGAGCCATTATCTGAAACCAGCTCGTGAGGGTTACCTTCTCTGCTGAACACTGATGACAAGAACTGAATCATAGCTTGTGAGGTGACATGTGGAACAAAGGCTATTTCAAGCCATTTGCTGTAATAATCAATGAGTGTGATTCCAAAGTGGCAGTCCATGGGGGCCTTGTCAAAGGGCCCTACCATGTCAATTGCCAACTTCTCCTACGCGCCTTTAGGGTGTGGTACTGGCTGAAGTGGAGAGTGATTGGGTAACTGCAGACTTGTCATGTGACTGGCATGTGATACAAGCTTTGATGGTTGTCTCAACTTAAGCATCCATGCTAGGCCACCAGTATGCCTCTCTCAGTCTCTGCTTTGTCCTCACAATGCCTTGATGAGCTTTGTGAGCCAGGAAAATTTATTTATTTATTTATATATTGGTTTATTTAGCAGGGACAGTGCACATTAATGAACAGTTTTGTAAATGTGCCAGAATTAGTCAAAAGGCTATTTTTCTTCTGTAGTCCCTGGACAGATGTTTCAAGTCACTCTATAAGTAAAAACAAATGAATACAAAATTACAAGAAATATAGAAGAAAACCAGTAACAGAAATATTGGCATTAATATGAAAGCTTATTAGAACATTCTTATGTTATAGGCCATTGTCACAAAAACGTGGTAAAGACATTTAACATATAAAACATGCGACAAACAGTACAAATCATGCAAAATAACAAATTGAGAAATGTTGGTGTTAAAATATGAGCCAAGTTAAAATCACATGTAGTTAACAGAATTATTAGACACAAAAGAAACATGCAAAATGGAAGCAAACAATAATATGTATATAACAAAAAACAAGGGAGCAATAAACCATGCATGCAGGCACATACAGTGGTGTGAAAAAGCGTTTGCCCCCTTCCTGATTTCTCATTTTTTTGTATGTTTGTCACACTTAAATGTTTCAGATCATCAAACAAATTTAAATATTATCCAAAGATAACTGTCATGAACTTGGGTTTGGTAGTTCCAAACCCAGTTCTATGACGCGGTGGCTATTTTGTCCCTTGTGCTGTTTATTTTCCATCAGGTGCTGTCTGGGAGCCTCTTGGGTCCTTTCGCTCCCTGACAGCTCAGCCACGCCTCCTTCTCTTTTCAGTGGGGTCAGCTGTTTCTCATTAGTGTGTTCACAATTCTGTTCCATGCACACACACATTCACATGCATTTCCTTGCACACATACACACACATGCATCCATGCTCAGACATCCACTCATGCACACCGGTTTCCAATCAGTCCAGCCCACACACTCCCAATTATTCATTCACTCCATCACACCGACGATCTCTCTCCTCATCAGTGGCAGCTCTCTTAAGGTCTGTGTCTGCTGGGAGAGATCGCCGGATCATTGTTGATTATACTCCACTATCTTCACTGTGTGCTCAGCATGACTATTTAGTCTTCTTGCTATCATTACCTGACATTGTTCGTTACGTGGTGTTAGTGGCTGTTCCTGTTTTGCTGCACATCGGACAGCACGGACTGCCTCAGACTGCTCCAGCCCTTAAGTTTATTTGCCTTTCTCCCTGTGGCGTTCAGCTGTCCTGTGGCACTAGGCATTCTCTCCCTTGGGCTGTTGAGCATCCTAGAGGTGTCCCTGTTCTCCTGGTGTCCTCCATGACTGTTAACTCATCCTTCTGTTTGATGATCATAACTGTTTGCTGGACTAAACTTAATTTTGTTCAATAAATTGCATGCAATGTCCTCTGCATGTGGGTTTTCCTTCTCCTCTCCATGCACTGTGTAAAAGCGCATGGGGATGTAACAGAATGATCCGGCCAGTCAAAACCCAGCGAGGCGTTGTATGCGTGTTTTTCCTTTTTCACCCTTATGTGTTTTTCCTTCCCGTCCAGTAGCCCTTCATAATGAACTTTTCTGTTTTTGGACTGAGCCCAGAGGAGTGTGCTGCAGCCGAGCGTGTTGTGGACTTGGTCTCTAGGGCTCGTACCACCCACTCTTCGGAGTTTGTTTTGCAGTTATTGGACAGTGCATTTGAGGTGATCCAGAAGTGCCCAAGCTTATGGAGATGCCCGGGGCTGATGCCGCTTCTCACTATGGTGTGCGAGTCTCATCAGCGGCTGGGGGGAGGTCGGAGCGAATCTCTTCCCATTCAACCCCGTAAGGTGAAGAAGCATACCTGGAAGTCAGAGGCTCATCATCCTTACACCGAGCCTGAATCCTCTCCTCCGCGACATATGGAGGGGAGCAACAGCCCGCCACCTGCAGTCAACACCCAGACATGGGTTGCCAGGCAAGTGGGGTTTTTTTTTTCCATTCTGTTTCTCCTGTTAATGATAAACCTTGCCTGTCACCCGGGAGAGAAGCGTAGTTTGAGCAATCACCTGCATTCTCCGCACGAGCTGCAGCAGTTAAAACCTCTGTTTCCTCTGTGTCTCCTCCAGCTATGCCTGAGAGCCCGTCAGCTCGCCAGATAGAGGACCAAGCCTCTCTGACGGCTATGGGCTTTGAAGAGAACAGCCCTGCTTCCCAGCCAGTCGATTCATGTTCACCATGTCTAGGAGGAGCTCCTAAAGCTCCAGCCCCCAGGGACACTGCTCCAGCTGTCATGTCAGCCTTCCTCCCCGGGGCCGTCACAGCCGAAGATCCCTCATCCATGGCACCTTCATCGTCCACTGGGAGCGCAACAAGTCCTCCCTCGGTCCCGCCCATCATCTGGAGTGCAGGGGTGGTTTCCTCAGACTGTTCCGGGGGGCCCAGGTTCACCAGAGAAGTGGAGATAGAGGAGGCTGGGCTGGCTGCAACGGAGACCATCACACCCAAGGAGAGGATGCAAGTGTTTTTTTCACTCTTCTTATCCATCAGACAAATTACCTTGCCTGTCTCCCGGGGGTGATGCCAAGGTTATGCAGTCCACTGGGCCCTCACTATCCGTTGCAGCAACTAATGACTGGTCTACCCTGTCCATATCTCTTTCTCTCGCCTCTGATTGTCCACTGGTCCTGAAGCCTGACCACCAGAGGAGGGAGGAGTCTGCAACGCTGGAGGACTTCACCCCAGCCCCGCAGAGTCACGTCGGACAAGGAGAGGAAGCTGTGACCAATTCGAAGCTTTTGCCAACTCAGGAGCGTTCCCTGGCTTCGATCTCCATGGGTCCAGCACAGTTGGGAACTGCACCTCCAGATTCCATGCCAGGGGAGTTACCTGTTTGGGAGTGTTCACTGGAGGTGACTAGAACTGCCATCACCATCTTGCCTGCTGCGGAGGTCTCCGCAGCAGAGTTAGCACTGGAGCTGGATCACCGCCAGACCGAGTCCGAGATGTCACCACCCTCCGGATCATCAGAGTCCTGGACGGTGGTGGAGCTTGAGCTCAGGTGAGTGCTCTATTTTGGGTTTCTGTTTTCAGTTTTGGAGCAATCTTGCCTGACTCTTGGCGAGGAGAGCCAGGTGCAGCCATCCGCTGCATCTGAGCTCGCCCTGCCGGGCTCCGTCACTGCCGGTGGCCCTGACTCTTCTTCCTTTTGTGTCATCTCTGAGCTTTCTCCCAGAGTCGCCAGAGAGGTGTCAGCACCGTCAGAGGCCTCCGAGGATCTGGGTCCGCTGCCTGAGGTTCCAGCTGCCCAGGCCGCGAAGGCCCAGCCTGGAGCAACCGCTGGTGCAGCTATGTCCCTGACCAGGACCCTCACGGGTGCAACTGAACCCCAGTCTGGAGTCACCACGGGTGCAGCTATGTCCCCGACTGGGACCACCAAGGGTGCAGCCATGTCCCAAGCCAGGACCACCGAGGGTGAAGCCATGTTTTCAGCTGGGACCACACAGGGTGTTGCCAGCCAGCTTGAGAATGCCGAGGCCTTCCCTTTGCTTCCAGATGCCTTCGGGGTTTCTCTTCCTCCTCTGCTGGGTGCTGTCTTGGTCCTCCGTCCTCTCCCACCAGTAGCCGTGGGGGTTTCTATCCTTAGGTCCAGTCACCAACCTTTAAACCTCTCAGTGGGGAGGCCACCTCATCGCTCTCCCCTCCAGTCCTGGTGGCTCAACAATGCTGGCTGGCCACCCGGAGGACTTAGTCTCCGGGTTGGGTGGCCCATTTGTTCTGGCAGGCCTTCTGACGCTGTTCAGCAGGCTACCTGCTGGGCTTGGGACTCTGGCAGGCCACCCGATCAGTCACACCTCGCCATGCCTTGGGCCCGGGACTTTGGTCGGCCCCCTGAACTCTTGGACTCCTGGGTTGGAGGGGAGGATTGTTCTAGGTTTGGGGAAGAAGGGGGATTCATTTCACTGTTTTCTGTATATTACTTTTGTATTATTTGTTACTTGTTGTTTCCCTGTTTCATCCACCTCCCACCCTGGTTTGTCGTTTTCCCCTGGGGGGGGGGGGCTTATTGTGCCTTTGTGCTTTTTTTTATGATGTCAGTTGGGGTGTCTGGAAACCACCCCTTGAGGGGGAGAATCTGTCATGAACTTGGGTTTGGTGGTTCCAAACCCAGTTCTATGACGCGGTGGCTATTTTGCCCCTTGTGCTGTTTATTTTCCATCAGGCACTGTCTGGGAGCCTCTTGGGTCCTTTTGCTCCCTGACAGCTCAGCCACACCTCTTCTTGTCAGTGGGGTCAGCTGTTTCTCATTAGTGTGTTCACAATTCTGTTCCATGCACACACACATTCACATGCATTTCCTTGCACACATACACACACAAGCATCCATGCTCAGACATCCACTCATGCACACCGGTTTCTACTCAGTCCAGCCCATGCACTCCCAATTATTTGTTCATTCTATCACACCGGCGATCTCTCTCAGCAGACTCAGGCCTTAAGAGAGCTGCCACTGCTATCGCTACCTGACATTGTTGGTTACCTGGTGTTAGCGGCTGTTCCTGTTTTGCTGCACATCAGAAAGCACAGACTGCTTCGGACTGCTCCAGCCCTTAAGTTTATTTGCCTTTCTCCCTGCGCCGTTCAGTAGTCCTGTGGCACTAGGCATTCTCTCCCTTGGGCCGTTGAGCGTCCTAGAGGTGTCGCTGTTCTCCTGGTGTCCTCCATGACTGTGAACTCACCCTTCTGTTTGATGATCATAACTGTTTGCTGGACTGACCTTAATTTTGTTCAATAAATTGCACGCAAAGTCCTCTGCATGTGGGTTTTCCTTCTCCTCTCCTCCGTGCGCTGCGTAAAAGTGCATGGGGATGAAACAGATAACACAAGTAAACACAAAATGCAGTTTTTAAATGAAGGTGTTTATTATAAAGAGTAAAAAAAAATCCAAACCTACATGGCCCTGTGTGAAAAAGTGACCCCCCCAATAAAACAAATTAACTGTGATTTGACCGGAGTGGTGGCTCAGTTGGTAGAGCATCTGCCCCACACCCAGGAGGCAGGGGTTCAAATCCCAGCCGGGCCATGCCGGAGACCATATAAAAGTGGAACTTCCTGCCGTCCAGCTTGGTGCTCAGCAATAATGGAATGGAGGAGGGAAAATTGTGGCGGCGCCTTGCATGGCAGCGGCCCTCTGATTCTACACTTGGGGTGTGTGTGATTAGCATAGTAGATAGGTAAAACACAATCTCGTTCTACTGTACATGATTGGTTGTACAGTATGAGTAGACCAAAAGCTCCTCATCATGTTGCGATCCAAATAAATTCAGGAACAAATGAGAAACAAAGTAATTGAGATCATCATCATCATCATCATAGCAGTCTGTCATGGGCGACAATGACTGTTTCACTTAGGTCTGATCAGATTCCTCCATGCAGCTATGTCCTTAGCCTTCCACTGCCAGGAACTCCTGTCTAGGTCCAACTTCTTCAAGTTTCTTTTTACAGTGTCTTTAAATCTGAGCCTTGGTCTACCCTGATTACGTTTGCCCACGCGTAACTGTGAGTAGAGTAACTGCTGAGGAAGACGCTGATGGTCCTTCCTCTCAACATGTCCGAGGCATCTCAGGTTCATCTGTATTAGCATGTCCTCCATTGATGGTAGACCAGCTCGTTTCAACACTTCTACAGTATGTTGGTTATCTTGTCTTTCCATGAGATGTTCATTATGGCTCAAAGGTGTCTCATCATGTACGCATGGAGTTTCTTCACCTGCACTCTGTAGACAGTCCAAGTTTCAGCACCGTACAATAGAGTAGCCAGTATTGTCGCTCTGTACACTTTGCATTTCACACGGATAGACAGATGTTGATTGTTCCACAGTCTCTCCCTCAAGTTTCCAAACACAGTACTCACTCTTCCCATTCTGAGAGATAGTTCATCCTCCAGCCTAGCATTCTCTGAAACAGTGCTACCTAGGTACTTGAAAGTCTTGCACTTGACTAGTGGCTCTGTACCAATGCTAATCTCTTCTGGTAGTGATGTTGATCATTGGAACTTTGGTGGGTGATAAAGGCACTCTGTCTTCTTCAGTCTGAAAAAGGTCCTAAAGCCATTTCTAAAGCTTTGGGGCTCCAGCAAACCAAAATGACAGCCATTACCCACAAATGGTGAAAATATGGAACAGTGGTGAGCCTTCCCAGGAGTGGCCGGCCAACTGAAATTACCTCAAGAACGCAGCAACGACTCATCCAAGAGGTCACAAAAGACCCCACAACAACAGCCAAAGAACTGCAGGCCTCACTTGCCTCAGTTAAGGTCAGTGTTCATGACTCCACCATAACAAAGAGACTGGGACAAAATGGCCTGCATGGCAGAGTTCCAAGACGAAAACCACTGCTGAGCGAAAAGAACAAAAAGGCTCATTTCAGTTTTGCCAGAAAACATCTTGATGATCCCCAAGAATTTTGGGAAAATACTCTATGGACTGATGAGACAAAACTTGAACTTTTTGGAAGATGTGTCCCATTACAGCCACCATAAAAGTAACACAGCATTTCAGAAAAGAAACATCATACCAACAGTAAAATATGGTGGTGGTAGCGTGATGGTCTGGTGCTGTTTTGCTGCTTTAGGACCTGGAAGACTTGCTGTGGTAAATAGAACCATGAATTCTGCTGTCTACCAAAAAATTTTGAAGGACAATGTACGGCCATCTGTTCGTGACCTCAAGCTGAAGCACACTTGGGTTCTGCAGCAGGACAATGATCCAAAACACACCAGCAAGTCCACCTCTGAATGGCTTAAGAAAAACAAAATGAAGACTTTGGAGTAGCCTAGTCAAAGTCCTGACTTGAATCCAATTGAGATGCTGTGGCATGGCCTTAAAAAGGCGGTTCATGCTCAAAAACCCTCCAGTATGGCCGAATTACAACAATTCTGTAAAGATGAGTGGGCCAAAATTCCTCCACAGTGCTGTAAAAGACTCATTGCCAGTTTTTGCAAACGCTTGATTGCAGCTGTTGCTGCTAAGGGTGGCCCAACCAGTTATTAGATTTTGGGGGCAATCACATTTTCACACAGGGCCATGTAGGTTTAGATTTTTTCCCTTAATAATAAACACCTTCATTTAAAAACTGCATTTTGTGTTTACTTGTGTTATATTTGTCTAATATTTAAATTTGCTTGATGATTTGAAACATTTAAGTGTGACAAACATACACAAAAATGAGAAGTCAGGAAGGGGGCAAACACTTTTTCACACCACTGTAAAGACAAACTAAGACAGCAGCAGGTGTCAACAAGAGGAGTTCAGCACAGAAGCACTAAGTCTATCAAAAAATGCAACTTTGGCTGCAAACTGTCAGGCAACAAAACTGTGGGTGTCACAAATCACAGTTACCTTGCAAACAGAGTTTGTGTCGAAATTTGAAGAATGTCTGTAAAGCTGATGTCAAATGTTTTGCTGACTTGGGCCATTTTGAAGTAAGCAGCTCATGTAGTTTTGTTTGAACTGGACAGGAAGTGCATGCAGCTTTAAACTCTGCTTCTGTGGTAGTTGAAAGTGTAGAAGTCAGTGCTACCGCCACATCTGAACTTGGCAGTGGCAATCTAGATAAGCAGACAGCAGTCATATTTTCTCAACCCAGCTTGTATGTGATATCATAGTTGAATGACAGAAGCCTCAGTGACCACCTGGCAATTCTCATGCCAGCTCTACCTTGACCTTTGGAGGTTAGCAGTGTGGTTAAGGGGCTGTGGTCTATGCATGATAAGAAATGTCTTCCCCAAAGGTAAATGCACCACTTTTCGGTTACCCACACGCATGCCAAGGCCTCTTTTTCCACAGATGAGTAGTTTCTTTTAACCTGGGTGAGTGTGCGTGACGCAAAAGCAACAGTTCTCTCTGAACCCTCTGGATGTATCTGGATGAGAACTGCACCCAGCCCAAAATCGGATGCATCAGTAGTCACGACAGTTGGCAGTTCTTGGTTGAACAGCGAGAGGGCAGGGCTGTTCACTATGAGTTCTTTAACAGTGTTGAAGCTTTTCTAAGCATCTGGTGTCCAAGTAAATGTATCAGTTCCACAGAGGAGAGCTCGCAGGGGCTCGACAACAGCAGCATAGTCTGGTATAAACTTGGAATACCATGACGTAAGTCCCAAAAATAACTTCAGCTTGGGGAGGTCCTTTGGCAGAGGCGCGTGAGCAACAGCTGTCACCTGTGAAGCATCAGGTTTTATCAGACCTTCTGCGCCTAAACAATGAATAAGCAGGGCATGCTGTCTTGTCTCTGGTAGCTCCTTGTCCACCATAGCCAGAAGATAATTTTCAAAAGTCTGGATCGATGCAAAGAATGGCACCGGCGAATCCCTGATGTTCTATAGGAAAGGTGCAAGTTGAGTGAGGTTCAGCGTTGACATCCTTGTCACTAGTATGTTGTGTCACTGAATAAAGAAACTTTATGAAGCTCTCTTCACTGTATTCATTGTAATGAAACAGAGGCAGCATTCATACAGCTAGCAGGTAACAGCATAATCTCATGTAGCATTCTTTTTCTCCGCCGCACATCACATCCTCCTATCATGCACATACTCTAGGCATGCAGTGCCATCTATTGATGAAAGTGGGACACCACAGTATACAGTGTGGTATTTTTTTTTCCTTGCAGTATTAAACATGACATTGAATATCAGTACTTTTTTAAAGTATTATAAAAGTTAAAAAAAAAAAAATCCCAGTATTATGACAACATTAATGTCCACAACACTGTGGCACCGAGCAATAGTTAAAACCCTCTGTCCCTTATTTGGCTGTGAGAAAGTTGGCAGCTCTAGTGTAGCGTAACATTTAAAGTTATGTTCTATTCAATAAACATTGCAATAAGCATTGCAATAAATGTGTACCTTTGTTATTGAGTGTTTAGTACAATTACTACTGCTCTTTAGGAAAGAAAGTTCTGCACATGTTGGTCAATGCAAGTTTCTTCAATACAAAAAAAAATAATTTAAAGTATCCGATTACTTGAGTAATCATTTGATTACAGTGACAAAATACTCAATTGCTAAAAGAACCGACAGCTGCAGCCGTATTAGAGAGATTAGGCTGTAAAACGTCAGTGAGCTGTCATATCTGGATATGGTCTCCAACCATGTCCATGCTTTGGGTTAGTTTTGGATTTAGTTTTATCATTCACTGTGGCTTTGGTTGTTTAGTTATGTTCTGTTTTTGGTTCTGTATGCCCATCTCTTATTTTGAAGATTTCCTTTGTCGTTCCCCATGTGTTACTAATTAACTTTCAGCTGCCCCTTGTTTGCTTAATTTCCATGTCATAATCTATAGCCCTGCATTTCCTTCCTTTGTCCAGTTTCAACCAGGATTCACCCTCCAGTTTCTCTTCATGTTGGAAGTTAGTATTATTTGTGAATTTAGCTTTCCACAGCTCTTTTGTCTTCTCAGCCCACAAGCTGTATTCATTTCCTTGTTTAAAACATGGTGTGAAAACTGAGGATTCTGTCTGCTGGAGATAGACCTGACAGTTTGAAACTGCCACATATGACTCAGCAGGCATGAATTCTTTCACTATGTGCATGGGGTGGGAGCTTTGTTCCACGGCCATCCAAATAGACCAGCTCCTGGATGTGGCTCACATTACTCCTACCCTAAAAGACTTGCTGGGTTACCTGGAGGACGCTGTAGCCATTATCTGCCTCATCTGCGGCTGAAGGAGTTTCCTGAGGGAGCGGAGTTGATCCTGTCCGTCGACAAGCTGCAGTGCTCACTTCGCAAGCTGGCGAGGAGCTTACCAAGAAAGTCAGAGTCTGTGCCGACGTGACAGTGTCCCTCAACTGTGCCACCATCCCTTCCTCCTTGCCCTCCAGCTCCAATGCCAGCCTCACCAGTCCCACAGCCACTTCGCGGGCTGGGGAGGTATTTGTCAGGAGCGCCGAATCCTGTGCTGATGAAGAAGCATCAGGGACTCCCCTGGATTGCCAGCAGCAGCTCCAGCAGCGGCAGAGGATGGAGCAAGGCAAGTACCTTAATTTGTTTTAACACCAATTAATGAAGTGTACTGCCTTGCTCTGGGTGAGGGCCCTCAGTCACAGCCGCCTGCTGTTTCTGGGTCCTCGTCACCTGTGTCTACTGCCACCTCTATTGTAACACCACCTCTCATCACTGCTCTCCCTTTTCATTCCGAGGTCATCTCCACCTCCATGGTCTCCACATCCAAGAGGGTGAGCGCTCCAGCAGCTGCTGCTCCTCTTCAACCCTCCTCTGCAGCTGCTGATTGCCAGACCTCCACATCATCTGGGTTTCTGTCAGCTTCCTCCACGTCGTCTGGGTTTCTGTCAGCTGCCTCCAAGTTGTGTGGGTTTCCGTCAGCTGCCTCCACATCATCTGGGTTTCCATCAGCTGTTTTCACGTCATCTGGGTTTCCATCAGCTGCCTCCATGTCATCTGGGTTTCCCTCAGCTGCCTCCACGTTGTCTGGGTTTCCGTCAGCTGCCACCACATCATCTGCTGTTCCACGAGCTCTTCAGCTCATGAGCTCCTCTACTGCTGCCATGTCTTCTGCTGCTCTGCCTTGGATTGCCTCACCCGCTGCTGAGTTTCTCACCACCGCATCCACTGTTCTGACAGCATCTCCAGAGGCTGTCATGCCTGCTCCTACAGTGTCTCCCAAGGTCATCATGCTACCAGCAGCTTCGCCTGAGACAATCATCCCAGCAGCAGTGGATCAGAAGTTAAGGCAAGTGTTTTTCCATTTATTTTTAACATCCATTCTCGAAAAGACTTGCCTTACTTCTGGTGGGGGGACCCAAGTGCAGTTCCCATCTGCCTCTGGGTCCTCTCCACCGGTCTCTGCTGCTGACAATTATTGTGTAGACCCGACATCAACGTGTGTTTTTTTCCTCCCTGTCTGAGATGGCTGCATCAGGGATGGAATTCCAGGCTCCCAAGCACGCCACTTGCCAGCCTCCATCATCATCTGGGTTTGCTGTTCGCCATCCACCTTCGTCTGGGCAGTCCGCTCCACCTTCGTCTGAGCAGTCCGTTCCACCTTCGTCTGAGCAGTCCACTCCACCTTCGTCGTCTGGCCTGCACGCACCACCTTCTTCATCCGAGCTGCATGCTCCACCCTGGTTGTCAGAGCAGTCCACTCCACCTTCATCGTCAGCGCACTCCGCTCCACCCTGGTCGGGCCCATGAACTCTGGGCAGCCCCCCGACCCACCCTGCTCTTCAAACAGGTGGCCCAGGGACTCTAGTTGGCCCTCCCACTTACCGTCTTCTCTAGTCTGGGGGTCCTTGGACTCTGCTCGGCCCCCTGACATGCTGTGCTTCCTTGGGTGGTGGTCTCTGGACCGGCTGACCACCTGATAAACTGTTTTTTTGTTTTCTGTTTTGTATTGACTCATTCCCTCCTGTCCTTTGTCCCACCCGCCTGTTTTGGGGTCCCTTGTTCTTCTTTTTGGGGCATCTGGAATCTGCCTTTGGGGGGGTGGCACTGTCATATCTGAACATGGTGTCCAAACCATGTCCACGCTTTGGGTTAGTTTAGGATTTAGTTTTATCTAGGGCTGGGCAATATACCAAACATATTCACTGTATAGGTACATGTGGCACAATACATATATAGTGGTATCACCTATATTCGAGTATTTGGTGGTGGCCGAAGTGGTGACCTAGAGGTAGAGCATCCGCCCCCATAACCGGGAGGCCGGGGTTCAAGTCCTGGCCGGGTCATGCCAAAGACCATATAAAAATGAAACTTCTTGCCATCCAGTTTGGTGCTCAGCAAAAATAGAATAGAGAAGGGAAATGTAGCCAGCATTGGCTCAGGAGGTAGAGTGGGTTGCCCAATAAAAAGAGGGCTGGTGGTTCGAATCCTGCTATCCTGCCGTCATGTCCCTGGGAGAGACACTTTACCCACCTTGGCTTCACTGTCCATGACACAAGGTATGAATGTGTATAAATGTTCATTCGTGGTCGGAGAGGCTGTTGGCATGGATTGGCAGCCGCATTTCGCTTAGTCTGCACCAGGGCAGCTATGGCTACAGTAGTAGCTTACCACTATCAATGTTTGTCTGGAGTAAATGAATAATGGACTCACTGTAAGCACTTTGAGATGTCACTTGACATGTAAGGCACCATAAAAATCAAATCCATTATTATAATAATTATTATTATTATTATTTATTATTATTATTATTATTATTGTCACGTAATATGACCTGCTGCTGTGAGACCTCCAGCTTTGCCACTGCTGTAGTCTGAGCAGAAGCTCAGCTACCCCACCCCCTGCATGCTGAGAGAAAGAGAGAAATCTATACTGCAGCAAGCAGAGACGAAAAGGAAGATAACAGATTAAACAAAGGCTCACCTTAAGCACAGGAGGGGGGGGGGGGCAGGAGGAGAAAAACATTACGAGTCTGAACTCTGCAGGAAACTTACTTAGTGAACGAACTTTCAAAATAAGAGCTCCTTTCCAGTCTTGCAACCGTTCAAAATAAGAGCAAGTGGATCGCCAAATAAAGAACTGATGAAATGTAGCCATTAAAAAAATGCAAAAATAAGCACCAAATTATACTTCCATCACTTATTAGACTGCCAAGTCTTAACTATGTGTGGTAAACTGAAACATTTCTACCTATGTGGAAAAACTTAATTACTTGATAATGTAAGTTCTGTGAAACAAAAGAAAAAAGACACTTTGCTCTGTTATTATTGTGAAGAATTTCTCTGATATGTTTTCATTTTATTTCATTATTCAGCAGTTTCACAAGTGAAATGAATATATATATATATATAGTTATGACCCGAGCGCCGGTTCTGATCGCGCTCGGGCTAAGTTATTTCTCGCTGCTGGCATTGACAGCTGCGGGCTATATTCTGGCCTCACCGGGCTCTTATTATGAAAGTGCTCGGTGGGGCTTCCGCCTGTCAACGGCCGGTCAGCTGATTGTCATTACCATCATTAGTGCTTCGCCCTTTTTAAGCCCGGCACTGACGACAGTAAGACGCAGGAGTATTGGTCTACTTTCTGTCAACGTCTCGTCTTGCTTGTCTAGTCTGGGTCTACGCCTCGTCATGTTAGAGAGTGTCATGAGACCTTCATGTCAGGTTCGTCTTCTTAGTTTTGTCACAGTTAGCTCGTAGCGGCTGGGTTAGCCCTACGAGCCCAAGTCTAGGTCTTGTGTGTATTTGCCCTAAGGGGTTCATAGTTATGTTTTGTCACGTCTGAAAATAAATACCATCTTAGCCAAACTGTCTGGTGAACTCCGTGGTGTCTCTTGGTGATCCGCGAGGATCACCACATGACATGTGTATATACAGTAATATACTGTATATATATAGTATGTATAATTTTAAAAAAAATGTAGTAAAAAACAAATTTAAAATACATATTGCGATAAAGAGAAAATTATATTGTGATACATTTTTTGAGCTATATTGCCCAGCACTAGTTTTATCATTCACTGCAGCTTTGGTTGTTTCGTTATGTTGTTTTTGGTTCTTTATGTCTGTCTCTTATTTCAAAGGTTTCCTTTGTCGTTCACCATGTGTTCCTAATTATTTTTCAGCTGCCCCTTCTTTGCTTAATTTCCATGTCCCTATTTTTAGTCCAGCGTTTCCTACCTCTGTGCGGTTTCAACCAGGATTCACTCTCCAGTTTCTCTTCATATTTGGATTTAGTATCATTTGTGAGTTTAGTCTTCCACGGCTCTTTTTGTCATAATTGGCCCTTTAGAGCAGAAATAAGGCACCATTCGTCTGTTGTGAGTTTGCTCATTTAATAAAGAATAATAAGGAACACAAATACTGGCCATGAAGGGCGATTACAGAAAAGGCAATAAGAATGGACCGTGAGGGGTGATGACAGGAATATACAATAACGAAAAACCATGAAAGGTTACTTACAAAAAATTCACGAAGCAGAGATTTTAACAGGAATTGGACGTAGGGATTCCTGTCTACACAAGGTGAGGTCGCAGTGAGGAATAAACCTCACCAGCGAGCTTAAATAATACAAGGGGAAAACCAAAATAAGAATCAGGTGTGATGCATGAGTGAAAAGCAATCAAAGACAACTAACAGCTGTGACAGGCTGTGAACACATCTGACAGGAGGAAGTCATGTCACAATGCTGGCAAAATAAAAGTACAAATTAAAGCTGCAAGCAGCTGTAAGCAGGCCCTCGCCCCCCACGCAACTGCAGATCCTGGCATCCGTCGTATCTAGCTGGCTCAGAAAAAAATTGTTGCAGCAAGTGTTTTTTTTTTTTTTTTTTTTTTTTTTTTTTTACTTATTTGTACCCGTAGGTAGATTTGGTTTGCAGTCTGGTGACAAGCCACCGGCTGCTGGTCGCTGCGTGCGCAAGCGCCCTAAACCTACATGTTTTGGTGTGCGGGAGGAAACCGGAGAAATCCCGGAGTAAACCCGCGCAACACGGGGAGAACATGCAAACTCCACACAGCTCACTGTTGGTCGGGGGCTGGGATCGAACCCATGATCTCATGATCCCTGCGATCCCCCGGCCGAGGGTAAAACTGTGCTGCCACAGTGCTAAACCACTGCGCCACCGTGCAGCCCGTGCACCGTGAAGTGTTGTGTGAATAATAAAGTAAACTGTTTGGCGCAGCATTTGCTATGACCAGTAGGTGGCGCTATAACTTTTGTCAATCATTTTTATGTAGGTGCATGTGGGGCGGGACTAATTCTCTGACAAAGTTTTTCCAAGTTACAACTTTCCGATGTTCCATGGAGAGGAGTCAACCTTTGCCATGTCGCCATGGCAATACTTCCCTGTCGGTTATGTGTTGCCCACCCATATAGAACTTCATATGACAGTCACCTCAACCTATGTTCCAGATTTCATGACTCCAGGTTGTTTCCTACCATCCTAAACAAGATCACAGATTGAATGGCGAGGAGGGCGTGTCCATGGTAACAGCAGTGATGTCACGCTAAAGGTGATGTGCATTTATGATCAACCACATTGTCGGATAAACCTCAGAAAATTGCAGTTCATTCTGGCAAGCAGCGCGTGAGTATGGCATGTGAGATATGGCAAATTCCTGTCCATTGGTGGTAGGGGGCACTGTCGTTGTGTCGTTCTTTATTATAGTTATATCAGTATTGGCTACCTATTCACCACACAAATTTTGGTTGAAATCAGTCAATGTATGCCTGAGTAAAAGCTATTGGAAGGGTGATGGTGATACTGCAAATTTGGCCACGCTCTTCCGCCAAACCATCATGCAGTTGGAAAAGTTTTCAACAGCTTTTGATGGCACATGGATATAGATGATTGGTACCATTTATGATGACAATCAGACTTATTTCAGAGATATTGAAGAAAACCGTTGGTGTAACCTTCATGTCTCCAAGAGAGGGTGCTATTGCTACTCATGAATATTCATAGTTGTAATTGTTCAGAGGCATACCCGTATACATCATACCTATCTTGGTGCCAATCCGACATTCCATTCTAGAGGTATTGAAAAAACATGATGCAAACTTTCTGATGCAAAACTTTCTGACTCCTATAGGTGGCGTTGTGGATTTCGATGAATACTGTTCTATACAACTGTTTGGAATTGGACAGATAGCCATAATATTGAATTTGGTTGAAATCTGACAATGCATACCAGAGTTATTGCCTTCAGACTGGTCATAGAATGATCATGGCGAGGCATCACACTTTGCCACGCCCCTATGGCCAAACCGTCAAGCTTTTGGAAAAGTTTTCAATAACTTTTAATGACACATGGGTGTAGATTGAGCTCATTTGTGGTGACAATCGGACAAAAACCCTAGGACAATTTCAAACAAATGCACGAGGTGGAAATCAGGTCACTGCCACTTCCTGCCAAAATGGCTGACTTCCTGTTGGGTGTAGACCATCACTTCTATGGAGTTTTTTGCATGTCTTGACATGATAAACATCTCACCCAATTTTCATCTTTCTACGCAAAAGTAAGCATGTGCCACTCCCCATTGACTTTGCATATCAGGTGGCGCTGTAAAGCCATTTTTGTGGGGTCATTCATATTTCCTCCAAAATAATATTTTTTTTTTGCAGTCTTGAGGTCCCTGAAAAAAGGGTGAGTTTTCATTCATGTTCATTACCCCAAAAATTAGATCTTAGATGGAGAAGAAAAAAAAATTCTAACAATTACAATAGGGCTCTCGTCCACTGATGTTGTCAGTGGCTCGGGCCCTAATAATAATTGATGAAAATCAGGACTAAATACATATACAGAAAATGAATAAGACCACAAAGACCCAAGCATGGCACAGACCCACGCTCAGCGTCATTACAGTGCCCCTCCCTTAAGGGGTGGATCCTAGACACCCCACCATAACAGCAAAGGAATGGAATTACACTCCCCCCAACAGGAATACAGGAATGACAAAAAACAGACCCCAGGAGGGTTATGGGGGGATCCAGGCCTGCAGGGAGAGACACAAACCCAATAACACCAAAATGACATGACTCTCGTCGGCCTCCGTCGGTCTATGGTGACCATGGAAGAGAATCCTAAACGTCTACTCTGCTGGAACAGCACCGCCTGTGGCTGAACAGGCCGATGCGCGAATGGCAGTCCCTGTCACACAGGTCGCACTTGTAGGTGGTCTCCATGCTGCTGGGTCTGTGGCGGTTCTTTCTGCGGGTCCTTTTTTCATCTGCTGCAGCAGTCAGTCTCTCTTCACCCGCCTTGAGTTGTCTGGTCAGGGTGCCTCTCCATTTGGAGCGGTCCATTGCAAGGTCCTCCCAGCACTCTGTGTTGATCTCCTCGGCCTTCATGTCTCTCTTGCAGACATCTCTAAAGCGCAGCTGTGGGCGGCCAACGTCTCTCCTGCCAGTCGCCAGTTCTCCGTAGAGGACGTCTTTGGGGATTCTGCCATCCTCCATACGGTGAACGTGGCCTAGCCAGCGGAGTCTGCACTGCCTGAGTAGAGTGAACATGGAGGGAAAGCCAGCGCGGGACAGAACTTCTGTGTTGGGCACTTTGTCCTGACAGGATATGTACAGGATGTGGCGAATGCAGCGCAAGTGGAAGGAGTTCAGTCTCTTTTCCTGCCGGGCATATGTTGTCCACGTCTCACTCCCATAGAGCAGTGTGCTGATGACGCAGGCGTTGTACACTGCCATCTTCGTCTTGACAGAGAGTTTGGGATTCTCCCACACTCGTGTGCTGAAGATGGTGGAACCGGGCAGCAATGGCTCTGCATGACTCTTCACCCTCCGCCTCAACACCACTCAAGGCCCAGTCACCCTCGTCAGTGTGTATGCCCCAACACTGACAGCCACACCAGAGGCAAAAGACGAGTTCTACGAGAATCTCGCAACAACTGTCAGGATCATCCCCAACTCTGAACAACTCATTCTCCTTGGAGACTTCAATGCCAGAGTGGGTACTTACCACAACTCCTGGTCCTCCTGTCTTGGACCATTTGGCGTGGGCAGAATGAACAACAACGGACAGCAGCTGCTCGAGTTCTGCACATATCACGATCTGTGCATCACAAACTCGTTCTTCAAGACCAAGCAACAACACAAGGTTTACTGGTGACATCCACGCTCAAAGCACTAGCACTAGCTGGACTTGATCCTGTCCAGGCGCACCTCACTGAAGAACGTGCTAATCACCCGTTCGTTCCAGAGTGCAGATTGCGACACAGACCATTCATTGGTGTGTTGCAAGGTCAAGCTGCAGCTGAAGAAATTCCATCGTGCTAGACAGCCTGGAAAGGCACGGATTGACACCAGCAAGATGGCCCAACCAGAACTTGTTGAGCAGTTTGCCTTCACCTTTGAGAAGGAACTTGGTGTACCACAAGAAGGAGAATCTGCAAAGCAGAAGTGGGAAGAGCTGCGAAACACCATCCACTGCACAGCCTTGGCTACCTTTGGGAGGAAGACCTCGAAGTCACAGGACTGGTTTGATGCCAAGTTGACCGAGATGTCTCCCATCATTGAAGCCAAGCGCTCAGCACTTGCTGAGTACAAGAAGTACCCAAACGAGAAGAATCTCCAGATTCTCAGGGCTGCGAGAAGCAAAGTTCAGCAGACTGCTTGGCGCTGTGCCAACGAGTACTGGACTCAACTCAGCCAAGACATTCAAACCACTGCCATAACAGGGAACATCCGTGGAATGTACGATGGCATCAAGAAAGCACTTGGTCCGGCTCAGAGCAAGATGGCCCCCCTCAAATCCTCCACTGGGGAGATGATCACAGAAAAGAACAAGCAGATGGAGAGATGGGTGGGACACTACTCCGACCTCTACTCCAGACAGAACACTGTGACACCGTCAGCCCTTGATGCCATCGACTGCCTGCCATCCATGGACAAACTTGACGCCGAGCCAACTATCGATGAACTCAGCAAAGCCATTGATAGCTTGGCCGCTGGCAAGGCACCCGGCAACGACGGCATACCCCCCGACCTGATCAAGCACTGCAAGACCGCCCTACTGCTGCCATTGCATGACGTCCTCTGCCAGTGGTGGAAAGAAGGTGCCGTACCACAGGACATGAGGGATGCCAAGATCATCACCCTCTACAAAAACAAAGGGGAGAGAAGCGACTGCAACAACTACAGGGGCATCTCCCTCCTCAGCGTTGGCAAAAGTCTACGCACGAGTTGTTCTCGTTTGTCTACAGAAGCTTGCCGAACGTGTCTACCCCCAGTCTCAGTGTGGCTTCCGCGCTGAGCCATCGACGGTAGACATGATATTCTCCCTCCGCCAACTCCAGGAGAAATGCAGAGAACAGAACATGCCCCTGTACGTCGCCTTCATCGACCTCACCAAAGCGTTCGATCTGGTCAGCAGAGATGGCCTTTTCAAGATCCTGCCAAAGATAGGATGCCCACCAAAGTTGCAAAGCCTCATCGAATCATTTCACACCAACATGCAGGGGATAGTGCAGCACGACGGCAAAGTCTCAGAGCCATTCAACATACGCAGCGGAGTGAAACAGGGCTGTGTACTTGCGCCAACCCTCTTTGGGATTTTCTTTGCTATGCTCCTGAGGCATGCCTTCAGCACAGCAACAGAGGGAATCTACCTGCACACAAGATCTGATGGCAGGCTTTTCAACCTTGCCCGCCTGAAAGTCAGAACCAAAGTATGCGAGGCTCTAATCAGAGACATGCTGTTCGCAGACGACGCTGCAGTCGCAACCCACACACAGCAGGAGCTTGAGACTTTGATGGACCGCTTCTCCCAGGCATGCAAGGACTTCGGGCTTACCATCAGCCTGAAGAAGACTAACGTCTTGGCGCAAGGCACGGAAGCACCACCAACCATCATCATCAATGACTACGAGCTGGAGGTCGTGAATCAGTTCATGTACCTGGGGTCCCCGATCAGCAACAACCTCTCCCTTGATACAGAGCTCGACAAGAGGATTGGAAAATCAGCCTTCACACTCGCTCGCCTCACCACATGAGTGGGAGAATCCCAAACTCTGTCAAGACGAAGATGGCAGTGTACAGCGCCTGCGTCATCAGCACACTGCTCTATTGGAGTGAGATGTGGACAACATACGCCCAGCGGGAAAAGACACTGAACTCCTTCCACTTGCACTGCATTCGCCACATCCTGGACATATCCTGGCAGGACAAAGTGCCCAACACAGAAGTTCTGTCCCGCGCCGGCCTTCCCTCCATGTTCACTCTACTCAAGCAGCGCTGGCACCGCTGGCTAGGCCACGTTCACCGTATGGAGGATGGCAGAATCCCCAAAGACGTCCTCTACGGAGAACTGGCGACTGGCAGGAGAGACGTTGGCCGCCCACAGCTGCGCTTTAGAGACGTCTGCAAGAGAGACATGAAGGCCGAGGAGATCAACACAGAGTGCTGGGAGGACCTTGCAATGGACCGCTCCAAATGGAGAGGCACCCTGACCAGACAGCTCAAGGCGGGTGAAGAGAGACTGACTGCTGCAGCAGATGAAAAAAGGACCCGCAGGAAGAACCGCCACAGACCCAGCAGCACGGAGACCACCCACAAGTGCAACCTGTGTGACAGGGACTGCCCTTCGCGCATCGGCCTGTTCAGCCACAGGCGGTGCTGGTCCAGCAGAGTAGACATTTAGGATTCTCTTCCATGGTCATCATAGACTGACGGAGGCCGACGATATAGCTCTGTATAAGGAGTTCCTATCCACCTTATTCCTAGGCCCCATGATGCCTTGCGTGAATTATGGTAGCAACTTCCGGTACTGGTTTAGAACGTATGGTTGTCACTGAAACGGAACACTTTTCTTTGTTAAAAAACAATGACTTCTGTATCAGAAATGCAGGAACACGGCCTCTTGCACCTCAAAACAGTAACATAATCATACCACTTCCCACAACTAACAAGGGATGGAAAGATGTCCTTAAAAAGTGGCCTTGTAGACAGTAGCTCCGTTAGTGCCGCTGCTAAGATGCTAGAAATGCAAACAAGTAACCCGTGCTGGCAAAATGAGTCACTTTGAGGACATTTTCAAAACTGATGTAACGTTATTTCCATATTCTGTATTGAAAGACCTTCAAAATGATATTTAATTTGTTGGTAGTGTGCAAAAACTGACCCAGAAAAAGACAATTTGTTTATATTTTAGCTAGGTTGAAAACCCCGCGTTCGATCGGGAGTTACTGTATGTCTTAACATAGGTACACGTCAAAACATAGGTATTTTTAGAAAGTACAATTTCTAAGCTTTAAAATGATACCAAACACTCATGGCGTGTTTCCTGGGACTTTGCCACTACCAAGCAAAGAAAAAGCCATGATTTATGACTTCTCGTTGCCTGTACTCATAATGACGCGGCGCATGTGTCGGCGTCTGTTTGAAAACTCGGCCACTTCTACACGTACTGGTTATCTTATCTATTTTTGTTTATTGTATTAACTCTGTTTTAAATTTTTATCTCTTTTATTGATATTAACTTTTTTACTTAGTGTTAGCTCAGTAAATACAACAGCCTGTATTGGTTCACAGGTGAATCAGACCCCGATCAGGGCTGTTCACCGGGTTAGGCTAACCTATCTGTTTTAGTTAGCCTGTCCTGGCTTGGAAAGCCATGGCTCCCTCCCTGACCTGTGTCAGCTGTGTTTCCCTCTCGAAGAAAGTTTCTGAGTTGGAACTGAGACTCTCTAACCTCTATAAGATTCGGGAGGCTGAAAATCATCTAGACACAACCATTTTTGGACGGACATCGACACCAGCAACGGACTCGCTGCTAGCAGAGACGCTACTTACCTGGGTGAAATCAGCATATCTCCATCCACCACCACCCCTGCTCCAGTCACCTCAGCTGTCCAGGACTCCAGCACCAAACACTGGCTTCAGCTCGGAGCTAAACCCAAAGCCCTGGGTGGTTCTTCACAGCCTCAATGCATGCCCTGGACCATGGTTGGGCCCAATAGCAAATGTTGGGGATTGACCAGACATGGCCACGCTTCCTCCCTTCCCCTTTTGCTGGAAAACGGATTCGACATCCTTTTGCTGGAAGATTTCTCCCACCTAGACGTTGATCTTTCTCCCATCTCCGACCCTTCTCCTTCAGCAGCGGCCCAAACCCGCAAGCCCCGGATCAAAACTACCTTAGGTGTGCCAAAGAACCAGCTCCAAAAAGAAGACAGCGCAACGCACCGGCACCTCACCACCACAGCAGCAACAACAACAGCAAAACTACCCCCCATTTCAGAAGCCACCAACAAAGTCCCCCCAGACGATGTTGGTAATCAGTGATTCCATAATGAGGAACGTCAGAAGCAGGTACTGTTACAAAATTTTTTCCTGGGCTAAAGTGTCAGACATTGAGGCTCTTATCCCTGACCTAATAAATGAATACCCCATGTTGAAACGGTTATTGTCCATGTTGGATGCAACAACATCCCAGATGAAGCGTCTGAGATCTTAAAGAGAGACTTCAGGAGCCTTCTGTCCACTCTTAAGAACTGTGGTAGATGTGTGTTTATTTCTGGACCACATGCTCCTATTAGAAGAGGTTGCAATTATTTTAGCAGAACTCTTCGCCTTAATTGGTGGTTGTGTTCAACATGTCCTACTTTTAACATTGGTTTTATAGACAATTTCAACCTGTTGTGGAACTGCCCATCATTATGAGGCCAGATGGCATTCATCCAAATAGACTCGGTGCACGTGTTCTAAGGGACAATCTGCTTTATTCCATTCAGCATTTTTCAGTACAGTGACTGAAAGCTGGTTTGTTAACTCACCCCAAAGTACCTGGGTCTGCCAACCAGCCCTTTTTTGCTTCCATTTCTCATATGACCCCTAGTAATCCAAATAATTCTCGCTGTTTAGATCAGTCTTCAAGTCATAACCCCATAGAGATTGTGTCTGTCTGTCATTACCCAAAACGTTATAACCCAAGACAAATGCAACATAACTTAATAAAGATTAAAACCATTAATTTACCACAGTTAAATAAAATGATTAAATGCAGACTGCTGAATACAAGATCTGTCTGACAAAGCAACCTTAATTAATGATACGCTCACGGATTACATTATAAATATACTTTGTCTCTCAGAAACATGGCTACACCCCAATGACTTCGTTAGTATCAATGAGGCCACCCTCCACCCCCAGCTATGGTAATATTCATATTCCTAGAAACACTGGCCGAAGTGGTGGTGTCAGGGTAATATATGAATCCACATTACCAATGAACCTTCAGCCTAAGCTAAACTCAAATTGTAACTCTTTTGAATGCTTAATTTTTAGCACAATAATATTTGTGTTAATATTTGTTAATATTTACCACAATATATCGCCCTCCCAGTGCTTCTTTTGCTGAATTTATGTCTGAATTCTGAGTTCTTAACAACCTTAGTTCTTAGTTCAGACAAGATTATCATAGCTGGTGATTTTAATATTAATATAGACGTTGATAATGATAGTCATAGTGTAGCATTTCTCTCCCTCTTAAATTCAACTGTTTTTTCTCAGTGTGTTAGTAAACCAACTCATCACTATAATCACACCCTTGACCTGGTCTTGGCCTACGGTGTAGAAATTGATGAGCTGCTTGTCATCCCTCAAAATCCTACACTGACTGACCATTATTTGATAGTGTTCAAATTTGTGCTATCCGATTTCACAGCATCAAGCAGAAATATAGTTACCAGATACTTATCTGATAGGTGCCGTCACTCGCTTTAAAGAATTAATCCCTTCAGCACTTACTCTATTACCATGTCTCAATATAGCAGACAGCACTGACTACTTTAATCCATTAGAATTAGACCTTTTAGTTGGTAGTACTGCAGCCTCACTGCAGTCAACACTTGACTCCATAGCCTCTCTTTAAAAAAAAAAAAAAAAAAAAAAAAAAAAAACTATTAAAAATAGGAGACTAGCTCCCTAGTACAACTCCCACACCTGTAAGTTAAAACAGAAAGTTAGCTCCCGTGAAAGGCTCTGGCGTGCAAATAAGACAGAAGAATCTTTTTCAGCCTGGAATGCCAGCCTTCCCACCTATAAGAAATCTCTCCATAGTGCTAGGTGACAGTACTATTCATCCTTGATAGAAGAAAATAAAAACCACAGATTTCTCTTTAACACTGTGGCTCAGCTAACTAAGAGGCAAAATACCATAGATCCCTACATCCCTCCAACTCTTAGTGCTGATGACTTTTTGAATTTTTTTAATGATAAAATTGTCAGTATTAGAAATAATATTCCAAAAAATACCCCCCCCCCCCAAAAAAAAAATAAAAATACCAAGCCTCTAACACTGCTGTGCCCACAGGCTCAGAACTCCACTTACAGTATCTAAATTCTCTCGTATTAATCATTCTGATCTAGCCCTAATAATGTCAGCCTCTAAACCATCTACCTGTCTTTTAGACCCAATCCCCACTAGACTAGTGAAGGAATCGTTATCTCTGATTAGCCCATCTCTTTTGAACATAATTAATATATCCCTATTGACAGGACATGTACCACAGTCATTTAAAGTGGCAGTAATTTAACCTCTATTTAAAAAAACTTTCGCTTGATACAGCTCGGATGTCACCCGGGTAAACAAGGTCAGGAGTTCCTGGCAGCGGAGGGCAAAGGACAGAGCTGCGTGGAGGAATCTGATCAGACCAAAATGAAAGTCATTGTCGCCCCCGACAGACTGCTATGATGATGATGATGGTCTAACCTCCCCTACTTTTCCAAGATCCTTGAAAAAGTAGTCGCCAATAAACTATGCACCTTTTTAGGAAAAAAAATCTATGTTTGAGAAATTTCAGTCAGGTTTTAGGAAACATCACAGCACAGAGACAACCTTAGTGAAAGTTACTGATGACATCCTTATGGCATTTGACAAAGGACTTGTCTCCGACCTTGTTTCACTGGACCTCAGTGCTGCCTTTGATACCATTGACTACCATATTCTGCTAGAGACTTGAACAGCAAATTGGCTTGAATGGAACAACGCTAAGATGTTCCAGTCTTATCTATCAGACTGTTCCCAGTTTGTTCATGTCCATAACAAGTCCTGTACTCAGACCACGATTAGCTATGGAGTTCCGCAGGGATCAGTACTTGGACCAATATTGTTTACATTATACATGCTGCCTTTGGGAGACATTATGAGGAAGCATTCTATTCATTTTCGTTGTTACGATGACGACACTCAGTTGTATTTATCAATCCAGATGATCCCAGCCAGTTGGGTTTACTCCAGGAGTGTCTTAAGGATATCAAAACCTGGATGAACTACAACTTTCTATTGCTGAACACAGATAAAACTGAAGTCATTGTTCTTGGCCCCAAACATGCTCGAAGTACTCTTTTTAACAAGATAACAACACTACACATTTTGATTTTGTATACTTTATTGATCCCCAGAGTGGAAATTGAGGGCATCCACCTGAATGGATGAAGCAGCCATGGTACGGCGCTATCACTTTACCATTCACACACACATTCACACCTAGGGCCACTTTTAGAGTCTCCAATTAACCTAACCTGCATGTTTTTTTTTCTCTGGTTTCTTCCCACATGCCAAAAACATGCAAGTTAGGTTAATTGGCATTAGACTGCGGATTCTAAATTGTCCTTAGGTATGAGTGTGAGAGTGAATAGTTGTCTGTCTCTCTGTGTTGGCCCTGCAATGGACTGGTGATCTGTCCAGGGTGTACCCTGCCTCTCGCCCAAAGATATTGGGATAGGCTCCAGCCCCCCGCAACCCGAAAAGGATTAAGCAGAAGAACATGGATGGATGGATGGATAATCAGATTTACCTCAGAGCAGATGTAGATTCTAGTCAGAGCCACAAAGACGCCTCCATTTATCCAGTCTGGCACAACCACAAACAGCAGCAAGTACCAGAACTATGCAAAAACATTCAAAAAATACAAAAACTAGAAGTGCTGAAATTAGATGCCACTTCAGTGCAAAACATGTATGTGAACTATACATTAAAATTAATTTGAAAAACCCTATTTTAAATGCCCCTGCTACTCCACTGAAATTGACTGATTTAACACTTGGTCAGCCAAAACCAGAAGTTCCGTCCATAATCGTTCCTACAGCGGCACCCCCAGTAATAAGGTGGATAAGGAGTTCTGAACAACTCCTTAGGTGTAAAAAAAAAAATATCCGTCCCTGGACTGCCATCCTTGGACTGCCTAGGAGCTCTTGAGAGATGGCTACTGTAAGGCTTCACCGCTGGGACACATCGTCAGTTGTGTACCTCAGCATCACAGGATGTTTTGGCCATTTATCACAAGACACCCTCCACTGAGGCAGGCCCACCACAGGATGATCAAGCCTGGGTATGTGTCCCGTGGTTTAGCTGTTTCCCATAGAAGCCCAGATGGTATCACATCACTGCTTTGCATTCCCAGCCAGCAACTGATCCTCTCTGCGGCGTCGACCAGCTTTTGATAGTCCATAGATCATAGGAAATGATCCATAGGCTATATTATGTCCTATGATGGCTGAGCCATCCCAATGATGTCATAGACATCATAGACCCAGATGATCCTATATGATGTCATAGACAGACTATTAAATGCCAGGATCCTTTGATGCTGGAATCCTTTGATGTTGATGATTCCATGAGTTGTTTTGATGCAGGAATCCTTTGATGTGACACCCTCTGCTGAGGCAGACCCACCACAGGTTGATCAAACCTGGGTGTGTCCCATGGTTTAGTTTGCCCCAGAAGCCCAAATGATGTCACTCCTTTTCATCCACAGCCAGTGACTGGTCTTCTCGGCGGTGTCGGCCAGCTCTTTAATTGCCTGTCTGTAATCCTGTCTCCTGATCGCAATATCCCTGAGCAGCTTTACAGTTGTTGTGGCTATGAAGCCCCTGCATCCCACCTCCACTGGGCGCACCTTCATCTCCCAGCCTCTGTCCTCTGCCTCAGCTGCAAAGTTAGAATACCGCAGCTTTTTACGCTCATAAGCTTCCTCAACAGCACCCTCCCAGGGAACTGTCAACTCAATAATATAGGCAAGCTTAGATGAATTAGATCAGAGGACGAGATCTGGTCGCAGGGTGGTCGCTGCAATCTCCGGATCGATAATGAGCCTTTGATCCAAGTCAGCTCACTGGCTTGGATTGGCTCATCTGCCAATCCCTGGCTGTGTTCAGTGGACCCAAATCAGGGAATAAGGGACAGAAAATAAATTGTGTGAAAACTGAGGATTCTGCTTGCGTATGAGTCCATGCCTGCTGGAGGAAGAACATGACTGTGTTATTAGGTCAACAGGACACAAAAAGGGGCCAAATGAGTTTGTCTTTATAAAAATGCAACAGCAATGTCAATTTTTAAAATATGGAGAGGAAGTATGTGGTTAAAGGCAGCAAAATAGAAAATGGGGAGTCGGTACAGTAAAGAAAGTTGTGGTTACACTAACAAAGGGTCATGTCAAAATTGGGTACTGGGATATTAGAGAGAAAGAACTGTAGTGGTGAATCAAACAGAAGCCTGAAAGTGTTTCTGTTTAATGCAAAATGTGTAGTTTTGAGAGGTACTTTAAATCCAGTTTGATAAAGAGCACCTTAGAGAGGTAGAGACTCTCAGGAGTAAAGATGGGTTCCACAATCTACAAAAAAGTGCTAATAAATTCTGTAGCAATTTCAGAATAATGTTTTCAAAGTAAAAATGTGAAGATTTTGAATATTTCATCATCCACTGCAGCTTTTTCCAACCAATTTTCTTCTTCTTTTAGATTTGATTGGCGGTTGGCAACCAGCTTACAGGTGCATTACCGCCACATACTTGTTATGTATGCCCCTTTCAGGGCATAAATGAGGCACCAAACGCCAGCAGTGAGTTTGCTTATTTATTAATGAAAAGGAACAAAAGAATGAGCCACAAGGGGCAAAATACAAAACAACTATACTGTACATACAACTTCAAAGGGTGAATAACAAGAGAAATAAAGAGAATCAATACAAACACTTACAGTACATAAAAATAGCGAGGGCAAAACCTGACGCTGAAGAATAGACTGGAATCACGGAGCAGACCCGTGCTCGGGATCACTACAGTACTTCACTCTATCTCATCACTCTATCTGGTCAGGAGCATGAGGTGTGGTATTCAACAAGCCTCTCCAACCTTATTTGAGCCACAGAACTTCTTTCACATTGACCTCACCAATCTAAAATGCTTGAAAATGACATGGTTGTAGCCTATTATGGCATTTCTAATGACAATTCAGTCTTGTAATTATACCCCAGTGAAGTTGCATTGGGTAAAATTTTCTTGACCCGTCCGTTCGTCTGTCCGTTCGTTCGTTTGACATGTCGTCACCACTCTAGCTTTTACATTTCTGATCGGATTGACTTCAAATGTATACACAAGCTTTAACTCATCAATACCTTGGACAAATCTGATTTTCAGACACATCTAATGAGGGGTTCCATGTATTTTGGGGAGGGGTTCTCCACTATATAATCTGCATTCTTCTGAATGGACTGACATCCTATTTATACAGAAACTTTAACTGAAATGAGGGAATCCATTTTGGGGAGGAAGACTTTTTTTTGTCCAGTCCTTTTTAATGTTGATTACAATTCTCTTTAGGGGCCACAGATATGCAGATGTGTGGGGTATGTGAACTTGCTCACTAAGGTTCTTTAATTTGTTTGTACGTAATCTCGCTACATTTGAGTACAAAGTCAATGAAAAGATGTGAAGGGAGTTCGTGTCCTCATGAGTTGGATTTTGTTTACCTCAGGCCAGGCGTTACTGGGAGAGTGAATTAGTTTGAACATGAGACAGCCACTCACCAGAGACATTTCTCATCAGACACACACTCCTGCGAAAGGGGTTGTTTTCATGGCAGACATGCTAGGCCAACACCCGCAGACCTCCATATCGGGGGGGGGGGGCATTTTCCCTATCCAGATAATGATATGGGCAAATTTTTTTTTTTTTTAATTTCCTTGGAAATGTAGCCATGCCTCTCCGCGGGTAAATTTTCCATCAAGAGGAGGAAGAAGAGGAAGACGGAGAGACTGGATTGCCTTTATGCTGCCGCCTGCTGATATGGAGAAGCCACTGCAGGCACCAATGCACAACAAGAAGTTGTTTGCAATTTTTTTGAACCAATTAAGAAGTAAAATTAGAAAATTTCCCGTGGGACCCTGAACATTCTTTCATTGACCCCCACTTGAAAAACACTGATCTGTCATACGTAATATCTAAAGATTCAGAGAATGTGGAGACATCTCTGTGTGCATGGCACACATCTGAAAATCAGTATTGGATGTCTGTCATCTTTGGGCCCTAAAGCGGCACTGCATTAAAAACTGCCATAATTATATCATGGAATCACTGCATAGGCTCAGAAACACTTCCAGAACTCAATGAGCCTGGTTACATGGTCACAATAGTCCAATGTGTGGGAATAAACAGGTAGTGCTAATAGTCAGATATGAAGTGTTTATATGCACTGAATAAACTTCATAATTAGTGGGCAGGAAACTACCTGAGTTGATGTGATTGCTCATAACCTGATAATGGCCTTTATCTGATAATTCTGTTTACATGACAACTTGAGTAATTAGATAACTCTGGAAATCCAATAATTATTGGCTTATTTGTGTGCATGTAAACATGGCCATTGTCTGTGAACACAGTCCCTCATTCCAGCCACAAATGCAGGTTAAAGCTCTACCATGCGAAGAATAATCCATGTAAACATGATCCAGAAATACCACTATTCTGTGGTCAGACAAAAGGACATTTTTAATTCTTTTTGAAAATCAGAGATCCTGCACATTTCAGATAAAAGAAGATAAGAATTTTCTTAACCAATTTGTCTTTGTGTCCCTCTCATTAAAGTATCACCATCATTATTGTAGCTTCTTGTAACACAAATTTTAAGCTTTTTAATTTGGTCACTTTTTGGTCACCTTTTTGTTTTTAATTTGGTGACTCCCCTCATGGATTGTCACCTTTATGGTGGTGGGGGGTTTGCGTGCCCTAGTGATTCCAGGAGCTATGTTGTCCGGGGCAATTGGCCTCTGGTAGGGTCATCCAAGACAAACTGGTCCTGGGTGAAGGGTCAGACTAAAAACAATCCAACAGACTCTCATGATAAATACTAGAACAAGGATTCAGTGTACCCCGCCCAGTATGGGGTTACCAGGGCCCCACCCTGGAGCCAGGCCTGGGGGAGGGGCTTGATGGCTAGCGCCTGGTGGCCGGGTTTCCACCCATGGGACCTGGCCAGGCTCAGCCCGAAGGAGTTACATGGGTCCGCCCTCCAGTGGGCTCACCACCTGCAGGAGGGATCATGGGGGTCCGGTGCTATGTGGATTAGGTGGCGGTTTATTTATTTAGTGAATGCAAAGTCCTTAAGCCAAGCAGTTGCCTCCTGGTTTGCTGTATGGAGGGTGTGTAATCCTCCTTCCAGTCTTTGGAGCAGGCAAACCTCTATGATGTGTTCCATTGTTTGCTCCTCTCCACATGCGCACAGTGGGCTAGGGCTACTGCCCCATCTGTGAAGGCTGGCCAAGCAGGGGCCATGTCCAGTCCTGAAGCGATTGAGTGTAGACCACTGTCTCCTTGGGAAGTTGGTGCCCGGGACCTGTTGGTTGGGGTTTATCACCAGCTGTTTGTTTGGGACCTCCTTGGTCTCCCATTCCTCTTGCCAAGCTGTCTGGATGGTAAAGTCAGCTGGGGGAGGGTTTTTCCAAATCGGCCGTCTGGATGAAAGTCGGGTAGTGGGTGGGGTGTAGATATCTGCATGGATTGGCAAGTGAGGAAAATCTTTAACTTTTTGGAGCATCCTTTGAGTTAATGCTGCTCGCCGGATGTGTGGAGGGGCTATGTTTGACAGTACAGAGAGCTAGGGGAGTGGTGTTGAGCGGATTGTTCCAGTTATAGTTCTCATGGTTGAGTTGAGCTGGGTGTCTACATGGTGTGTGTAAGATGACCTGGACCAGACAGGGGCACAATATTCTGCTACAGAGTATGAAAGGGCCAGTGCTGAGGTGCGCAGGGTGGAGACTGCCGCCCCCCATTTTGCACCAGCGAGCTTGCAGAGCAGGTTGTTTCGTACCTTCACCTTAGCAGCCGTCCCCTTTAGATGTTCCTTGAAGGATAAGGTCCTATCAAGGGTCACTCCAAGATAAGTTGGATTTGGGGCATGCTTAAGCTTGAGTCCGCTCAGGTGGATGTTTAGTTCTCTGGCAGCTTTTGCATTGTGGAGATGGAATACACTGGAGACGGTTTTTGCTGGGCTTGGTTTTAGGCGCCAGATTTTGCAGAACTGATCCAGTTTGGCAAGATCTTCTGTGAGCACCCGTTCCAGTGGTTCAAAGTCGTGGGTAGGTGGCGGTCAAAGGCAGAGACCTTGGTGGTCTGATCCCAGGCTTCCTAAACTGGCTTTTGGGACATGGAATGTCACCTCTCTGGAGGGGAAGGAGCCTGAGCTTGTGCATGAGGTTGAGAGATACCGGCTAGATATAGTCGGCCTCACCTCAACACACAGCTCTGGTTCCAGAGCCAGTCTCCTGGAGAGGGGCTGGAGCGTGGCCTACTCTGGAGTTGCCCCGGGTGAGAGGCGAGAGTTTTTCCCGGTGGACAAAAGGGTTGTTTCCCTGCACCTTCGGGATGGGAAATGGGTCCTGACCATCATTTGTGCCTATGCACCAAATGGTGGTTCAGAGAACCCACCCTTTTTGGATCCTCTGACTGGGGTGCTGGAGAGTGCTCCTCTTGGAGACTCCATTGTTCTACTGGGGGACTTCAATGCGCACGTGGGCAACAACAGTGAAACCTGGAGGGGGGGTGATTGGGAAGAACAGCCTGATCAATCTGAACCAGAGTGGTGTTCAGTTATTGGACTTCTCTGCTAACCACAGTTTGTCCATAATGAACACCATCTTCAAGGTATATGGGTGTCCATATGTGCACCTGGCACCAGGACGCCCTAGGTCGCAGGTCGATGATTGATTTTGTTATCGTGTCATCAGACCTGTGACCGTATGTCTTGGACACTCAAGTAAAGAGAGGTACAGAGCTGTCAACTGATCACCACCTGGTGGTGAGTTGGATCCGATGGCAGGGGAGGATGCCATTCAGACCTGGTAAACCCAAACCTTTAGTGAGGGTGTGCTGGGAATGTCTGGCTGAGGCCCCTGTCCGGGAGGTCTTCAACTCCCACCTCCGGAAGAACTTCAACCACATTCCAAGGGAGTCTGGAGACATGGAGTCTGAATGGGCCACATTCTCCACCTCCACTGTTGAAGCAGCGGCCCAGAGCTGCGGCCACAAGGTCATCGGGGCATCTCATGGTGGCAACCCAGGAGCCAAGTGGTGGACACCGGTAGTGAAGAGGGGGCACTAAGTTGAAGACTGAGTCCTATCAAGCTTGGTTGGCTTGTGGGACTCCTGAAGCAGCTGAGGTGTACCAGCAGGCCAAGCGGAGTGCAGCTCGGGTGGTTGCTGAGGCAAAAACTTGGGTATGGGAGGAGTTCGGTGAGGCCATGGAACAAGACTTTCGGTTGGCCTACATGTGTTTTGTGGACTTGGCAAAGGCATTCGACCGCGTCCACCATGGTTTATTGTGGGGGGTGCTTCGGGAGTAAGGGGTATCAGGCTTGTTGTTACGAGCTATTTGGTCTGTGTTCGACTATTGTGAGAGTTTGGTTTGTATTGCCAACACTCAATCGGACTCATCCCCAGTGAGAGTTGGACTCCACCAGGGCTGCCCTTTGTCACCGATCCTATTCATAATTTTTATGGACAGGATTTCTAGGCGCAGCCAGGGAATGGAGGGTGTCATGCTTGGTGACCACAGGATATCATCTCTGTTGTTTGCAGATGATGTTGTCCTGCTGGCTTCATCCAGCATTGACTTACAGGTCTTACTGGGATGGTTTGCGGCTGAGTGTGAAGAGGCTGGGATGAGAATCAGTACCTCCAAGTCTGAGTCCATGGTCCTCACCCGGAAAAAGGTGGATTGTCCTCTCCAGGTTGGGGACAGGCTCCTGCCCCAAGTGGAGGAGTTTAAGTATCTTGGTCTTTTTCACGAGTGAGGGGAGAATGGAGCAAGAGATTGACAGATGGATCGGGGCAGCATCTGCAGCTATGCGGACGTTGTACGGGTCTGTTGTGATGAAGAGGGAGCTGAGCTCTAAGGCAAAGCTGTCAATTTACCAGTCAATCTACGTTCCTACACTCGGCTATGGTCATGAGCTTTGGGTAATGACCAAAAGAATGAGATCGCGGATACAATCGGCTGAAATGAGCTTACGTCGTAGGATCGCTGGACTCACCCTCAGAGATAGGGTGGGGAGCTCAGTCATCCGGGAGAGGCTCAGAGTAGAACATTGAAAGGAGCCAGTTGAGGTGGTATGGGTATCTGATCAAGATGCCTCCTGGACGCCTCCCACTGAGGTGTTTCATGCACATCCCTCTGGGAGGAGACCCCAGGGCAGACATAGGACTCGCTGGAGAGACTATAGCCTGTTTTCCACTAGCCCAGCACACCTCGGTACGGCTCGATTCACTTCAGTACGGTTCGGAATGCTTCTGTCTCCATTAGCACGGTGTTGTGCTTGTGCTGTGATGGTTTGTGTTAGGAGGTTTTAGAAGCGGGGCGGCGGCAGATTCTCAGCGAGGCGGGGCCACACTCCCGTGACGTTACGCACCCGACTGAGTCCTTATTTACACGAGACAAAAAAGGATCCAAGGATTATTGCCTTGCTCTCTCTGTGGTTTTATCTCACAATTAATTTTATCTCATAATTAAGCTGCAACAACACAAGTCACTTTTGTTTTGAATTAACTGCCAAATGACCTAGAAATAATGAGCTGAAACTTGTTTTTATTGGTATTAAATAATGAGACGGTGGCACACTGGCCTACACCAAATTGTATTATTTTTTACATCCTAGGGCATTTTGGATGTACTGAATTAAAAAAATTCATGTTTTTCACCTTCAGGTCAACGTTTGGAACAACAGTATTATTTTCCGTTTAGATGATGCTACACTCCTAAAGTATTGTAAATCTCTGAATTTGGAATGCCAATAGAACATTCAATTTACATATACTTGTACCTACTTTGACTTGGTGCAAATTTTTTATGATATTTCAATAAAAAGAACAGAAGGCTTACAAAAAGATTTCTTTTTTGGTCTAGTTAAAAATTACATTACCTTTACAATGGTTGACCCCTGACAGGATGATCAGCATCATTTTGATCAGACTAGGCAATGGAATTTCTATGTAATTATACTGTTTTATAATTCAGTGTTATAACAGACAAACCACACTTTCCAAAACAATTCCATTTTATTATATACAAAATATTAAAAGAAAAAAAAAACTTTGCAACACAACATGAAGGTTAATCGACATTTTATACAAGCCGACCACTGAGTGCCTCTACACCAGCTTCCCAAACTGGGTCATGAAGACTCGGATGAATGAAGCCGTCTCTGCCAGCTCTGGGTCAGGAAGGCTCAGTTGAATAATCCGTGCGGGCTGTCGCGGCGGACGCGTGGGATGATTCTACAAGGAAAATGCACACAATAAAATACAGCACGGAAGTGCAATATATACAGAAAAGACAATAGTTTTTAACAAGAATACATAAGCTTATTTCAGCGTATTGTTCACATGAATAATTAAAATAAAAAGCTTTAGTCCGCAGTGTGCTGCAATAAAGCAGCGATCCATCCACAAATGAACAGCTTTTTTATTGCATAAATAAACTGAGCGTCTTACCGAATATATTTGCAAAAAAAACGCACAATAAAAAAAAATTTAAAACTCACCGTTAAAGGACTCCGATGTCGAGACCTCCCGGTATATTTTTTCATTCCGGGCAGCTCCGTCTAACTCGCGCTGAATACGTTCGTCTGACAATGCAGTGAGCAGACACTGCACCTCCTTATTGGTCCATGGAACACCCTTATTACGCGAAGCCATTTTTGATAGAGAATAAATGAAAATAGCACAGCAATACACTGAAAATAAACCGCCAACAGTGGTTGCGTGCTGAGTAAAGGCGGTCGTGAAGATTCTTTTTTTTTTTTTTTCAAAAACTTTATTGAGAAGGTCGTGAAGATTTGGTAGATGAGGAAGAGGAGAGGGGCGGTTACAACCTGACCAATCAGCGGCGACCAGTCTGTTAACGTCACAACACGGCACAGCTCAGCACTGCTGTACCCTGCCCTGGAGCGGGGCTGAGAATCGCGGCTGTTAAACAGTGTTGGGGCTTGTGGAAAAGCGTACAAAGCGTGCTGAGCCGTCCCGTGTTGCGCTAAAGCGTGCTAGTGGAAAAGGCCCTCCCAGCTGGTCTAGGAACGCCTTGGTATCCTCTCTGAAGATCTGGAGCAGGTGCCGGAGGAGAGGGAAGTCTGGGCTTCTTTGCTTGAACTGCTGCCTCTGTGACATGGACCTCCGGAAAAGTGGTAGAAGATGGATGGATGGAATTTGGTCACTGATAAAGTTGGAGGCATGAATTTTGGAAGAAAAAAGTCCTTACCAATTTTTACTGTGTTGTCTTATCTTCTTTCCAAAGTCGCTTCAGCAATATTCTACTGCAAACACTTTCAATAAAGATCCCATTAACTCAAACATGGTGTGGTTGTGGGTTTTAACTGTCTAAAAGGCTTTCTTGGGTCCTATTACGACAGTAAAACTATTACATCAGTTGGAAATAATCATATTTTGACAAAATCAGAAGCCAGCTTTGCTCTTCCAGATTGATTTTTGACTCGTCCGCTCATTTGTTAGTTTGACATTATACATATGTTGTGGTGGCACGGGTGGGGGATTCTCCACCCAGAGAAGGCAGCTGGGATAAGGGGGAACAATGGACCTGAGGAAGAAGTGCCACCGAGGGGTATCAGACGGGACAGTATGGACTATGCACCCCCTGTGGAGAGGAGAAACCGCCGGAGCCGCTGGTAGAGAGAAGGGTGTGACCAGCGGTGCCAGCGTTAGGTTATGTTAATGTGCCACACAGGTCTTTGTTGCAAACAGTGTATTATGGTCGGAAGGTCCAGGTCTCAATGCATGGAATTAAAGGAAAAGGAGGAATGCACAGAGACCTGGGTGCTCTTTAAACTGTACTGTATGTTGGAGAAGGAATAAAGTTTGTGTCGTCTAGCTCGTTGCCTCGCCTGCTTCCTTTCTCCACATTGGTGACCCTAAGACGTGCCATGGAAAGCGAGCCAAGCACCGCCCCGGAGACTACCTGGAGGGACAGCACCAGCGCCGCGTGCGCTGTCTCAGTCAAACTCCCAGACTTCTGGCTTCACAACCCGACCGCGTGGTTTTGCACATAGAAGCCCAGTTCGCACTGCGCGGGATAACAACAGATGATACCAAGTATTGCTTCGTGGTCACTGTGCTGGATGCGCGTACCACGCAGCAGGTGACGAGCCTGCTCCAGGAGCCTCCGGCCCAAGGAAAATATGAAGTGCTCAAGAGGATGCTTCTCCAGCACTATACCCTTTCTGACAGTGAGAGGGCAGAGAGACTCCTAACGCATTTGGAGTTAGGTGACAGATCAGCAGTGGAGCTCATGGAGAGCATATTGGCGCTGAGGGGGAAGGACAATGAATCTTTCCTTTCGACCACTTGTTCCTCAGGAACCTACCGGCTACAGCAAGGGCAATCCTGGCCAACTTGCCGCGGCTGGTTGCTAAGGACTACCGCACCCTGGCACAGGAAGTGGGCTGCATCATTTTGGCGACCAGAACTATCAGCATGCAGGCAGTGGCACCGGCATCCATGAGGGACTCCAGCAAGGTCGAGGAGCCACTGGTGGTAGCTAGGACAGACACCAAGAGATGAAGGAACGGGGCAATCTGTTTTTATCTTCACCATTTCAGTTTGAATGCCCAATGCGGCCTGTTGCCATGCCAATTCAAAAAGCCGTTAAGACGGCACTCTCAGAATTCAGTTGTAGCTGCAACCGTTGGCGACAGGAACAGACTGCAAACAGACTGGAGACAGTTTTTGGTGGACTCCGGCTCCCAGAAGAGCCTCGTTCTGCCAGTCAATGCAGACAGGGTGGCAGGAGGCAGCGGTCCCGAGCTCACGGCCGTCAATGGATCCACCATCAGGACAGTTGGCGAGCGGACAGTGATGATACGCTTACACAGATACAACTTTCAGTGGGACTTTGTGGTAGCTGGATGTTCCGCCCCATTTTAGGCGCAGATTTTTTATGTGCTTATGGGTTGTTTGACCATAGATATAAAATGCTAGATTGGCAGCGCTGGCCAGTCCGTGCTTGCGGTGGCGTGACGCGCGTCCGCCATCTTGGTACAGGATATCTGTAGCACATCCCTGTGGTCCAGTGCAGACACCTGCTTGGGTCATTCTCCTTTGTTAAACGTTTGACAGGCTTCAGTGAACATGTTTACAACACAGCACATAGTGGTTTACTTTCAGCATAATCTGCATAAATATTAGGTGTTTAAGAGCTTCATAATTATTAAATTATGGCATTTTGCAGTGTCTCAATCAAGAACTGTCAAATGAGCTGAAAAAGAAGTTACCATACCCCCGATTAATAATTAAGCCTACCTCTTTCATTGTGGCCATTTATGCATAAATATATGGCCGAAATTGATTAATTCATACTTTGTCCTGGGCTGTATTTGTTATATTTGCCACCCCAGGCAACCAGCTTATTGCCCCCCCCCCCATTGTCAAAAATGTTTATCAAATAAATATTTCAGCCTGTGCTATACAAATTGGCCCAGATATGTAAACTTTGAAATAAATAAAGAGAATAAAAAATTACAAATCAATTATTCAAGTTTCTTCATTTAACTAGACAGACATTATACACTTCCCCCCCCCCCCATCTACCTGGATCTGTATAGCAGTTGTTTAAAATCAGTTTGAAATTCTTATTGATTTTAGGCCCACATAACAAATTTATACAATACACCAATGTTCATTACAAATTTATTAAATTTATTGCATAGAATAATGCACTCAACATGAAAGCAGCAAGCTCATATTAATCAATTGCAAAGTGAGGTGAAGTGTTTATTGAATCAAAACACAGTTTAAAACAGTAGATGTAGGCTTTATTAATTTAACCCAGAGCCCAGGTCGTCGTCGTCGTCGTCGTCGTCGTCGTCGTCGTCGTCGTCGTCGTCGTCGTCGTCGTCGTCGTCGTCGTCGTCGTCGTCGTCGTCGTCGTCGTCGTCGTCGTCGTCGTCGTCGTCGTCGTCGTCGTCGTCGTCGTCGTCGTCGTCGTCGTCGTCATCCCTGTCCCCTCATAGCAAATATTTATAGTAATGTCAGGCAAAATGTAATATAAGACAGAAATAGTAATGTCTGAGATATGACTGCATTAATCATCACCAGATCTTCTTGTACCCCCTCCCTGTAATAGACAAATGCGAAATAGGTAATGTAAAATTCTATCTGTAAAGTTTCAATTTTCAAATAACATATTGTGGAAGTTGTGTTCAATGATGAGACTGAGTTCATTCCTCAGGTTCGGCTTTATTGCAGAACACAATCATCCAACATTCTCAAATAGAAAGAAGGGGCAGAATCATGTCACATCACATTCTTATACCTCCGGGGGATTAAGAACTCAAGTCACATGGTGCTTCTGCAAACATTTAATCACAATGCAAGTCTCTGAAGATTCACCATTGTCTCTTATTCTCCGATGTTCCGGGGATGCCCCCAGGGCCTCCTCTCTGAGACAAGGGTCCGACTTCACACCTCCTCGACATCTCCTGTTGGCCCCCGTTGATCCAGACTCTTTGTTCCTCCAGACGTGAAGCCCTAATCCACATAAGCCATACATTTGTGGGAGTTATGAACCAAACATATGTGCCACAATATCTGTAAATTACTATCTGCAAACCTTCATGATGTTGGTCTGATACAGGAGGTAGATGTTTGTACACATATATGTGTAATTATTGTGTAAAGACGATTTGATAAACCTAAATCTTTCATTAGGCCAAGTGTATACAGGAAAAAGAAAAACTATCCTCACGCTATTTGAGTAACTACCAAACTAGTTACAAGAACCCAAAGTTCATTGTTGATAATATTGGCTACCAATACTGACCCAGTAACAAAGAACACAATGTAACACTGTATACTAATATCACATGAGAAATATTGCCATAACTATCGATACTGAATTACAATATATATTACACTCATGGCAGTCATGCATGTACAGAAATCAGTGACCTCCCAAATGAAAATCAGAGTTTTTACCTTTATTTTTGACAACAGGCCATTAAATTATTTAAAAACAAATACTCGACACTTACCATAAGGGTTCCAGCATAACAGTGCTTAAGTCGCAGCCCAGAGTGATCGAAGCTGCTCCTTTTTATCCTCATTAGCAGCGCCTCAGCTGATGAGGATTAATTGTAACACTGCCCAATGAGAGACAGGGATGAGAAGGGAATGGTCTGAGCGCCGGAAAACCCGGCATCTCATCCCATGGTGACAGAAATGAAGACTTAATCAGAGTGTTGTGCGTTAAGCTGAGCTGTGGATTTGTTGTGATTCCTGTACCAATATGGTGGCCGTAAATCTCGCGCTCCAGTGACCTACTGCCAATCTAGCATTTTATATCTATGTGTTAGACGATGTTGCTAATAGGAGATTAGTGGATGCTGTCTCTTTTACCTCATTGCCCTGTACAGCTCGGGGAGCTGGGTCGACAACACTGGCTAACGTTAAAGGTCAAGGGGGTAAGTACCAACATTTGCTCACACAGTTTCCAGCTCTCACGGTCCCGACATTTTCGGCTACAATTACAAAACACGGGGTAGAACACTTCATAACGACAAAAGGCCTGCCGGTGTTTGTGCAACCTCGGCACATGGACACAGCTAAACTGGCCAGCGCACAAGAGGAGTTCGCCAACTTTGAGCAGGTGGGCATCATCAGACACTCCAACAGCCCATGGGTATCCCCGCTACACATGGTGCCTAAAGCCGACGGGTCATGGCGACCGTGAGGTGATTTCCGGTGCTTGAATAATGCCACGGAACACAATCGTTATCCCATTCCACACATTCAGGATGTTTCTGTGCACCTAGCCGGGGCGCGTGCTTTTTCAAAAGTGGATCTGGTCCGCGGATACAATCAGGTCCCGGTGCACATGGAAGACGTTCCAAAAACAGCAGTAAAAACTCCTTTCGGACTTTTTGAGTTTTTACACATGCCATTTGGATTAAAAGGTGCAGTGCAGACTTTCCAGAGGATGATGGATGCAGTGCTTCGTGACTTGTCCTTCGTTTTCATCTACTTAGATGACATTCTGGTAGCTAGCGTGTCTGAGGAAGAGCACATAGCCCATCTCAAGGTGGTTTTCCAGAGGCTGGAAGCACACGGGCTTATAGTGAAGCCAGCGATATGCCCGTTCGGTGTGCCTGTGATTGATTATTTGGGCCACCGCATTTCGCCAGAGGGTGCAATTCCTCTACTAGATAAGGTGCACACCTTGTCAGACTTTCTGCATCCACAGACCACGAGGGATCTGCAGGAGTTTTTGGGTACGGTCAATTTTTATAACAGTCTCCTTCCCCGGGAAGCCCAGCTGATGCAGCCATTGTATGCCACGCTGAAAAACAAGAAGCCCACGGAAAACGTCGACTGGACTCCTGAGCGAGTCGAGGCTTTCACGAATGCCAAAACAGCAATTGTGGATGCTGCGTTTCTAGCTCATCCGGATTCATCAACACGGATAGCGCTCACTGCGGACGCATCTGATGTTGCCATTGGAGCAGTGGTAGAGCAGTATGTCTCCGGTTTGTGGCAGCCACTCGCATTTATCAGTCGAACTTTGCGTGACAGCAAATGCAAATATAGCACGTTCGACAGAGAGTTGTTGGTTCTACACCTTGGTGATGTGCCATTTCCACTTTTGGATAGAAAGCCGCGAGTTTACCACGTTCATGGACCATAAGCCGCTGACGTATGTGATGTCCAAGGTCTCAGAATGGTGGTCAGCCAGGCAGCATCAGCATTTTGCTGCGATCTAGGAGTTTAGGACAGACATTCAACACTTTGCCGGTAAGCTCAACGTGGTGGCTGATTGCCTGTCACACACATTAGTCTCCCCGGTCTACATGGGAACAGATTTCCCTGCCATGGCTGCGGAGTAAGCCGGGGAAGTGGACATTTGCATGCTCCAGTCTGCGCCTACTGAGTTAAGGCTGGAGAGCAGGGTGATGCAAGAAGGGTGCCCTCCCTTTCTCTGCGACGTCTTCACCGCCCACCTGCGCCCGGTGGTTCTGAGCTCTTGGTGCCGTCACGTTTTTAGTCGGTCCACTCCCTTTCACATCCGGGAGTGCGCACTTCGGTGAAGCCAGTGCGGGCGAAATTCGTCTGGCCGTGTTTGTGCAAGGACGTAAAGGAGTGGGCTGCAGCTTGCGTCACATGCAAGTGGGCCAAAGTGCACAAGCACACCAGAGCCCCCCTCAAGCCATTCCAAATCCCAGCAAGGAGGTTCAACCACGTCCACGTGGATTTGGTGGGACCCTTCCCGCTGTTGCAAGGTTTCACACACCTTTGAACAATCGTGGACTGCACCACGTGCTGGCCTGATGTGGTCCCGCTGGCTTCTACCACATCCGCAGAAGTGGCTTGTGCTTTTTTGTAGACTTGGGTTGCACGGTTCGGATCCCCATCAGACATCACGTCTGACAGGGGTCCACAATTTGTTTCAGAACTTTGGTCCACGATGGCCCAAAGCCTGGGGATCAAAATTCACTGCACCACTGCATACAACCCCCAAGATAATGGGTTATGCGAGCGTTTTCATAGGTCACTTAAAGCAGCACTCAGAGCTTCACTCACGGACACAAATTGGGTCGACCACCTGTCCTGGGTTTTTTTAGGGTTGCGCTCTGCACCTAAGCGTCCTAGTGCGGCGGGATCATGTTTTCCCTGGGGCCCTGGCAGCACCCTGGGGTAGGTGCCTTCATCCTGGGTCACCCTCCCCGTCCACTGTGGTCTGCTGGTGTGGGTGCGCATGTGTGTGTATGTGTGTAAGAGTGGGTGTGAGTGGGGGCTTGTGTATGAGCGGATGCGGAAGTGTGTGTGTGTGTGTGTGTGTGTGTTATGAGTGGGCAGGTGGGGCTGTGTGTGGGTGTAGGTGGGCATGTGTGATGGTGGGTGGGGGTATGTGTGTGTATGGGTGCGGTTTCCTGTGGGTGGATGTCGGGGGTCGATGTGAGAGTGGGTGTGAGTGGGGGCTTGTGTATGAGCCGATGCGGAAGTGGGCGTGTGTGTTGTGAGTGGGCAGCTGGGGCTGTGTGTGGGTGGGGGTACGTGTGTGTTTGGGTGTGGTTTCCTGTGGGTGGATGTCTGGGGGTGGAGGATGTGTGTATGGGTGGGAGAACTTTGTTGGGTGGCAGGGGTGGGGCAGTCCATCTAGTGGTATGGGGTTTGGCGTTTTGGGGCCTGCTTGTCCCGGCCACCCTGCTGTTGTCGCAGGGTGAGGTGCTTTGTTGCTTTGCCCCTGGTGTCATTAGCTGTGTATGTGTGTTGGTGCTTGGGGGGGGGGGAGGCGTTGGCGCGGGTTGGTGGCAGTGTTTCCATCGGGTTGCTCCGGGGTGGCTGAGGCTGCAGGGTGGCCTGCGGCTGTCGGTGTGCATCTGGGGTGGGTGGTCATGGGGTTGTGTGGGCGCTCGGGGGAGTCGCTTGGCATGTGGGGTGCCGTGTGGGTCCCGCCCATTGTTCACTATTGTGATTATTGTTGTCAATGTTTGTGTGTGTAAGATGAGTTGGAATTGGTATGGCTGCCCCATCATGTTTTTGGTGCTGGGAGTGCCAGGGCGCGATGCTGGTGGGTCCTGGGCTACTAGCACTGGCCGCCCTCGCCCTGGGTTGGGATTTGGGGGCAGTGGGTGGCCTCATGGACCAGTTTGCAAGCTGGCTTCTGGGGGTGGGATGGCCTCGCTTTTAGACAACCTCCCTCCCAGTCTTATTTCCCACCCTCCCCCTCCCCCTGACTCTGGGTGGAATATACATCTTCTTGGATACATTTAGGGCTTTGGGGTGGGGGTGTGCAGCACTGTGTCGGCGAAGGGGATACCTTTGCTGCGCGGTGGGGCTGCACTCACCTCAGATTTAATTGCATTTTAGACACTGAGGGCTTGGGGGGGATGGGGTCCCCGCCACCCATCACAGTGGCTCGTGGTGCCCCAGTCACTTTCCCCTCAATTTTCATTACACTTTGGTAGTCCACACATTTACACACAATTACATCATATAACCAACATACACCCACCATGTTTTGCGCAGGGGGAGGGGGGTGGGGGTCGTCCCCCACCCCTGTTGCTCTCCTCCTGCTGGAGGCGTGTTGGCCCGGTGGGGAACCTGGGACCCATCATGTTTTCAAAGTCCCTGGGTGCTACTGAATGTATAGATACAACCAAGGAAGTGAAAGCGGGACTGAATATGACCCGCTAATATAAGTGAAAGTGAGGGGGTGATGAATGGAGGTGGTGATGGTGGGTTGGTTTTGTGGGGCGCTTTGCATGTCAGGTGGCATCCCAGGGCACCTGCGGTGGTCTGCTGATCATTCGCTCAGGTGGACGCCGGAGGTGGGGGTGTGCTTCTTTGGCCTGCACCGGTGGTCTCCCCAGTCACTGCCGGGCACTGGTGCACGTTCAGCCTCGCTGCATCTGCTTTGCAGCCACCTTATGAAACAAGGGTGAATGAGGGGTGAGTTTGAATGGGTACAGGAGTGAGAGAGAATGGGTTGGTCCAGGTAATTGAGAGGGAGTTAGTGCATATGGGTGCACATGGGAGCATGTGGGTGTGAAGGTGTGGGGAAAGGTGTGTCTGCAAATCAGGAGGTGCTGGATTAAGGGGGGTAGTGTCTCACGGCAATGTGGGTTCCCCTGGGCGGGGGGACTTCTTTGGGCATGGGGGTCCCCGGGGTGTACAGTGGTGGCGCTGGGGCGGGCCCGCCCCAGTGGGCCTGCAGTGGGGGTGCCTGGGGGGGCTTGCGCTGGGGGGCATGGGCCGGTCTCTGGCCCAGGGGGTGGAGTCGCTGGCCGCCTGGGGCCCGGGGGCAGGCATTGGCCCCACTGGGGGGTCAGGGGTCAGGCAGGTCCGGGGGTGTGGGCTTGTTGCACCGGCCCGCCAAGCCATCTGGCCTCCCTCAATCATCCCTCTGGGGATGGATGCCTGGCTTTCCTGGGGCTTGCTGACCTCAGACGTTTGTGCCCTGTGGGGGTGGGTGGTGCTGCCTTGCCTGCTCGGGGTTCCTGGGGGGACAGCTGACAAATCATTCACATGCACACACTTATTTTGCACGCACCCTCATATATATGCACGCGGACGCACACGCACAAGTGTCTCTCCTTTAACAGGTGCGGAAACTAGACTTGTGTTGAGACATCTTCAGTGGAAGAAGCAGTTTGTCTTTTGTTTGTTTTAGTTGTTGGTTTGTTTGTTTTTTGTCTGTTCCACTCCCTTTTCTTTCCCCCTCTACACACTTCCTTTCCCTCTTTCCCATCCTGTTGGGTCTTCCATGGGTAAAATAATTAAAATAAAGCATTAAAAGTTACTACAGGAGAAGTTTACAACAATATACAGTTAGGTACTGTATAAGTTCCTCTTGGCAAAGTAAATCTGTTTTGGCACAATATGGGTGCCAGATCCCTGTTCTGCTTGCCTAGCTGCCTGACAGGACAGGGGAAAAAAGAAAAAAAACCAAACAAAAACACTGTACTGTATGTTGGAGAATGAATAAAGTTCATGTTTCGTTCAGCTCGTTGCCTCAACTGCTTCCTTCCTCTACAATGTACACATATACTCTATATACAGTACACACACACACACACACACACACACACACACACACACACACACACACACACAGAGTACTGTATATCTATAATCTTCCCAGTGATTGCTATCTTTCTGCAAGTCAGACCAAGTGCATGTACTGTATATTCTGATAAGACCAGCCCACCTCTTTACATAGAGATCACTTTTACTGGAGCGCAGTCCATTTGCCAACACTGCAGTGGTGGTACACATAATGATGAACTTTATCTTGATTCCAGCTTTACTCTGCACCCTCAGTAAGTACACCTCTATTTATTTTAACAATACAACTAACTTTACAGCAGTTGGTTGCATTTTATTGAGAACAGGACTAGGGCATATTACTGGGGTCTAGTTTGTTTAAGTTTGCAATTTTTTTTTTTATTTTTTTTTTTTTTCAGTTTTGATCAATATTGCATTTTCTGTGTTTGACACTGTGGTGCTCCATCCTGGTGATGATGTCACATTCGTACATCAACTTTAGTGGTATTCCCTATATATTCTGGTTCAAACTGACTAACAGACCAAAAGTCACCTATATATATCATCTATGTTCAAGTCTGATACTAATGCCTCCGTGACCTGTGCAGCTTTGAATTTCCAAACCAAATCAAAACCGAGGTCTATATCAGAGAGCGGTTTCAAGACTTTAGTTATATACTGTATATTATCCTCAAACAACCACATGGTATGAAACAATTTTGGTAGTGCTGAGATTAAAATTCTTTTTTTGGATGAACTCTCTCTGCTTAAACCTTCCTTCTTAATTGTGTATATGCAGGATAATACATGCTATGTGATGGTTTTTTATAGTTTTTCTCAGTTGCTTTTGTGGTTTCTCAGAACAGAACTGCATTTCTCAAAACAAAATGTGCAAACTGCAAAACACAGTAGATGACATGCAAATGTGTGTAATATGTCCAAAATGTTTAGTCTGAGCCAAAAGCAAATATTTATGTATGCCAATGAATCACTACCATCAGAATGAAGAGTCCTTATACCTGCTTTATGAACAAGACCATCAAAATGTTCAGCCATCTTGTCAATAGAACAGTTTACATTGCAAGTATTTTCTAATGAAGACTGCCCTGGCGTTTGGTAACATTGACTGAAAATGAACAAGGCAACACTTCTCTGTGTTGCAGAGCAATTTCAAAGCCATAAAGTCACTTATGTGAGAGGAATAGATTGAAAGACACTGGATATAATTCAAAGTTTTACTGTTCTGTTTTTACTGAATGATGCATTTTCACATTTTACAGTAAGTGTACAGTATTTTTGTATGTACAGTAGAGTGCACATTTTTGGGTTACTGTACCTACCTATTCTCCTGATGAAATGATTAGATAGTCAAGGATACAGTGGTTTTCCCAGTATTTGGTTGCACCCTCTGACCAGGCTCAGCCTTTGTAAGACCATGATTTAGAACATGGTCAATAATTGTGGCCCTAATTTCCAGTGTTTTAGTCGAGTCACCAAATTCCAAGGCCAAGACCAAGTCAACACATTCTGAGTTTGAGTCACTGTTCCGAATTCGAGTCCGAGTCACCATATTATTTCAGAGGCCAAATTCAAATTGCTTTGCAAAATTTGCATTTCAACCTGTGTTTCCTTGTCCCTTTCTCCTTGTACTCCTCATGACTGGTGAATCCAAACTGAACAATTTATGATTTGGAAGACATAATTTACTCATCAACGTATGGCTTTTTTTTTTTTTCAATAAAAACCAGCGTCGCAATAACTCGTGCAAAAGAGGTCAAAATCAGACATGTACTGCACAACACGGTACTACTTGATGAGGTCATGTACAGTGGGGCAAAAAAGTATTTAGTCAGCCACCAATTGTGCACGTTCTCCCACTTAAAAGATGAGAGAGGTCTCCAATTCTCATCATAGGTATACCTCAACTATGAGAGACAAAATGAGGAAAAAAAAATCCAGAAAATCACATTGAAGGATTTTTAATGAATTAATTTGTAAATTCCTTGGTAAAATAAGTATTTGGTCACCTACAAACAAGCAAGATTTCTGGCTCTCACGGACCTGTAACTTCTTCTTCAAGAGACTCCTCTGTCCTCCACTTGTTACCTGTATTAATGGCACCTGTTTGAACTCGTTATCAGTATAAAAGACACCTTTCCACAACCTCAAACAGTCAGACTCCAAACTCCACTATGGCCAAGACCAAAGAGCTGTGAAAGGACACCAGAAACAAAATTGTAGACCTGCACCAGGCTGGGAAGACTGAATCTGCAATAGGTAATCAGCTTGGTGTGAAGAAATCAACTGTGGGAGCAATTATTAGAAAATGGAAGACATACAAGACCACTGATAATCTCCTTCCATCTGGGGCTCCACGCAAGATCTCACCCCGTGGGGTCAAAATGATCATGAGAACGGTGAGCAAAAATCCCAGAACCACACGGGGGGACCTAGTGAATGACCTGCAGAGACCTGGGACCAAAGTAACAAATGCTACCATCAGTAACACACTACGCCGCCAGGGACTCAAATCCTGCAGTGCCTGATGTGTCCCCCTGCTTAAGCCAGTACATGTCCAGGCCTGTCTGAAGTCTGCTAGAGAGCATTTGGATGATCCAGAAGAGGATTGGGAGAATGTCGTATGGTCAGATGAAACCAAAATAGAACTTTTTGGTAAAAACTCAACTTGTCGTGTTTGGAGGAGAAAGAACACCATACCTACTGTGAAGCATGGGGGTGGAAACATCATGCTTTGGGGCTGTTTTTCTGCAAAGGGACCAGGACGACTGATCCGTGTAAAGGAAAGAATGAATGGGGCCATGTATCGTGAGATTTTGAATGAAAACCTCCTTCCATCAGCAAGGGCATTAAAGATGAAACGTGGCTGGGTCTTTCAGCATGACAATGATCCCAAACACACTGCCCGTGCAACGAAGGAGTGGCTTCGTAAGAAGCATTTCAAAGTCCTGGAGTGGCCCAGTCTCCAGATCTCAACCCCATAGAAAATCTTTGGAGGGAGTTGAAAGTCCGTGTTGCCCAGTGACAGCCCCAAAACATCACTGCTCTAGATATTTGCATGGAGGAATGGGCCAAAATACCAGCAACAGTGTGTGAAAACCTTGTGAAGACTACAGAAAACGTTTGACCTCTGTCATTGCCAACAAAGGGTATATAACAAAGTATTGAGATGAACTTTTGTTATTGACCAAATACTTATTTTACCAAGGAATTTACCAATTAATTCATTAAAAATCCTTCAATGTGATTTTCTGGATTTTTTTTTTTCCTCATTTTGTCTCACATAGTTGAGGTATACCTATGATGAAAATTGGAGACCTCTCTCATCTTTTAAGTGGGAGAACTTGCACAATTGGTGGCTGACTAAATACTTTTTTGCCCCACTGTAGATAGATAGAAAGACGTTATTGATCCCAAACTGGGAAGTTGCAGTGTAACAGCAGCATGACAGTAGACAACCAAACAGAAACACATGCATGACAGATAAAGAGATCAATGCACCACGTCCTGTACCACAAGTGCATTTGCATAGTGAGTGGATACATGTACTAGTAAATGTACTGCCAAAACTTGTTAGTCTTTACATGTATATGTATAGTGAATCGACAAGTGAAAAGAAAAATCCACCTTGTACATGTACTAGTACATGAATGGTACTACACTGTACATGTACTAGTACTTGCAGAGGTTATGTATGCATGCACTGCATGTGTATGTGCTCAGCGCAGCCAGAGTAGCAGTAAAGTAATGCGTGCATAATGCTTTGCATTGTGTAAAGCATTATGCACCATAATGCTTTGCATCATAGCCGTAATTTATGGGGGTGTTGGAGGGGTTGTAACCCCCCCCCCAAAAAAAAAAAATCAAATCCAGCCAATATAACCCCCCCAATAATCATATAATTATAATTACTAAAAAAAAATATATATATTTACAAGTGAGTATGAAGCAGTTGTTTTTTTCATTTGCAAGCAATGAAAAGTAACATTTCTAATTATCAGACAATGTATCCCCCCCCCCCCCCCCGCTGCAGACTTTGTATTGCCAACTGGTCCTTGGGCCTTCTCTCAGTCAGTCAGTTAAGGGCGCTGGTGGCCACGGCAGGTGGGAATGCTCATCTAGAATGCATTCAGCTCACAAGTGAGAGGAAAATGAAAATAGCTCCACAAGGGCAACAAACAATTTTAAATTGGTTGTCAAATAAAAGGACAAAACTCTCTGTCCAAAACAAGGTAAATATCATGTTATTGATTTAGCTCATGAATTGTTGTCTGAAGTTAGCTGGGTGCTTGTTTGCTAATATGAGTTAAAGCTATGGGAGTACACCACAGAATAAATGTGCTGCTTGGTAGGAATTAGCTGATCTGAGAAATGATTAGCTTTTCTCATGCAAATTTGGTTTTTACGTTGCATTAATCATTCATGAAATGTGATCAGAATGGAGTTGTTCATCAACTGTTAGTGAAATTTATGTGTTTCAGCACTCATCAAAATGTTAGCAGCTCCAAACATTTATCAAGTACAAACACAATCTACTCCAACCACCGGTCCTTAAATATAAATGTGTTTAAATATTACTTGTCATCCCCACAAAATTCAAGTTAACCTTAAACTGTTCTGTATTTTTGAAATGTCAGGATTTTGATAATTATAAAATTCAATTAAAAGGCAGCTTTTACCACTTTCGATTACTAGGTCACTCTGAAGGCTATTCTTAAATGTCCACATTCAAAGAAATTGATTATTTTCCCTGCAAATCATTTTTAGATTTTCTGTCAACTGTGAAAATACCACAACTGCACAACAGAGTAGCAAAAGAATATATAAGAAATAAACACCAAATACTGTAGATGAATGAAAGAATAGATGCATTTCATATTCCCAAACCTTTTATAAACTTTTATGTGTTAGAATGAGTTCGAAAGCATTACAACACAGCATCACTGATTTATTTATTTTATTTAATTATTGAGCTTAAAATCACATTTCTAGTTTTCCATTCCCATTTTGTTTAATCACAAGAGCATTCCACAAATTAGGCAGTGACCAAACACTGAGATACTGATGGCTTATTATCACTGTATAGTGATTTAGCTCCTAGTATAATGAGATTTATCACCTTAACATTGTACCTTTTGAGTTTGTTGGTGTTTAAGGGTCCATTTGTAATAAAGTGAGCACTAAAAAATAAATAATTTGATAAATAAAAAGTCTGCAATGCTTCCTCCAGCATTTTTTTCTTGCAGCATTTGTCACTTCCTCCAGCCTGTTATTGCTTTACCTGTAAAGACACTTAAGTATTGAATATATGTGTGTGTATGTATATACATATATATTACATAGCAACTAAAAGCATATTGTAAACCCATTTAAAGTTGGGCTGTCCTCACTACCAACTTTTGGGGCTCCAAACATTCTGTCCAATCTTTTTTCTCCCTTAGTAAAATTCATCAGTGTTTTATGTAGCACTGTGATATTTCTAATATCAATTTTTTTGTGTATGCAACTGTAAACTTTATCAGTGTTTTATGTAGCACTGTGACATTTCTAATATCAATTGTTCATGTGTGCAACTTTTTTGTCATAGTTTCACAGCTTTTCCTGTAAATCAGAAACATTTTTCCTTGTAAATTTGCCTACTTTTTGTATAGATATGCAGTATTTCCCCCATGTTGTTTTCCCCCTAAATTCAGTTTCTCAAAAAAATATATTTTTTCTCAAATTTGTCATGGAAAAGCAGTCTTTTTCCTTACATATTTGCAGAATCATTTAAATTTCAGATTTTTTTTAATATACCTTTTTTGTTACTATCATCAAGTTGCTACTTTTTTCTCAAGAATTTATACTATTTTCTCCTAAATTTGCATGTTTTTTTTCTTTCTGGTAAATATGGTAAAGGTAAATTTGTTATTTACCTTTTCGTTGGCGGGGGGGGATACCTTAATCCTAAATTTGAAAACTGAATGTCATTGTAAAAAAAATGTCTACATAATGATTCCAGGGTAACTTTTTAATACCAGAATGATTTAGTCACACATCTACTCACAGATTTACTATTATTTTATAAATGAAAGAGCACACCTAAGGTGTGCTGTGTTCATAATGCCTCTGCAGGCAGGATAACTTTCTTCTTCTTCTTCCCCCTTGTGTGGCAGGATGACCCTCTTTAGGTCATTCTGCCACACACTATATTCTAGCTGACTAAATCATTGTAGTCTCCTTAGTTCATCTGCTTGGTAAGAAATGGCCATATGGTAGCAAGTGGTGACATCAGAATCAGCTTTATTGGCCAAGTATGCACAACTCATGCAAAGAATTTGACTTTGGCTAAAAACTTGCTCTCGTTGTTCAGGTGGAGGATTTAAATAAGATTTAAATAAGGCTTCAATGACAACAGAGTATGTACAGTAAATTACAGTCTGTCCACACTTCTATAAAAGGATGCAAATATATACAGGAATATATGCAGTTATTTACTCAGACTATCCGCACTTTGTAGAAATATATGAAAAAATATACAGTCATACAGTATTTCAATGTGAACTCAGATTCAGTGATATAATGTGAAGTAAAAAGCAGTGTGAGAGTTATGTGCAATGTAAGAATGGATGAAAAGTCATGAGTACAGCAACAGGTAGGACTAGGTGAATGTTAGGAGTTCATCAGAGTGATGGCTTGAGGAAAGAAACTGTTCCTGTGACGGGTGGTTTTGACCTTCAGTGATCTGTAATGATGACATCATAAATTAATGAAAAAATATTAGTCCTGTCATAAAAAAGTGTTAATCACCACAACTGATTAATAACAAAATAAAATGAGTTAAGAATAATGATTAAGCCTCATTCAGCAGCTAGATTAACCTCAGTTAATACTGACTGCACTGTTAAGATGATATTAAGAGGGAATAAGGGGTAAAGAATATTTTACATCTTTCCAAGTTTTTGGCATTGGAAAATCTTGTATGAATTACATCTTCCAAAACTAGTGCATACCTGTGCATGCCCGTGCATACTCATGCATGCGTATAGAAAGCAAGTGTAAGCAAGCATTTCTGCATGCCCGTAGAAAATTACTGTTACCATGGCAACAGTAACCATGATGAAACCTGCCTTTGATCTTTGATGTCACCACTCGTTCAGTGATGACTGCCTTTGATCTGTGATGGCTGCTTTTGATCTTTGATGTCATAGCAAGTCCTATGATAGTGAGTGATGCCTGCCTGCGATCTTTGATGTCATAGTGAGTCCTATGATCTTTTAGCGAGTTCTATGATAGTGAGTGATGCATGCCTTTGATCTCATAGCAAGCCCTATGATCTTTTAACGAGTCCTATGATCTTTATGTCATATAGACATCATGTAGAGATCATAGGAACATCACAGGCGATTCTCTGATCTTTTAGCGAGTCCTATGGTCGTAACAGACATGGTCCTATGGTCATGACAGACACGGTAATGCACCTGTAAACTGGTTGCCAACCACCAATCAAATCGTTAACTGGACGTTAACTGAGCTTTTTACCTCCGCCAAAGGGGGGGGGGGGTTATGTGATCATCGGTGTTGGTTTGTCTGTTTGTTTGTCTGTCTGTTTGTCTGTTAGCAAGATAACTCAAAAAGTTATGGACGGATTTTCATGAAATTTTCACAGATTGTCCGAAATGGGGTATCCTACAGATGATTAGATTTTTGTGGTGATCCGGATCACCGTCCACAAGAAAACCGCCATTACGCAAAATGCCATAATATCATCATGCCAAAATGCCACATGATCATCATCGTAACTACACGTATCATCATCGTGATGATGATATGATGACTATGATGATACTTATTATTGTTACTACGATGATGATGATACTTATTATTGTTACTACGATGATGATGATGATACCTATTATTGTAACTATGATGATAATAACTATGATGATACCTATTATTGTCTGTGTCTGTCTGTTGGCAAGATAACTCAAAAAGTTATGGACAGATTTTCATGAAATTTTCACAAATTGTCAGAAATGGGGTATCCTACAGATGATTAGATTTTTGTGGTGATCCGGATCACCGTCCACAAGAAAAACCACCATTACGCAAAATGCCATAATAGGTAACATGATCATCATCGTTACTACAAGTATCATCATCATCATCGTGATGATGATATGATGACTATGATGATGATACTTATTATTGTTACTACGATGATGATGATGATGATGATACCTATTATTGTAACTATGATGATAATAACTATGATGATGATACCTATTATTGTAACTATGATGATAATAACTATGATAATGATGATATAATGCGCAGACCTCTGCACTCTTCGAGGGCTTTTCTTGTTGTTACTATGATGATGATACCTATTATTGTAACTATGATGATGATAACTATGATGATGATGATGATATAATGTGGAGGTCTGCGCTCTTCGAGGGCTTTTCTAGTTTATATCAGGAGCAAGAATGTGGCAGCAGCAGGGTGAACCGCTAAAGAGAGGAGAGACGAGGTAAAGGTAACCAGATAATCAGCACAGGTGTCCAGAGAGAGAGAGAGAGAGAGAGATTTTGATTTTTAAAAGATCTTTAATAAGCACATTTGTCCATCAGTCAATACAATTTCTATGTCATGCTATATTACACAGAAAATTAATCCCCCAAAAAACGCCCAAAAAAAAGCTGTCCATCATGAACTGAACAGAGGACATTCTCCAGGGACCAGAGGGTCCTGAAACCTTCCACATCCCCATTCCCCATAAAAAACTGAAAGTCCAGCCTGATTCTGGCTTTAAGTAGCCTCACAAATAAAATTTTGACATCAACATCACTCTCAACATTCTCAAGTTTTCTTCTCCGGCTTACATAGATAGCCAACTTTGCCTGCCCTAAAACAAAGTTCAGTAGTTGACACTTCTGCTTAAAACGACGATTGTACATAAAACCACAAATGAAAACCTGCTTAGAGAAAACTTCCTTAAAAATATGAAAAAGTTTTGTGAGAAGTTCAAAGAGGCCACTCAGACGCTGACATTCAATAAAACAATGAAAAACAGTCTCCCTAGAGGAACAAAAAACACACTGATCACTGACACTGCTGTTAATCACAGAAACAAAAGCATTGACTGCTATAATACCATGCAAGACCCTCCACTGTAAGTCTCCATGCCTCTTAGGGAGAGGGGCTTTATAAAGAGCCCTCCAGGCAGGCCGATGCCCTTTTCCTACTTTAAAATAGGCTCTCCAAGGAGTGTCCACACAGGTGTTCAATCGGTCCTTGTTGAGTGCCATCACCACCAGTCTGTAGAGTGCCTTACCACTGGCTCCTCCAAAGTCCACACCAGTGGGAGCACAGAATGCCAGTAAGGAGCAAGGAGCGACGTCAAAGTCCATATAGAGCGTGAGAGAGGGAAAGGGGTCAGTGCTTTCTGGCTGCAGCGTGCCATTGCTAAAGTCCAAGAGTAGGGAGTGCTCAAGTCCATGAAGCTCCTGTTTCCAGTGTGCAAGAAGACCATCGATGAAACGATTCGACCTGACACCAAGATGAGCTGCTAAAGCTGAGGCGTTGTTGAGGCCAGGACCAGCCAGTTCCACCACTTGCTTCAGAGTGAGAACGTTCCTGGAACACAGCCTATCAAGGAAGGTCCTTCCAACTCCCGGCAGGACACCAAGGCGACCACCAAAAACCAGCGGCTCCCTCAACAACCAGTAGAGGGAATCGCATGGCCCTCTTTGTTTTTTAAAAAGAGTCCACACTGAAAAGAGACCGCGGTAAAAACTGGGTAAAGACAGTGCATTAGAGTTCTTAAAATCCATTAAAAACACAGGGAGGTCTAGCCCAAGCCCAAGGACTCTCTGTAAAATAACACAGGCCAAAGGCCTCCATACCAGGTCCTGGGGGCCCGTCAGCAGTCTCTGTATGAAAGTCAGTCTAAAAGCAGCACCTCTACTAGCTAAATGAATCACTCCTTGCCCCCCCTCCTCTTTGGGAAGAAATAACAGGGCTTGAGGAACCCAGTGGAGTCCACCCCCCCAAAAAAAGTCCACCAAAACAGACTGAATTTTGGACAACAAGCCAGCAGGGGGGTCCATGCACATGAGGCGGTGCCACAGGGATGAGGAAACAAGATTATTTAAAATGAGCACTCTTCCTCTAAAAGATATTCTTGGCATTAGCCACTTCCACTTGTTTAGTCTCCCGTTAATCTTCTCTATGACCCCATCCCAATTTTTTTGCTCAAACTGCTGATTTCCAATAAAGACACCAAGATACTTAAAACCTCCTTTTTTCCAAATCAACCCACCCGGCAGCGTAAGCTGATTTTCTAGTTTCTCCCCCACCATCAGAGCCTCGCTTTTTCCCCAGTTTATCTTTGCAGAGGAAAATTGGCCAAAAAGATTGACACTCCTAACCAGAACGTCAATGTCACTCTGCTTGTTTAGCAGAATGACTACATCATCTGCATAGGCCGACAGCTTGAACGTGGTGTCACAGCCAGGAAAAGTAACTCCTGATAGATCCCTTCTCAGGCAGTGAAGCAAAGGCTCTATGGCGAGGGAGTACAGCATCCCTGAGAGAGGGCTGCCCTGCCGAACCCCCCTCTGGACTTTTAAAGGGGCAGACAGGCCCCCATTTATCTTCAGCACACTCTCAATGTCACTGTACAAGACCCGTATCCTGGCTATGAAGCCTGGGCTGAACCCAAAAGCTGTTAAAACTGTCCATAAATATTGGTTTTCAACCCGATCAAACGCCTTTTCCTGGTCAATTGAAATCAAACCAGTTTCTACCGCCAATGAACCAGAGACCTCCAAAATATCCCGAATTAAAGTGACGTTGTCACTAATCAGCCTGCCAGGCACACAGTAAGTCTGGTCTACATGAATGAGCTCGCTCATCACCTTTCTCAGTCTTCGGGCCAGAGCTTTTGAGAGAATCTTGTAGTCTGTGCAGAGCAGAGAGACTGGCCTCCAGTTCTTTAGGCTCTGGAGGTCCCCCTTTTTCGGCAACAGTGTGATGATGGCCCTCCTGCAGGTCGTGGGTAGGGTCCCCCTTTCCAAGCTATCTTGGAGAACCTCCAGCAGGTCTGGACCAAGCAGGGGCCAGAATTCCTTAAAAAAGTCCACAGAGAGACCATCTATGCCTGGTGATTTTCCATTCTGGAGGCTCATTAGCGCCGTATGCAGCTCAGACAGAGACAGTGGAGCATCCAAGCCGGCAACAAGGTCCTCTGAGAGCACTGGAAGACCATCAAGGAAAACCTGGCCCAGTGACGTGTCCTCCCTCCACTCTGCTCTAAACAATTCACTGTAAAAGCTAGCAGCGTGTTTCCTGATCTCTGCTGCTGTGGAGATTGTTCTCCCGTCATCGCCCAACAAGGAGTGAATGAGCTTTCTCTGTCCATTTTTCCCCTCCAGTCCAAAAAAGTACTGGGAGGGCGAGTCCATCAGAGCTACATCCATGTAGTGTGAGCGGACCAGAGCACCCTGTGCGGTGACCCCTAGCAAGCTAGCCAAGGCTGACCTTTTTGACTTGAGAGCCTCTAAGTGCTCCTGTTTTCCTGTAGAACTGAGCAACTCCTCTAGTTCTACCACCTCAGTCTCCAGAACTTTCAAGGATTGGGTCAAGCTACGAGTGACATTTTGAGTGTACTGTTGGCAGAGTTGTTTTATCTGGGCCTTACCAAAATCCCACCACAATTGGAGAGAACTAAAAGAGGGTTTTTGTTCCCTGTGTGACTTCCAAACATCATGAAAAACCTCTTTAAAAAACACATCATTTAAAAGTGTATTGTTAAAATGCCAAAAAGCACTCTTACACTTTACATTTTCAATAAACACAGAACAAAACAGCAGGCAGTGATCAGTGAAACCAACAGGACAGATACAACTATTTTTAAAAAACACTCATTTGATGTTTAAAACCATAAAAACGGTCTAACCTAGCCATAGATAAAAGGTTATCTTTGACATGGCTCCAGGTGTACTGCCTCTGGTCCCCATGATGTGATCTCCACACATCGGCCATTTCATGTGTTTTCAGCAGTTCTCTCAGCCTATTGGCAGAAGCAAGGTGAGGCTCCTGATGGTTCCTGTCTAGTCTGTGGTTTAATGTACAGTTAAAATCACCCCCCAGAAATAAAAAAACTATTTGGATCACAGGACTTAACCGTATCCGAAAGCACGTCAAAGACCCTGATCCTCTCTGCTCTCTGTGTTGGCACATACACGTTTATAAAAACGAAGTTCACGTTTTCAAACTGTACCTTTAATAAGAGGAAATGACCTCTCACCACCTCTTCTACCTCATAAGAGACAGGCACACAACCCCTAGAGAAAAGTACAGCCACCCCCCCACTGCTACTGGATTTGTGGCTAAAAAAAATGCAGCCATCCCACTCTTTTCTCCAATGGCTCTCAATGTCCACAGTGCTGTGAGTCTCCTGGACCATCAGCACGTCAAGTTTCTTTAAATTAAAAAGCTTGTATAAAGAGGCCCTTTTTACATCATCCCTGGCCCCATTAATATTGAGAGTGCCAATTCTAAGGTGGGGCATTAAAAAGGATAAAAATAGGGTACAGTAAAAAAACACACACATAGCATAAAAGGGAAGAAACAAACTAAGAGTCAACATGACTGTTAGTAATTTGCGATTTCAGTTTAGCAACCAGTTTCTTTAAACGATAAATTTCCTGATCAGTGAAAGTCTCATTCCCATCATTCAGTTTCATAAATGTGCGAGCTGATGCCACGAATAACTCCAGATCTGGAAAGTAATTTTCCACTTTCACAGCTCTGCTCCCCTGTTTTATGAAAAATATTTAGACAGGTTCGTGAGGAGTCGGCGCACAGGAAAGAATTCACACTGAGACAAAAAACTGCTATAATAAAATGTGTCTTTTATTCCTCACAGAACATATCTTCATACACAAAAGATCAATGCATTCACATTAGACAGACTGCTAGAATAAGCTGTATTCCCTTATTCCCCACAGACCATATCTTCATATACAAAAGATCAATGCACTTCATGTCATTTCATCAGCCCTTACCAATAATACAGAAGACCGGAGAGCCTTTGGCAGTCTTTTGGCAGGCGCGTGCATCAATCAGCTTGGCAATTCGCGCGAAATCCACAGCAGACTCTACTGGTTGGCAAAACACCTCTGCTTTTTAAAGGGTAGAGTTACGTACACAACGAAGGAGCCACTCTTCGTTGCCAGGCAACTTCCCCCCCCCATGGAATCGCGTAGAGAGCGGGGGGGCTAGTCCCCGCTCCCAGGCGATTGCAGCCAGACTCTCAAAACATATAACATCTGTTCTATCTCATTGCACACACACACATATGTGAGAAATAAAGGTTAAGCCTTGTTTCATAAACATGCCACAGTGATTCAAGGAGTGAGAAACTTGATTCAAGGAGTGAGAAACTTGCTGTGCTGAGGAGTATCAGTTTCTAAGAACAGGTTATACTGCCCAGGTCATTATGTACCTTAAGATAAATCCATCATGGGAAGAGAACTGAACTGGACCGTCAAAACATATTAAAAGCAACTGAGAAACAAATCAGGGCACACATTACAAATATAAAATACATTTATATTACATTCCACCCTTTGACCTTATTTGTTGTATCAGTTGGTAAACCAAGTGCTGTCTTCCCCAACTGAAAAACAGACCAGGGCATTTTTCCCTCTCTCCCCTCTTAATTTGTTTTATCAGTTGGTGAAGAACATTGGGTAATTACTTTCTTCTTGGGGAATACTTTCATCCTCGTAAGGTATTCCGACATGATTATGGTGAGATAATTCCACCCAAGTGTTGTCCCAAATGCATGTTACAACATACCATAATAATTCATGTCTTGTATTAAATTGTCTATTGTAATAACTCCATCTATCAGGCATACCTACAACATAATCATAACATATCCAGTGACCAGGAGGGTCAGCACTCACCTCTACTTTGCAAGATGTGGTACCATATCCTCCATCTCGAAAAATGACTGTGATTTTCATATTGCTAGAGATTTATATATTCTCTTACTTAAAACCTGTTTTACTCTTCTAATATAGCAGAAAGCACTGAAATTGCATAGTGTTAAGATACATAAAACAGCAACTAATATAGGTAGGGGAGGCACCAGTGTGTTGCGAGCAGTGACTGACATGCCTGAGAATATATCCCACCAGTGATGAGCAGAAACTTGCTCTATCTGATGAGCTGCATGCAATACCTTTCCTTGGGCCACCACAGTGGATATCACTGCAGCACGGACATTAGACATATGATCACCAATGAGCTGTTCTATCTCCGTGGATCCACTCAGTGCGCCTCTGAATCGATCCAGGGACACCTGCCATGGAACTTCCAGCACCCGCCATTGCAGGGCGGTCAGGTGAGCCTCACTAGAGAAGTTGGTAAGATGATATGTCCGATTATGCCATCGCCACATGTGAACACCATGCAGACACCCAGTGAAAGGTATCCTAGGCAACATTGGATGGGAATTTAAAGTGGCTACACATATAGTATGGGGCCCTATTTGCCACATTATGTCACGAGGTTTTTCTATTCTCCATTCACATAGTGCCTCTGTCATGGTTAAGCATGGTTCAGTATATATTGCTCGACTTAGGCATGCATATCCTTTCAGTCAAATCACATTCTGATAGATCATATGTATTATTTTGCCCTGGAGCAAACCATTCCCCTTTTAATTGAATAAACCAAAATGCTGTAGCAGTAATTACTGGTAACACATGATATTTGCACACATCAACAGCTTCTGTAACATTTAATTGAGTCCATTGCCCGCTACACATCGTGCTATTGCAGATGTTTTTTTCAGGATGCGGAATTAACCACCATTCTTCAGTGATGTTCCACACGTCTCGCCATTGTCGAGCGTGATTGGTAGTGACAATGCGAGTAAAACGTCCCAACTGCATGCGGATATCCAAAACTTGAATGTTGCACACAGTCCAATTGAAAGCGCGAGTGATGTTTGTCATCAATTCACTCGTAGCATTCCACATGGTTAAATCCCAAGTCAAACGTTTTTGAAACAGATTGGCGGCCTCCATTTGAGGCCCCACCACCGTAGGCATCCAAAATCCAACTTGTTGAATGCCTAAAGACGTTTGATGTCCAGTATCTGCCAACATTGATCTGGTTACCTCGTTGTTAATGGTGTTGGAGATTCCCAAAACTGTACCAAATCCTCCCAGCAATGTGTCATACCATGCTCTCTTCTTTCTTTTTTTTGAACATTTGGGAATGGGTGGTATCTTTACCATCCAATTGACGGTGATATGGCTGGTTTGTGTGGCTACTGTTGTACATGTCGACAGTATGGGTGCCAGATTCGTCGGGGATGTATGCTTTGGGTTTTTGTCGACCACCAGAATAAGGTACACAAAGGGGATGCGTCGACCCTTTATGACTGTTCCATTCATCAAATACACTTCCTTATCCCCTGTTATGTTGATGGATAGCTTTGTATCATTTAAGGTGGTGTCACATTTCAGTAAGTCATTAACCACTTTGGCCACACACATGGTTACATTGGCAGTCAAGTTAACTATACACCCCTTCTCCACCGCAGGCACATTGTATTGGTATTTGACACATTTGGGGCATATATAAATAGGACAGTGGCTGGTTAAGTTCAGTATCTTACACTTTTGGTTTGATAAGCAATAGAAACCGTCTTGACTCCGATTGGCACCGGTTCGACTTTCCCTCCATCCCAACGAGACAGGTTGGTCCACCTCAAACATTTCTTGGCCTGGTGTGGCGTGGATCTGGATCCAGCAACCGGCGATACTCATCCACAGGATCACAACGAGGGCAGGGCGGCATATGTCCCAGCAGACGACATCGCCATGTCCTCGGTGCTTGTGGGGGTGTTGAAGAAGACCCATGACGTTGCGGGTGCCCAATCACCAATCTCCCCCCGAACATTCCTGCAAAGCAAGCACATACTTAGGAGAAGAGAAAACACACAATTAGTTCTCCCTTAGATAACATTTTGATATTGGTACATTTATCCAGGTTTGCTCTCCTGGATACAAAATGGTCACCACCTGATCCGTCCCTTGAGCTATGATCTCAGCCGGGCGGGGAGGGCCATTTTCTTGCCTCACCCATACTTTGGCCCCAGATTTATCTGTGGAACCAAAGCCTTTTTCGCCCCTCTGCGTCATCACAGCCGGCTTAGCAATCTCTTCAGGATCAGTCATTAGGCATGGTATAATGACCAATTGGGCCACCTTATCCCCCTTATTCAGGGTTATGGGCTCTGATCCCAGTACAAAGCACACCACTCCCAGTTCTCCTTGATAATCACTGTCAATCACACCGGCCAGAGTCGTTAAACCTTTCAGGGATAATCCAGACTTTGGCAATATATGACCATACATTCCATTCGGGCATTTCAACCCTAGTCCGGTTTTTACCACAGTGGGTGTTCCTGGTACTAAGGTGAGAGTTTCCATAGCTCTTAAATCTAATCCAGCTGAGCCTTTCGTCGCTCGCACTGGTAGTGTTGCCTCTGGGTTAATTTTCCACATCTCAATAATTTGTCCTTCAGAGTGTTCAAAATTGACAGTGATCATTCGATTCAGTGGTGTTGTACCAGGTGCAATGGGTCTATTGTTTAGCTGTTTCAGCGCTTGTGGTAAGCGTTTTTTCCACCCTTCCAAACTATTGTTTGTCCCTCCTTTTCTCAAGGTGGTTTTCAACAACCCATTCATTCTCTCAATTAAACCCGCAGCTTGGGGATGATATGGAACGTGATAAATCCATTCCACATGATTGTGTTTGGCCCAATCTTTCACCAGGTTTCCGGTGAAATGGGTCCCGTTGTCGGTTTGAATCTGTACAGGTAGCCCATAGAACTTTTCAATTAGTTCCACACAGGCCAGCGTGGCCTTCTGATTAGCCACTTTGGCTGGGTGTGCCACTACCACACCCGAAAATGTATCCACAGCCGTGCATACATATTTACATCGTTGTGACTCTGGAAGAGGACCAATAAAATCCATTTGCCAGATTTGTCCTGGGCTCTTTCCCCTTTGTATATGTCCAGTGAGATGTTGTGGGACACCTCTTCTATGATGCTGACAGACCTCACACTGTTCAACGGCTGTCTTTACATCATCAGTTTTCAAATCAATGCCTCTATCCCTGGCCCATTGGGTAGTAGCTTGAATTCCCCAATGTCCACTCTTTTCATGGGCCCACCGGGCCAAATCCGCAGTGGATTGCCTTTCCACTGACATTGCTCTGACCACTCCATCAATATAACGGTTGTGGAGGGCTTCTGAGTCCATATTTTGAGTATGGGCATCAACATGGGTGACATGGATAGTGACCCCTTGGACCTTTTGCCAGATTTCCTCCCACAACTCTTTACCCCACACCTCTTTCTTTTGAATCCGCCACTGATTGGACTGCCATGTAGGCATCCATGTGGTTAACCCATTAACCACTGACCAGGAGTCAGAGTAGATATATGCTCCAGACACACCCACATGTTGTATCACCATGTGCACGGCCTTCAACTCGGCCCATTGGCTGCTTTTTCCCTCACCCATTTCTTCCAAAATTTGCCCCAGATGAGGGTTGAAAGCCCCGGCTTTCCACCTTCGTTTTCCCGCTACCCACTGAGAAGAGCCATCCACAAACCACGCCCTGCTCTTTTGCTCGTCTGTGAGTTCGTCATAGCGGGGCCCTGTTAACACAGGAGATTCTTGCAGCTGTTCAACTTCAAAACAAGACTCATCTGCCTCTGGGACATCAGCAACTTGTTCATGCAAGACCGAAACTCCTTTTTGTCCAGATTTCACTCTTTCAGACACGTACCATTTCCACTTAATGATACTACTCTCCTGGGCGGTACCTATCCGATGTGTGGTGGGGTCACTCATTACCCACGTCAGAATAGGTATCAGTGGCCTCATGAGCACCTCATGCCCTGCAGTTAATGCCTCTGTTTCCACCAAACTCCAATAACACGCCAATAATTGTTTTTCAAAGGGCGTGTAACGAATTCCTGCACTCGGCAGCTTCCTTGACCAGAAACCTAAAGGTTTCCGTTGTTTGCCTTGTTTTTGCCATAAGCTCCAATTTGCATAATCATTCCGGGCCGACACCTGCAACTCAACCGGACCAGATTGCATTTTTCCTAATGATAGAGCTTGCTGTATGGCCTCTTTGGCCATGTCAAAAGCCACTTGCTGTTTTTCTGTCCATTCAAACTGCTCTTTTTTCCTTGTCACTTGATATAAAGGCTGCAAAATTTGCCCTAAATGAGGAATGTGACTCCTCCAATATCCAAACAACCCAATAAACCGCTGCACATCCTTTTTGGTGTGCGGGGTGGCAAAAGCCATTATCTTTTCTCGGGCTTTGTCTGTGATTTCCCTTTCTCCCTTATTCCAGCAGATTCCCAGAAATTTCACCCTCTGGGAGGGGCCCTGCACCTTTGCTGGATTAATCTCCCAACCGTGACCTTTCATGTGCTGGATCAGCCGATCCAGTACCTGCTGGACTTCTTTTTCAGAGGTCCCTTGTACCATGATGTCATCAATATAATGGGATATTAATATCCCAGGGGGTGTTGTTAGCCCGTCCAGATTCTCTGCCACCGTCCGGTGACAGATGGTAGGACTATGGAGATAGCCCTGTGGGAGTCTAGTAAACGTATACTGTCGTCCCTCCCAAGTAAACGCAAACTGCTCCTGCCTATCTTCTGGGATCGGAATCGTAAAGAAGGCGTTAGCCAGATCAATCACCCCATACCATATTCCCGGATGATGCTGCACCCGGTCAATTATGGTGGGAGAATCGGGCACTGCCACTGCCAATGGAGGAGTATGTTTGTTTAGCTCACGGTAATCAACCGTCATCCGCCAGGAGCCATCAGATTTTCGGACTGGCCAAATGGGGTTGTTCCACGCAGTAGTACATGTTCTCAACACCCCAGCTTCCACATAGTCTTTAATGGTAGCAGTAATCTCATCATGTCCACCAGGAATTCGATACTGCTTCATGCTCCCCACCTTATTTGCCAATGGAATAGGAAAAGGCTCCATATGTACCTTCCCCACAGTGACTGCTTTGCAGTTAACTATCGGTGGAGAAGTTACTCCGAATTCAAACCGTCCTTGTTTCAAATGCAGGGTTAACCCTGCCAAAATATCCATGCCAATTATCCACTCTTTAACGGGTGTGATAATTACAGGGTAGCATTTTACAGGCATACTCCCAACTTTTAATGGGAGCTGCACACTTTTTCCAATCACAACATTCCCTCCCAAGCCTGTGAGAGAAACTGTAGGACCAACAAATTTAGCTGGATTTCCATGAATCAAAGTGGCCTCCGCCCCTGTGTCTACTAAAGCCACCACATTTTGGACAGACTTTTTCCAATAAATTTCTACCTTTACATGGGGCCGTATGTCTGTCATTGACCAATTCAAATTACCAATCTGTGGGGCTCGGCCTCCATCCTAGAAATCCAGGAGGAGATCACGATGTTTATGCTTGTTTTTCCCCTTCTTTTTCCTTCCTTGCCCCTTTTGCACCGCCCTCACATGCACTTCCTCCCCCTCTTCTTGGGATTCTGAGTCAGCCGAATCCTCTGCTGGAGGAGCGCTAGGCAAAACCGTCGCTCCTAATACATGATCCTTGAGAGCTGATAACAGCGATGACAATTCATCAATCCGTCCAGCCCTCACCTTTAACCCTTTTTTAGCACACATGTCCCTTAGGACACCGGTGGGTTGACCATCAATAGTATTAGCAGGCACCCCAGCTGCAATCAGCGCATTCCATAAATCTTTCCTAGAGGGCCCACTGGATCCCTTGGAATCCAGGGGCGGATCTCTTCTGGGGGCCCGTGGGGGCACCTGAGGCTTAGCCGCCTGGGTCCCCCAGTCACCCAAACTCCCTAGCTCCGCCATTAGTGATTTAGTTTCTGACATAGACCGCTGAGTGTCACCCAAAAACAGGGATAGCACCAATGCTTTATATTGGGGTGGAGCTGTTCTTATTACCATATCCCTAACGGTCTTAGGAATAGGCAGATCAGTATAATCATTAGCGGCACCAAGAAAGAGTGCATCTCTCATACACAACTGAGTCAGCCGCTGTATTCCTTCCTTTAAAGTATTCCATTGTTTATCCAACACAGGCCAATCAGTGGGTTGACGGTAAACATGGTTTACCGCCTCAGCATATAAATCAAATATGCTCTTCCCCCCTGGATCAACCCCAGCCTGTGCCCGATACGCTGAATTTACCCTAGACATTTTGGATAATCCTGAGAACCGCATTGCATCCTGTGCATCCACTACAGTCTGTGCTGCCCCCTCCTCCAGCAACCTAGCGACCCACAGGTCCAACGGTTCATTATCCCGTTGACGATGCCGGGCTGTCAAATTAGCCACCTCCTCAGCAGTGTAATCTTCAACAATGGTCACCGCCACAGGGTCCGGCTGGTTCTGAGGCACAAGGTTATATAACCCCTGTCCCTGATCATCATATAATTGCCGCCCATCATCATCCACCACTGCCTCTCGGACAGGCGGGATAATCCGCTGCTCTTCCCGCCGTCTCCGGACAGGGGCAGCCTGATAACTCCCCGGTAACTTGGGGTACAGCGGAGAAACCAGTGGAGGAGTCTCCTCTTCCCCACACCACTCATCCCACTCATCGGGATCCCAATCCTCATCTCCGTCCACCATCCCAGCTACATATGACCGCACTTTAACAGCGGAGGTAGCATGGGGTCTCTTTTTCTTTCTCTCCCTGTTTAACTGTGCAACCCGCGCTACACCCTGCTCTGCCATCACTGTCAACCGAGATGAGCGGAGTTTCTCCTTTTCCAATTTTTGTTGCAATTTTAGGATTTGCTCTGTCAAATCCTCCTCTCTTTTCTGCCATCCTTCTAATTGCTGAACTAAATCAGCTATTTGTTTATCCTGCTCCTGTTCTTTATCAAAACATCGGCGCCATGCTGCAGCGCAACACCACATCCGCCGCTGAATTCCACTCAGCGGTGCCTTCGGGGCAACTTCAATTCCCCGAAGACACCTAAACACCGCCGAAGGCGACCCGTCGCCTATCAAATCTACCCATGATTCCGAGCGTCCGCCCCCGCTCGTCAAACATACACCAATTTGTTCCCATAAGCCATCCCAGCCTGGAATGACAGTACAATCACAATCGCTGGGAGAGCCCCCAGCAGCTTCACTCTGCTTATTTCTTCTCTTAAACATGACTTTCCTATGCACAGCTCCTCTTTGACCTCTATTAATTTTCCTCGAATCCTGTTCGTGACGCCAAAATGTTTTATGAAAAATATTTAGACAGGTTCGTGAGGAGTCGGCGCACAGGAAAGAATTCACACTGAGACAAAAAACTGCTATAATAAAATGTGTCTTTTATTCCTCACAGAACATATCTTCATACACAAAAGATCAATGCATTCACATTAGACAGACTGCTAGAATAAGCTGTATTCCCTTATTCCCCACAGACCATATCTTCATATACAAAAGATCAATGCACTTCATGTCATTTCATCAGCCCTTACCAATAATACAGAAGACCGGAGAGCCTTTGGCAGTCTTTTGGCAGGCGCGTGCATCAATCAGCTTGGCAATTCGCGCGAAATCCACAGCAGACTCTACTGGTTGGCAAAATACCTCTGCTTTTTAAAGGGTAGAGTTACGTACACAACGAAGGAGCCACTCTTCGTTGCCAGGCAACTTCCCCCCCCATGGAATCGCGTAGAGAGCGGGGGGCTAGTCCCCGCTCCCAGGCGATTGCAGCCAGACTCTCAAAACATATAACATCTGTTCTATCTCATTGCACACACACACATATGTGAGAAATAAAGGTTAAGCCTTGTTTCATAAACATGCCACAGTGATTCAAGGAGTGAGAAACTTGATTCAAGGAGTGAGAAACTTGCTGTGCTGAGGAGTATCAGTTTCTAAGAACAGGTTATACTGCCCAGGTCATTATGTACCTTAAGATAAATCCATCATGGGAAGAGAACTGAACTGGACCGTCAAAACATATTAAAAGCAACTGAGAAACAAATCAGGGCACACATTACAAATATAAAATACATTTATATTACATCCCCTTAGTCACCTGGAGAAATTGCCTAATTTTAGTAAAACAATAGGAGCTTTGCTCCTCCTGCGTCTGCGTCTGCATCAGTTCAGACTCATCTCCACTTTCGTCAGAAGCGCTGTCATTCAGTAAATCTAAATTCCCAACCCTACTAGATTTAGCAGAGCTCTGCAAGTTTTCCGCACTTTTCCTTTTTTGTGCAGCTTTAAAAGGATCCTCTTCAACAAAACTACATTCCTGCATTTCTTCATGAAACGCAACGTTTGTCATGCAGTGTTTGCTCTGTGTGTCCGCTACAGCCTCAAACCGCTCCTCCCCCGCCTGCAAAGTCTGTTCATTCACGTTCCTTCGTTTAACTGCACTTTTACTTACACCCTCCACCTGTTTACCCCGGGCGACAGGCTCGTCACAATGATCAGAGCTGCCGCCAGACAGAAATTCCCCACCATCACTGTTTGGGGGGACAACTACCGCGCCCGCCGCGGCCACCCCAGCAGAGGCGGCTGCGGCCGCCCCAGCACAAGCGGACGCGGACGCAGACGCCCCCATAGAAGTAGAAGCGGACGCGGACGTGGCCGCAGTCGCGGCCGCGACCGCCCCAGCAGGAGCGGGCGCCGCAGCGGCATCCGCCGCACCACATGTAGCGCTACCCTCCGGACCACCAGAAACAGCGGCGTCACTTTTCTTACCGCCAGTGCTCTTTGTGTTCACCTTTTCAGGACATGACCTAATAAGATGGCCTTCTGCGCCACACGCAAAACACTTCATGGTTTCAGATGTTGCAAACACCAAGTAGCTAAAGCCGTCAATCCTGAAATTAAAAGACGCGTTCAGTTCAGCAGAGCTGTCTTTCAACACCATGAAACACTGCCTCCTATGACATACAACATGCTTCAGCAGGGGTGATTTACTACCCAGAGAGACCATTCTGATAGGGGACACAACCTGGCCAAAACGGGACAACTCTCTAATCAGCTGATCATTTTTAACGAAAGGAGGAGCGTTTGAGATGGTGATCCTCCTAGACGGATTCGCCAGCGGTAAAACGGGAGTAAAAGTGTCACCTATGACCACTCCCTGTGCCACCACCTGATCAGCTTTCTCAGTCGAATCCAGAAAGATCACAATTGCGCTGTTCATCCTCGATGCTGATTTTATGCTGCCATGCCCAACCACCTGTCCTACAGCGAGGCTGGCCTCCTCCACAGAACAGGGAACTGTCGGGAGGATTCTCACACCATGACGCCGGGTTAAGCGCTCAAACTCCACACCACCATCAATCACCGGCATGATGCCGGCCGGGAAAAACCGGCAGCAGAAGCTACCGTTCCCCAACACACCCACTCCAACACTCACACCCCAGCACACACACACTCAACCCACTATATTAAACACACACACCTCAAACACACAAGATAGAGAAAAAGTTAGAAAATACAAAGTTTAAAGTACTCACTCGACACCACTCCACACCCCTGCTCCCACAAACGCCCACACATGCGCACGAGACAGAGAGAGAGAGAGATTTTGATTTTTAAAAGATCTTTAATAAACACACTTGTCCATCAGTCAATACAATTTCTATATGAATGAATGAATGAATGAATGAATTTATTTATTTCGGATAGTACATTACAGGTTAAAAGAAACTGTATAATATAACAACAAGGTCAAATTAGACAAAGACTCCTTCTACTATACAATTCCACGTGAGTTATCCGAAATGGGTGATGGCTGAAGCCGCAGCTTATATTGCCCACCCATATTCCATCCAAGAATTCAAAGGAGAAAAAAGAGAAAACAAGACAAGAGCGATTACAATTTAAAACAAGGCTAAGACAAAATATGACTGAGAGAAAAAGAAAACTGAGCTAGTCTAAGTTAAGCGGTTACTATTCAAAAACAAATCTAAGACATAGCGTCACAGAGAAAAAAGAAAAACTAAGCTATAACACAACACAGGCTGGAAATGTCAATCCTTATGTGAGTTTACATGTCGTCTTGTAAATATGTTTGGAGAATTTCTTCCTTTAGTTTTATCATATCATGCTATGTTACACAGAAAATTAATCCCCCAAAAAACGCCCCAAAAAAAGCTGTCCATCATGAACTGAACAGAGGACATTCTCCAGGGACCAGAGGGTCCTGAAACCTTCCACATCCCCATTCCCCATAAAAAACTGAAAGTCCAGCCTGATTCTGGCTTTAAGTAGCCTCACAAATAAAATTTTGACATCAACATCACTCTCAACATTCTCAAGTTTTCTTCTCCGGCTTACATAGATAGCCAACTTTGCCTGCCCTAAAACAAAGTTCAGTAGTTGACACTTCTGCTTAAAACGACGATTGTACATAAAACCACAAATGAAAACCTGCTTAGAGAAAACTTCCTTAAAAATATGAAAAAGTTTTGTGAGAAGTTCAAAGAGGCCACTCAGGCGCTGACATTCAATAAAACAATGAAAAACAGTCTCCCTAGAGGAACAAGAAACACACTGATCACTGACACTGCTGTTAATCACAGAAACAAAAGCATTGACAGCTATAATACCATGCAGGACCCTCCACTGTAAGTCTCCATGCCTCTTAGGGAGAGGGGCTTTGTAAAGAGCCCTCCAGGCAGGCCGATGCCCTTTTCCTAGTTTAAAATGGGCTCTCCAAGGAGTGTCCACACAGGTGTTCAATCGGTCCTTGTTGAGTGCCATCACCACCAGTCTGTAGAGTGCCTTACCACTGGCTCCTCCAAAGTCCACACCAGTGGGAGCACAGAATGCCAGTAAGGAGCAAGGAGCGACGTCAAAGTCCATATAGAGCGTGAGAGAGGGAAAGGGGTCAGTGCTTTCTGGCTGCAGCGTGCCATTGCTAAAGTCCAAGAGTAGGGAGTGCTCAAGTCCATGAAGCTCCTGTTTCCAGTGTGCAAGAAGACCATCGATGAAACGATTCGACCTGACACCAAGATGAGCTGCTAAAGCTGAGGCGTTGTTGAAGCCAGGACCAGCCAGTTCCACCACTTGCTTCAGAGTGAGAATGTTCCTGGAACACAGCCTATCAAGGAAGGTCCTTCCAACTCCCGGCAGGACACCAAGGCGACCACCAAAAACCAGCGGCTCCCTCAACAACCAGTAGAGGGAATCGCATGGCCCTCTTTGTTTTTTAAAAAGAGTCCACACTGAAAAGAGACTGCGGTAAAGACAGTGCATTAGAGTTCTTAAAATCCATTAAAAACACAGGGAGGTCTAGCCCAAGCCCAAGGACTCTCTGTAAAATAACACAGGCCAAAGGCCTCCATACCAGGTCCTGGGGGCCCGTCAGCAGTCTCTGTATGAAAGTCAGTCTAAAAGCAGCACCTCTACTAGCTAAATGAATCACTCCTTGCCCCCCCTCCTCTTTGGGAAGAAATAACAGGGCTTGAGGAACCCAGTGGAGTCCACCCCCCCAAAAAAAGTCCACCAAAACAGACTGAATTTTGGACAACAAACCAGCAGGGGGGTCCATGCACATGAGGCGGTGCCACAGGGATGAGGAAACAAGATTATTTAAAATGAGCACTCTTCCTCTAAAAGATATTCTTGGCATTAGCCACTTCCACTTGTTTAGTCTCCCGTTAATCTTCTCTATGACCCCATCCCAATTTTTTTGCTCAAACTGCTGATTTCCAATAAAGACACCAAGATACTTAAAACCTCCTTTTTTCCAAATCAACCCACCTGGCAGCGTAAGCTGATTTTCTAGTTTCTCCCCCACCATCAGAGCCTCGCTTTTTCCCCAGTTTATCTTTGCAGAGGAAAGTTGGCCAAAAAGATTGACACTCCTAACCAGAACGTCAATGTCACTCTGCTTGTTTAGCAGAATGACTACATCATCTGCATAGGCCGACAGCTTGAACGTGGTGTCACAGCCAGGAAAAAGTAACTCCTGATAGATCCCTTCTCAGGCAGTGAAGCAAAGGCTCTATGGCGAGGGAGTACAGCATCCCTGAGAGAGGGCAGCCCTTCCGAACCCCCCTCTGGACTTTTAAAGGGGCAGACAGGCCCCCATTTATCTTCAGCACACTCTCAATGTCACTGTACAAGACCCGTATCCTGGCTATGAAGCCTGGGCTGAACCCAAAAGCTGTTAAAACTGTCCATAAATATTGGTGTTCAACCCGATCAAACGCCTTTTCCTGGTCAATTGAAATCAAACCAGTTTCTACCGCCAATGAACCAGAGACCTCCAAAATATCCCGAATTAAAGTGACGTTGTCACTAATCAGCCTGCCAGGCACACAGTAAGTCTGGTCTACATGAATGAGCTCGCTCATCACCTTTCTCAGTCTTCGGGCCAGAGCTTTTGAGAGAATCTTGTAGTCTGTGCAGAGCAGAGAGACTGGCCTCCAGTTCTTTAGGCTCTGGAGGTCCCCCTTTTTCGGCAACAGTGTGATGATGGCCCTCCTGCAGGTCGTGGGTAGGGTCCCCCTTTCCAAGCTATCTTGGAGAACCTCCAGCAGGTCTGGACCAAGCAGGGGCCAGAATTCCTTAAAAAAGTCCACAGAGAGACCATCTATGCCTGGTGATTTTCCATTCTGGAGGCTCATTAGCGCCGTATGCAGCTCAGACAGAGACAGTGGAGCATCCAAGCCGGCAACAAGGTCCTCTGAGAGCACTGGAAGACCATCAAGGAAAAACCTGGCCCAGTGACGTGTCCTCCCTCCACTCTGCTCTAAACAATTCACTGTAAAAGCTAGCAGCGTGTTTCCTGATCTCTGCTGCTGTGGAGATTGTTCTCCCGTCATCGCCCAACAAGGAGTGAATGAGCTTTCTCTGTCCATTTTTCCCCTCCAGTCCAAAAAAGTACTGGGAGGGCGAGTCCATCAGAGCTACATCCATGTAGCGTGAGTGGACCAGAGCACCCTGTGCGGTGACCCCTAGCAAGCTAGCCAAGGCTGACCTTTTTGACTTGAGAGCCTCTAAGTGCTCCTGTTTTCCTGTAGAACTGAGCAACTCCTCTAGTTCTACCACCTCAGTCTCCAGAACTTTCAAGGATTGGGTCAAGCTACGAGTGACATTTTGAGTGTACTGTTGGCAGAGTTGTTTTATCTGGGCCTTACCAAAATCCCACCACAATTGGAGAGAACTAAAAGAGGGTTTTTGTTCCCTGTGTGACTTCCAAACATCATGAAAAACCTCTTTAAAAAACACATCATTTAAAAGTGTATTGTTAAAATGCCAAAAAGCACTCTTACACTTTACATTTTCAATAAACACAGAACAAAACAGCAGGCAGTGATCAGTGAAACCAACAGGACAGATACAACTATTTTTAAAAAACACTCATTTGATGTTTAAAACCATAAAAACGGTCTAACCTAGCCATAGATAAAAGGTTATCTTTGACATGGCTCCAGGTGTACTGCCTCTGGTCCCCATGATGTGATCTCCACACATCGGCCATTTCATGTGTTTTCACCAGTTCTCTCAGCCTATTGGCAGAAGCAGGGTGAGGCTCCTGATGGTTCCTGTCTAGTCTGTGGTTTAATGTGCAGTTAAAATCACCCCCCAGAAATAAAAAACTATTTGGATCACAGGACTTAACCGTATCCGAAAGCACGTCAAAGACCCTGATCCTCTCTGCTCTCTGTGTTGGCACATACACGTTTATAAAAACGAAGTTCACGTTTTCAAACTGTACCTTTAATAAGAGGAAATGACCTCTCACCACCTCTTCTACCTCATAAGAGACAGGCACACAACCCCTAGAGAAAAGTACAGCCACCCCCCCACTGCTACTGGATTTGTGGCTAAAAAAAATGCAGCCATCCCACTCTTTTCTCCAATGGCTCTCAATGTCCACAGTGCTGTGAGTCTCCTGGACCATCAGCACGTCAAGTTTCTTTAAATTAAAAAGCTTGTATAAAGAGGCCCTTTTTACATCATCCCTGGCCCCATTAATATTGAGAGTGCCAATTCTAAGGTGGGGCATTAAAAGGATAAAAATAGGGTACAGTAAAAAAACACACACATAGCATAAAAGGGAAGAAACAAACTAAGAGTCAACATGACTGTTAGTAATTTGCAATTTCAGTTTAGCAACCAGTTTCTTTAAACGATAAATTTCCTGATCAGTGAAAGTCTCATTCCCATCATTCAGTTTCATAAATTTGCGAGCTGATGCCACGAATAACTCCAGATCTGGAAAGTAATTTTCCACTTTCACAGCTCTGCTCCCCTTAGTCACCTGGAGAAATTGCCTAATTTTAGTAAAACAATAGGAGCTTTGCTCCTCCTGCGTCTGCGTCTGCATCAGTTCAGACTCATCTCCACTTTCGTCAGAAGCGCTCTCATTCAGTAAATCTAAATTCCCAACCCTACTAGATTTAGCAGAGCTCTGCAAGTTTTCCGCATTTTTCCTTTTTTGTGCAGCTTTAAAAGGATCCTCTTCAACAAAACTACATTCCTGCATTTTTTCATGAAACGCAACGTTTGTCATGCAGTGTTTGCTCTGTGTGTCCGCTACAGCCTCAAACCGCTCCTCCCCCGCCTGCAAAGTCTGTTCATTCACGTTCCTTCGTTTAACTGCACTTTTACTTACACCCTCCACCTGTTTACCCCGGGCGACAGGCTCGTCACAATGATCAGAGCTGCCGCCAGACAGAAATTCCCCACCATCACTGTTTGGGGGGACAACTACCGCGCCCGCCGCGGCCACCCCAGCAGAGGCGGCCGCGGCCGCCCCAGCACAAGCGGACGCGGACACGGACGCCCCCGCAGAAGTAGAAGCGGACGCGGCCGCGGCCGCGACCGCCCCAGCAGAAGCGGGCGCCGCAGCGGCATCCGCCGCACCACATGTAGCGCTACCCTCCGGACCACCAGAAACAGCGGCGTCACCTTTCTTACCGCCAGTGCTCTTTGTGTTCGCCTTTTCAGGACATGACCTAATAAGATGGCCTTCTGCGCCACACGCAAAACACTTCATGGTTTCAGATGTTGCAAACACCAAGTAGCTAAAGCCGTCAATCCTGAAATTAAAAGACGCGTTCAGTTCAGCAGAGCTGTCTTTCAACACCATGAAACACTGCCTCCTGTGACATACAACATGCTTCAGCAGGGGTGATTTACTACCCAGAGAGACCATTCTGATAGGGGACACAACCTGGCCAAAACGGGACAACTCTCTAATCAGCTGATCATTTTTAACGAAAGGAGGAGCGTTTGAGATGGTGATCCTCCTAGACGGATTCGCCAGCGGTAAAACGGGAGTAAAAGTGTCACCTATGACCACTCCCTGTGCCACCACCTGATCAGCTTTCTCAGTCGAATCCAGAAAGATCACAATTGCGCTGTTCATCCTCGATGCTGATTTTATGCTGCCATGCCCAACCACCTGTCCTACAGCGAGGCTGGCCTCCTCCACAGAACAGGGAACTGTCGGGAGGATTCTCACACCATGACGCCGGGTTAAGCGCTCAAACTCCACACCACCATCAATCACCGGCATGATGCCGGCCGGGAAAAACCGGCAGCAGAAGCTACCGTTCCCCAACACACCCACTCCAACACTCACACCCCAGCACACACACACTCAACCCACTATATTAAACACACACACCTCAAACACACAAGATAGAGAAAAAGTTAGAAAATACAAAGTTTAAAGTACTCACTCGACACCACTCCACACCCCTGCTCCCACAAACGCCCACGCATGCGAGAGAGAGAGAGAGAGAGAGAGAGAGAGAGAGAGAGAGAGAGAGAGAGAGAGAGAGAGAGAGAGAGAGAGAGAGAGAGAGAGAGAGAGAGAGAGAGAGAGAGAGAGAGAGAGAGAGAGAGAGAGAGAGAGAGAGAGAGAGAGAGAGAGAGAGAGAGAGAGAGAGAGAGAGAGAGAGAGAGAGAGAGAGAGAGAGAGAGAGAGAGAGAGAGAGAGAGAGAGAGAGAGAGAGAGAGAGAGAGAGAGAGAGAGAGAGAGAGAGAGAGAGAGAGAGAGAGAGAGAGAGAGAGAGAGAGAGAGAGAGAGAGAGAGAGAGAGAGAGACCCTTTATTGTACAATTCAAAAATATAAAATCACCATCATACCATCATTCCACCCAAGTGTTCCACATTTCAAAAATTCAAACATAACTCATCCCCCTCCCCCACAGAACACAAAACACTCCCAACAGTCCATTTATTGGAGAACTCCTCCAAATTGTCCACCATTTTATAATAAGAAAACTCCACCCGGAGTCTGACTTTTAACAGGGCCTTAAAAACAGACACGGGGTCCACATTGCCAGTGTTAATAGTCCGGTTTTTCCTCGTCAGCCAAATGGCAAGTTTAGCGGTACCAGACAAGAAGTTTATCAAAATATGCACAGACTTCTTTGCCACTTTGTACTTCGGACCATAAATAAACAAACCAAAAGAAAAACATTCACCAAAATCATGAAACCAAACTTTCAAAAGATCAAAAAGCCCAGACAAACGAAAACATCCAACAAACAAGTGCTCCAGGGTCTCGACTTGTGAACAAAACAAACAACCCTCCCCAACACTAGGATCCAGGTGTGCTCTGTATTTGTTTGTAGCTATTGCCCCATGCACAATCCTCCACTGGAGATCTGCTGTCCGTTTCTCTATAGGGG